>CM035165.1:66630661-67200729 GCA_020205615.1 Panax quinquefolius | reverse complement strand
GATAAGGTTCAATGGTATCGAAGGAGATTGATTTATTATTTAACTAGATTCTCTTGAACCATGTTTAGGTTCTAGTAGATGTATACTATGTGTAATACATGCTAAGTTATAAAGTTGTACTAGGTAGTACATAGTGAAATTCGAATGGAGATGTAATTATTTAAAGTAATTGAATAGAATGAATCATAACATAATTTGATTCAAGGATATGTAATTGATTCAAGTTAAGATATCAATAAAAGATTTATTTTCAAAGAAGATTGAAAAAGTTTAAATTTTCCGCATATTTTTTTATAACATCGATGTGATGTAATACAGAATATTAAATGACCAAGATTAGAAACTTATAAAAGTTTTGGGTCATTAGATAGATCCTGGAATTGGAAATAATTTATATTCTAAATTTTAATAAGCAAAGATATATTCATTAAGTTATGAATAAAAGATATAATAGTTAACGATAGTAGTATAAGTAGTGGATAGAATCAGAGGTTTGAAGGAACTACGGATTTGGGGTGTCATGATAACCACTTGATTGGTAATCATGGTCAAGATAATAGGAAAGGTGAACTAAGTGAGAACAACTTTAAGAAGAGAAGGTTCAATAATGATGGAAAGACAATGACACCCATTTCTAATAAAGAAGAGCGACCACCAGTCAGTATGTTTTCAAATGAAGACGGAGGGACACATCCGTCCAAACTGTATGCAGCAACCCAAAGCATGTTTCAATTACAGAAGAGAAGGTCACTTAGCTCATTTTTGTCGTGTAGTGAAGTCAAGTCCAGCTGGGATGGTTACGCCAAAGGATGTCTCAGACAAGTCAAAGTCGGTAGTTTAAGTGAGAGCGTTTGTTGAGGAACCCGAACGAAGCTATCACGGGTAAGTTAATCATAAACTCTTACAAAGTTTATACCTTATTCGATATTGGTTCTACCCATTCTTTATTTCTCCTACTTACGCCGACGCTTAAATTTGACCCCAAGATACAAAACCCATTTCTAAAACCCTCAAATATTTCTTCACCCAAGCAGAACGTAATACGCGCCAAAGACATTGGCTCAAGTACATTGAAGATTACGACCATACCATTCAATATCATCGTAGAAGAGCAAACGTGGTAGTGGTGACGCGTTGAGTAGAAGATCCTATGTAATTCTGAGTGTGACGTTGTTAGCAAAATGACCCATTTTGTATGACTTACTCTAGAGACCCACGTGATGATGTTAAATATACGATTAGAACAGACTTTCATCGATAAAGTTAAAGCCACTTTAAGCTACAGACTCAGAGCTGATGAATGTGAAGAAGAAGGTTCAAGAAGGCGTTATTCTAGAAGCAAGAATTGACGAAGAGAGGAAATCTCAACCCTTGATTTAATTGTTCTATTTGAAATCCTCGATCGAGTAGGAACTGTGGCCTATAGACTCGCCATACCGCCAAGTATGTCGCGTGTGTAGACTGTAACGCCCGAGAATTTTGAGTTTTGAATGAATTAAATTTTTATTTGATTATGTGAATTAAATGAATTTAATTGAGTTATTATGTGAGTAAGATGTTCGAAGGTCATTCTATGACCTAGAATATACGGATGTGGTTAGTGATTCGGCTTTGTGCTAGTATTAATGGTTATGAATTATCAAGAAAAAACGAAGGTTTTTCGAGAATGTTTCACGTAAAAACACTATTCATCCGATTTTGTTCGGAGCTAGGGTTTGAAATTTTGAGAAACGCGTAATGTTAGAAATACGAAGATAGTATGGAATATCCAATAATAATTTTGTTATGGCAAACGAAGTTTTCGCTTGCGGACGTAAAACCTAAGGGTTTGTGAAAGAGGTTTCTGAAAGGGAAATGCAATGCGTATAGTCATCTCGGATATTATACATATGGAATACGAGTATTATACTAGTATAAATATGAGTATGGTATGAAGAATAATACGACGTATAATACGATTATTATATGAGTATTAGACGAAGAGGATACGTGAGTAATATGTGTAGAATACGAGTCGTATTAATGGAGTATGAGTTAAGGGTTGGTATAATCTAATTGGACTTAAACCAATAGCAAGCCCAATAAATTATCTGAGAAAGCTCAAGTTGAGGCCCAACATTAAATAAAATCAAGCCCAATCTAAAGAATTAAACCGCGGGTCGAACCGGTGGGTCATGGGATGGGTAAAACCCATTGGGCAACCCATGAAATGATCCATCAAGGAATGGGCCAGCCACTTGGTGGACAAGTAAAGGTAATACCTGATCACCAAGTACTTTGCTTGGCGATCAAGAAGTGAATAGTAAGGAGGTGGGGAGTTGGATAATTTTACCCTCATTTTGGTTTTCTATATATACAAAGCTAGAGTTGGCCATTTTGTTGTTTTACATAGCTTGTCCAAATATATATATATAGAGAGAGAAAGAGCTAGAATCATATAACCTTCTACTTCCAAGCAAACCTTTATACGTATGTCAAGAATGTGAATTACTTCAAAGGTAAATTCTTATAAACCGTAATCTTTATCTTTTTCGATTTCTTTATCGTAGAAGAATCGTAGATTGGTGGAGCATGTTTATTGAGGAGATATAAGGATGCCTATTAATGACTAAATCATTGATAGGTCATGATCAAATAGAAATTGTTAGTGTTTACATGAGTTAAAACCGTAAAAAGTCTTGAACGTTAACTTAGTTATGAATGAACGTTTTGAAAACCGTTATAGCTAAGGAATGTGCCTATTGTTTGGTTAGGATAACTATGATGAATCAATAGAGTTTTCCATTTTATTTGGCTTATAGAACACGAGTAGTGAAGTTATGGAAAATTTTTTAAAATAGGCGTTAAGCGTCAAAAACGTAAAAAGCCCGGATTAAAGGTTAAAAGTTTCAATGTGACTTGAAAACGTTGGTTTCCGATGTCAACACGTGAGATAAGGTAATTAAGAGTCGTGGGCGAAAGAATCGTCGCATTCTGACTTATAACAAAGAAAAGCAGTATTGAACGATCGAAAAGCGTTAAACTAAGCGGCTTAAAAATGAACTCAAAGGTGAATTACGAGTTAACAGATTCAAAATGTGAAATTCTTATATGAACACGTAAAGGATGTGATTTGTGATTTGTAGGCTTTCGAATGGGTCAATTCGGATGTAAAACGAACAAATTAGGAAGCCGGGAGTTTCGTTAGAACAAGTGGACAATTTTGGCTAACTGGTGCACAGACTCGGCGCAAATACCAAAACCGAGACAAAGTGGTGGCGCCTACGGTATTAGACTCCTACGAGTACCTTGCTAACTCGCATCGCAGCGCCACTAGAATACATAGGATGTCGCGCCGCAGCGCCGGCAGTAGGAAAATGTTGACCAAGTTAGGGTTTTGTTCCAATTGAATGTAGACCTAAAGTAAGACATTGAAAGTACTTAATGTACATGATAAGACTTACCTTAAATCACTTATAAGGTGTTAATGTAAGAAGATCTATTAAGGTTTAATAGAAATTAAACGAAGAACGCGAAGATGTAATAAGTAAACCGTGAATGACGTTAAACGTTGGTATTTAACCAATAATGATCAAATATCGGTTAAGGGCGTAAGAATGTTAATGAGACGTAATAAAGTGTAGGAAGTCGAATCGACTTTAATACTTGAAGTTAATTCAAATAAGACATAGAAGAGAAAGAAGTTGGTTAGAACCGTAAAGTTAGTTTGTTTGATAACTAATTGCGATTGTGCTATTTGAATGTATCATGTAGATCCTGTAAAGGCGAGAATAGTTGAATTATTTATTGAAGGCGCTTGAAGGCATGTCTTTCTTAAATGCTTGTCTAACCTTCGTGTTAGTCAAGTTTTATGTGATCATGTTATAAGGCATGATCGATTTTAAAGAAAGAGTCGATGAATGTCTTAATTCGGCTAGACAAGTACTTAAGGGTTGCTTGATTTGTTTACAAGTCTTTCGATATAGAACTGTTAACGCTATCCTATGCCAAGTATTTGGTACGGATGTAAAGGTAAGTTTGTCTATGTACAAACAAAAGTATTTTTCATCGATTATTTGATGTAAAGGTAAGTTTGTCTATGTACAAACAAAAGTATTTTTCATCGATTATTCGATGGGCACGCGAGGTTGCCAAATGTTGAATGTAAATACGTTTAACGTAAGTGTGTTGATTAACATAGAGTACAATAAGCTGATCACCTAGAAGTGCTCGTAAGTAAAGATGGGTGGATGGTCTTAGTGCTTAATATCCTTTTCAAGTATGAAAACGAAAAGAGTATGTTCATGGTCTATTGACCGGTTCATCATTCCTAAGCTATTATATATACTTTGGAATTATTGTTATGACATGAGAAGTACTAGTCAAATGTTTCGTAGTGCTTCATAGATAATTGTTCAAATATGGAAGTAAAGCATGTAAATGTTATTGTGATATTCATATGATTCTTTGTTAAGACTTGTTGAGCTAGTTATGCTCATTCTTGATTGAACCATATGTTTTAGACTAAAGCTTTAAAAGAAAAGGAGAGAGTTCTAAGAGAGATAAAAGCGAAGGCTAAGACGGACAATTAATCGATCTATAATAGACTAGTGTAATTGTATGTAATATACTCATGAAGAACAACGAATGTATTCGGTTAATAAACCTGGGAAAGGATTTATTACAAATGTAATATAAAGATAGTAATTACACTCATTTTGTTGTTATCTCAATGGAATAATTGTATAGATTGTAGTATCGTGGAGCACCAATTCGTCGGGTTGGAAGATATCTGGATTTGGGGTCGTCACAGGTTGGTATCAAAGCATTAGGTTATAAAACTTAAGGGGGGAAGAACCTTAGGCTAATAACCTCGTTAGGAAAGGAAGAGTCCGAAGAAAGTAACTCGAGTCAAATGAGTTAATAAGGTATTGAAGAAACTCAATACCGAAAGATTTAAAAGATGGAAAGTAACCCTAAATGGATTAAATGTGATTTATGCTTATATTATTGTGTATTATGTACTAATCAATTTGTTATGTGTTATTGTAGATGTCGGTCGATAGCTTGATGTATAGGGATATAAATGTGATCAGCGAGGAGTCCGTGAACCGAGTTGAGATAGTACTATATACCTATAAGCGAGATATACCAAAGTAGTGATTCTAGAAGAGTCGAGGCCGAGGAATATTACTCGGAGGAGGACTATTCTGAGGAGACCATGGGAATAACATCATATCTGAATATGATGATTGATGTGGAGGATGGCATGGAGGTGACATCGATTAGTACGGTGACGCCTGCCCTAGAGTCGACACCTACAGAGACTATGAGGGCAATGTACCTCTCAGTGCTTGACCGTAATGTGTAACTGCACAATATGGTGCAGCACCAGAAGGAAGAGATCACTGATCTCTATGGGGCGAAGGAGTCTGCAGAGTAAGACTATGAGATAGAGCATGATGAGAAAGTGCTCATGAATGACAAGGCTAGAGACTATAAGAACGAGGTCATAGAACTTCAAGAGCCTGGTTGAAAAGACGGAAGATAGCACGAATGTCATATATAAATGACAAAGCATGCGTCTGAGGATTTCAAGATTAAGATAGCTTGTTATTCTATTGAGTGGGACAAACTCGACATACTATAAGTCGAGATATTGTGTCGATTCAGCAAACCGTAAGCATGAGAATGATGTTAGGTAGTATTAGGTGTAGTATGGTAAATACTTTTTTGTGTAGTGATGTAAAACCCTCTTTTGTATAATTAAAGGGTAGTCTTTTTGTAAATCCCAATTTTATAAAAGTCAATCGTGGGATAAATATGTAATAGCTTTTTAGGCTATGGAAAACAACTTGTAAATAGTTTTGATCTATAAAGATGCATTTTAATATAAGGAAGTTTTATTTTAAATTGCTTTCTTTGTGTATGAGTTATTGTTCGGTTATTTGACGACTAATAAAGAAATAAGCAAATAAGTAATAACGGAACTTTATTTATTTAATCGTAAATGCCGCTTGAAGAAGAAGGCAACGTTACCAAGAGGCGAGAATCGCATAATGATAACGAGGGGGTCCTAATAACCCAATGCAAGAGTTCTTTAATTTATTAACTATTTGCATTTAACCAAGTGAGGTAGAGCACCCGGAGGACCTACAGTAGGTAGCCCGAAACGACTACCTTTAAGGAATTTAAGAGTGTAGATCCACCCGAATTTAAGGGAACAACGGATCAATGGAGGACCGGACATGGGTCAAGGAAATAGAAGGCATTTATTATTAAAAATGATATCGAGGCGAAAAAAGACTTCTTTTGCGACCTATATGATGAAGGGGAAGCCAACTACTAGTGGGAGGCTCACGAGGTGGTGGGCTGGAGTGGAAGGCATTACATGGGAGCAGTTTAAGAAGGTATTCTTCGAGAACTATTTCCCTACTAGCATGCAAGGAGAATGGAGATTAAGTTCCTAGAACTTAAGCAGGGGGGCATATTTTTTCCCCAATATGCGCCAAATTCAATGAATTGGCAAGGTTCACCCACACCAAGTGGACACGGAGGAAAGGAAGGCTCAGAGGTTTGAGCAGGGGCCTAAAGCCACAGCTCTATAAGTAGGATATCGGTTTTTGAGTGCTTTCTATGGGACAATTCTCGAAAAGGCGATAATAAGCGGAGGGTGGTAGTGAGGCGTTGACCCAATACCACAAGGATAAAAAGAATAAGGGTAAGGGGGAAGGAGGAAATAAGTCAGAGGTTGCCAGAGGCAGTGGCACTATTCCTAAGAGGAAGAATTTTAACCATGGGAATCTTTGGGGCAAAAACAAGGGGATCCTAAACGAAGGATGGAGGTATGCAAGACATGCGGTAAGACTTATCTAGGAGTCTGTCTAAAAGAGAAAACGGGTTGTTATAACTGTGGACAGGAGGGTCACATATCTCCCAACTGTCCTAATCCTAAGAAAAGCTGGGGATGTTTTGTTTGTGGGTCGATGGACCACATGGCAAGAAATTGCCCAAAGAAAGGGGCGGAGGGTAGTAAAGGTTCTGGTACTAGCAATTTGGCCATTCCTGGACCAACACCATCATTGGGTAGACCCTCAGCTCGAACGTTTAATATTACCATCCAAGATGCTGTTGCATCAACGGATGTAGTAGCAGGTATCATTCCAGTCAACGAAATAAATGATTACGTGATATTTGACTCGGGTGCTACTTGTTCTTTTATGGCATGTGGATTTGCTAAGCAATTGGGATTAAGTCCTGAAAAGTTATAAATACCTTTAGACGTTAAGGTAGCAAACGAGGAGATAATTCCCATTAAACATATTCATAGGAATTATTTCGTAGATATCAGGGGTAATAGATTATCGGTAGATCTTTTATCGATAAGGTTAAGGGAATTTGATGTGATTCTCGGTATGTGTAACGCCGGAGAAAATCGGATTTTTATGACAATTAAATTTTATTTGATTATGTGAATTAAATGAATTTAATTGATTTCTTTATGCGTAAGCTATGTGAAGGTCGATTCATGACCTAGAATGTGCCAACGTGGTTAGTATTCGACTACGTGTTAGAAATAATTATTTGGAATTTCCAAGACAAAAATAATTATTTTCCAAGAAATTTCCGTAAAAACACTATTCATCCATTTCTGTTCGGGGAATTATTTTGAAATTTCGAGAAACGCGTAATGATAGAATATCATGATAAGATGGAATATCTGATAATATTTCATTTATGGCAAACACAGTTTTTGCCTGCGGACTTAAAACCTAAGGGTTGAGTATATTAATTTCTGAGAGAGAAATAATATGCGTAGAAGGAATGGCGTTAGGGTTAATTCGAGTGTTATACATTTGGTGATACTATTTAGTATCTATGTATAATACGTTGAGTAAATACGAAGTATAATCGATTATTGTACACGAGTAGTATAATGAGATAATACGTGAATTATGCGTAGGTGATACGATTCGTATTATAAAATTAAGTTAAGACTTAATGACTAATTCATTTGAGTTGGATTATTAATTAATCCAATCATTTGAACGACCAAGGCCCAATGTTAATTTAGTTAATCCCAATTCATTAAAACCGAAGGAAGTGGAATTGAACCGGTGGGTCATAGAATGGGTAAAACCCATGGGGCAACCCATGGGATGTCACATGAATGGGTGGTGGGCTACCACCTTGGTGTAGAAGCCAGCATAAGGCTTGGTCACCAAGTGTTTTACTTAGTGACACACACATGAATATTAAGGAGGTGGTGGTTTAAAGTCCAAATTGCCCTCCATTCTAGTTTTTTTATAAATAGAAAGCTAGGTTGATTCATTTGGGAGTTTTCAACTTGCCAACCTTAGATTATTTGAGAGAGAAAGAGAGCTAGACTCATAAATTATACACTTTGGAAGCTTTAACTTCTATTCTTCCAAGAGATTGCTTAAGAGTTCTTGAGGTAATACTTCTTGCATCTCATTTCCATCCCTTTTAGATTTTCTTTCATCTTAGAGAATCATAGAATGGGTGGTATATGTCTTGTATGAGGGATTAAAGATGACTTACCATAGATTCAATCTCTATAAGTCATGAGATTATAAGAATCATAAGATTTAATATAGTTTTGAACCATAAAAATATTGATAGTTGAGATCGATTGTGGATAAACAATTGAGTTCCATCAATACGTTAGTATATGCATCTTGTTTGGTTAGGATGTAGATATGAAATTCATGGAGTATTCCATGTGATTTGGCTTAGAGAACATTAGTAACGAAGTTATGACGAATTTTACAGAAATAGACGTTAAACGTCGTAAACGTAGAAATTCCGGAATGGTGGTTGAAGGTTGCCATGAGACTTGAAAACGCTGGTTTTCAATGTCAACACGTGAGATAGGGTGATTAAGAGTTGTGGGTTCGAGAATCGTCGGATTCTGACTTAAAACGAAGAAAACGAGCATTAAACGCTCATTAACATTTCCGAACGTATATAAAGTGAACTTAGTAGTGAATTTTGTGTTAAAGGATTCGAAAGTGTCGAATTCTTATATGAACGCATAGGGTATGTCATTTATAACATTTAGGCTTTTGAACGGACCAAATCAGGGGTATAACGAAGAAGTTACGGCCCTGGGAATTTCATAGAAATTTTCAAAACTACTGAGAATCTGGTACTAAGGTCTGGCGTCACGGCGCTTGACGTAGTGTAACGAAGAAGCCGCGCCGCAGCGCCAGTTATGGCTGGGAAAAAAATAAAAAAGGTCTGGAGACTCGCACCGCAGCTCGAGAGTTTATATATGGACTCGCGTCGCAACGCCAAGTCCGGGCAAAACCTCTAGAGAGTGGCGTCGCAGCGCCACTAGAAGGCTTAGATGTGTCATGCCATGCCATGAGGTCGAGAGCTTATGATAGTAACTTAGGTTTTAAACTTCGGTTGTTTCGAGACCTACCTGAGTTGAGTTCATATACTCAATGAATGTACTAAGACTAATCCTATACTAAGGTATATGGTATGAAACTTAGGAATGTAATGCATGTTAACGAGATATATACGATGAACAAAGTTGGTACCTTATCAACGATGTTTGAGTCCAGGTTAATAAACGTTAGTTGAGTGATAAATCGGGACGAAGGGTAATAAGTCATGTTGACTTTAATAAAGATATGAAGTTAACAAAGACATAGAAGAGAAAGAAGCTTGTAGGAACAATGTGAATAGTTGTTTGATAGTTAATTATAGTGTGATATGTGAATATATCATGTAGATTACTGTAAAAGAGGCGTAGTCGATCGAGTAAGTTATTGAAGTATTTGAAAGGCAAGTTTTTTAACGCTTGTCTAACTTCTATGTTAGCCAAGTTTTATGTGATTCGTTGAAACTGAATTGCAAGACTTGTTTTAAAGAAAGGGTCGATGCCAGATTTTAACTCGGCTAGACTATTCGTAATATATAGATTGATTATTATTCATATCATTCTATATAGAAATGTTAACGCTATCCTATGCCAAGTAATTGGTACAGACGTGAAGGTAAGGTTTGTCTATGAACAAACAAAAGTATTTTTCATTGATTATTCGACGGGCACACGATTTTGCCAAAAATATTAAACGTAAATACGTTTAATGAATGAGTGTTGATCAACATAGAGTATTATAGGCTGATCACCTAGAAGTGCTCGTAAGTTATACGGATGAACGACCTTAGTGCTGTGGACTCCTTTTTAAGTATGAAAATTGAAATTTACTGTTCATGGTCTATTGTCCGGTTCAGAATTCCTAATCTATTCTATACTTTGGGGATTGATGTTATGAACTGTTAGAGTATTATTGATTCATAATACTTCATAACTATTGTTTAGTTATGTTGAAATTGTTATATAATTCATGAATGTGGTATTCCTGTTATCCTTGATTAAACTTGCTTAGCTGTCATGCTCACTTCTTGCATGAATTATATAACTGCAGTTAAAGATGAACGTACTGTGAATGCCAAGAGAGATAAGGGCAAAGCTAAGATGGATGCTTAGGCATTGTGTAATAGTTTAGCAAGTTTGTATGTATTATACATTATGAACAATAAACGATGTAACGGTTTATGAACTTGGGAAGGATTATACTTTGATTGTACTAAGAAGATAGTAATTACCTTCATTTTGTTGTATTTTCAATGGAATGATTGTATGGATGTTAATACATTGGAGCACCATCCATCGGGTTGGAAGTTACCCGAATTTGGGGCGTCACGAGGTTGGTATCAAAGCCTTAGGTTATAAAACTTAAGCGGGGAAAACCTTAGGCTAATAACCTCGTAAGGAAGGTAAAGTCCGAGGAATGAAATTCAAGTCCATTGAATTAATAAGATATTGAGATAACTCAGTATCAAAAGGATTAAAAGATGGAAATTAATCTTAAAGATATTAAATGTGATTTATGCTTATACTATTGTGTATTATGTACTAATCAACATGTTATGTGTTTGTAGATGTCAACCGATAGCTTGATGTTTAGAGAAGTGGGAATGATAAGTGAGGACTCAGTTAACCAAGTTGAGGTTGTACCAATGCCAGTGGCGGATATACCAATAGTTGTACTAGACAACTCAGACATTGAGGAGTACATCTCTGAGGAGGAATACTCTGAGGAGACCATGGGATTAGCATCATACCTTAACGAGATGCTAGACGTGGAGGAGGAGATGGAGGTGACATCGATTAACACGGTGTTACCTACTCAGGAGCCAACATCTCCGGATGCAACTACTAAGCAAATGTATCTGGCGGTGTTGGATAGGAATGTGCATTTGCGCATTGTGGTAGAGGCCTGATTGAGGAAATAAGCGCCTTATATGAGGTGAAAGAATCTGCAGAGGCGGACTTTGAGTCAGAGCATGACGAGAAAGTGTTTATGACTGATAAGGCTCGTGACTATAAGGATGAGGTCCTTAAGCTACAAAAGAAATTGGTTGAGAAAGACTAGAAAATAACTAGGATGTCATACATCCATGAATGCGCTCATGAGGATTTCAAGCCAAAAATTGCTTGTTATTCTATTGAGTCAAGGCGGCACTCGACATACCATGTTTAGAGATATAGTGTCGATTCGTGCAAATTAGAAATATGAAAATGTCGATTCGGCGGTGTTAGTAGATCGTTAGATCTTTTTGTATATAAGTAGTGACGTAAAACCCTCTTTTGTATAACTAAGGGTAGTTTTTTGAAAATCCCAATTTTTGGTAGAAAGGCAATCATGGATAGTATGTAATAGCTTTTGGCTAAGGGAACATGATGTAAATAGTTTGACTATAAAAGCATATTTATATAATGAAGTTTTTATTTAATATGCTTGTTGTGGTATGAATGGTTGTTGTTGATTTAGAATGATAGCCGAGTAGTTAAATAGATAATAACGAAGCTTTATTTATTTAATCGTAATTATGCCGCAAGTGAAGGAGACAACGAACCAAGAAGTAGGAGTCTCATAATGAAAATCGGGGTCCTAACAACCCCTATGCAAGAGTTCGTTAATTTATTAACAAGTGCATTTAATCAAGTGGGGGTGGGATTCTGTAGCTCTGGGGTAGCAAGAACAACTACCTTTAAGGACTTTAAAAGTGTGGGTCCTCTCGAGTTCAAGAACAGCGGATCCACTAGAAGCCCGAACATGGGTTAGAGAGATTGAAAAAGCGTTTGTGATAAAAAACATAGGTGAGGCGCAAAAGACTTCTTTGCGACTTACATGATGAAGGGGAAACCAACATTGGTGGGAAGCTCACCGAGGGTGGGGCTAGGGACAGAGGCATTGCGTGGGAGCAGTTTAAGAAGGTTTTCTTGAGAACTATTTCCTACTAGCATGCAGTGCGATGGAAATTAAGTTCCTAGAACTTAGCGAGGATATATGATGAGTTCCCAAGATGCCGCCAAGTTTAACGAATTGGCGAGATTTGCTCCACATCGTGGATCTGAGAGGAAAGAAAAGACTGATTTGGCGGGGCTTAAAACCACAGCTCTATAGTAGGATATCGGTTTTCGAGTGCTTCCCTACGGGACCATTACGGAGAAGGTGATAATAGCTAAAGGTGGTGGTGAGGCTTTGTCTCATTACCACAAAAAAGCGAAAAAGATTAAGGGTAAGTTAGAAGGAGGTAATAAATTTGAAGTTGCCGGTGAGCGGCAACTTGCCAAAAGGAAGAGCTTTAACCACAGGAATACCGAGGTAAAGCGGGGAGATCCCAAACGGAGGGCGGAAGCATGTATGACATGCGGAAAATGTTATATGGGAGTGCATTTAAAGGGGAAAGCAAAGTATGCTACAAGCTGTAAGGCGGAGAGGGCATTTGTCACCCAAGTTATCTAACCCTAAGAAGAACTAGGGGTGTTTTATGCGTGGGTCGATGGAGCACATGGCAAGAAATTGCCCAAGAAGAAGGGTTTAGAGGGAATAAAATTTACGGTAGTGGTAAATTAGCCATTATTGGACCAACACCATCGGTGGGTAGACCCTCACTAAAGACGTTTAATATAAGCTGTTCAAGATGTGGTCGGCATCAATAAATGTGGTAGCGGTATCATTTAGGTCAATGAGATAAATGCTTATGTGCTATTTGACTCGGGTCTTTACTTGTTCTTTTATAACATGTGAATTTGCTAAGCGATTAGGTTTAATCCGAAAAGTTACCTATACCTTTAGGCGTTAAGGTAGCAAATGAGGAGATAATCCCATTGAACATATTCATAAGGATTATTGCGTGGAAATTAGGGGGAATAAGTTATCGGTAGATTTGGTGCAGATAAGGCTAAAAAGAATTGACGTAATTCTTAGTACGGATTGGTTGGTTAACCATAAAGGCGATTATTGATTGCCATAGGAAAAGTGTAAACCTTGACTTTCTAAGAAAACCAAGGTAGTGTTCTTGGTAGTAATTCAAGAGGCGCTCTTGTTGTGCATCATGACATAAGCTAGGAAGATGATGAGAAAAGGTGTGTAGGTTATACGTGCCATGTTGTGGATACCCAAAAGTGGGAACATCCTTGGATCGAGATACCTATTGTGCAAGAGTTCGCGGATGTATTTCGGAGGAGCTACAAAGTATTCCACCGGACGAGGGAGGTGGAGTTTGTAATTGATACATTATCGGGAATGACACGGTTTCAAGGGCACCATATCGAATGGCGCCCGGTTGTGATGAAGGAGTTAATGGTTCAATTACAAGAACTATTAGATAGGAAGTACATTCATGAAAGTGTGTCTCCTTGGGAAGCACCCGGTGTTGTTTGTAAAGAAGAAGGATGGGTCGTTAAGACTTTGTATCGACTATCGAGAGTTGAACAAGTTAACGATTAAGAATAAATACCCTTTGCCCGGGATCGATGATCTATTTGATCGATTGAAAGGGCAAAGTATTTTCTAAGATAGATTTTGCATACGGGATATCATCGAGTTAAAGGCGAGGAAGGAAGATGTACCAAAGACGGCGTTTAGAACTCGTTATGGTCATTTAATTTCTAGTAATGTCGTTTGGGTTGACTAATCTTGATCACATTTATAGATATGATGAATAGAGTGTTCAAACAATATTTGGACAAGTTTGTCGTAGTGTTCATTGATGATATTCTAGTCTATTCAAAGACGCCAGAAGATCATTCGGAACATTTAAGAATAGTGTTAGAGACACTACGAAAGGAGAAGTTGTATGCAAAATTCACAAAGTGTGAATTTTGTCTTGAGAGGGTGCAGTTTCTAGGGCATGTTATTGATAAGGATGGCATTTCGGTAGATCAGGCAAAAGTAGAAGCAGTTAATGAATGGGAGCAAAAGTAGAAAGTAGTTAAAAACGCATAACCGAGGTTTGGATTTTTACGGGGTTAGCGGGATCTTATAGAAGGTTCATTCGAACTTTTCTAAAATAGCTACTCAGATTAATAAATCGACAAGAAAGTCGATTGAAGTATGTGTGGGTGAAAAATGTAAAAAGCAGTTTTCAAGAGTTGAAGAAGAGGTTAAGTGAGGCACTGTATTGTCCTTACCAGACGATACAGAAATATAAAGAATTTGGGTTGTGCTCATGCAAATGCGGCATGGCAAGGTCATTGCGTATCGTCACGTCGATTGAAGGATTATGAGAAGGTCTATCCTACTCATGAACGGAATTAGCAAATGTAGTTTTTCCCTAAAGATATGGAGGCATTATCTTTGTAGACATCATCACTAACATGCGGGAGGACAATGATTCGCTTTTTAAGAGAGAACCCCGAAAGACAATCCAAATCCATGCCGGATACTACCGAAAAGTTCAAAGATCAACCCCGGATCGCAATCAGAGGAGTAACAAATCCAACCTCGATGTAAACCCCGAGGCATGCAGATACACACACCGAACACACACCGAGAACCGATTAATCTCGGAGATAACCCCGAGGTATCCAGCCTCTCAGTCCCAACCATGGAATAGCCACCAACCTGGTGATAACCCCAAGGAAAAGCGATTTGAGAGATAACCCCGGAAATGCTTGTTTCAAATGCGACCGACTTCAATCTCGGCGCTCACAACGAGATGCACACCGCACTCAACCAACAACAATAACATCGGGAAGACAGCACACCTCAAAGATGATAATGAGGACCTTCAACAATTCAGAAGAATTCAATCTCAAAAAAAGCCGAGCAACGTCATGATCGGCCCAACCCGCGCGATAACACCTGTGAGAGGGGGCAATATCATCATCGACCAACACGATGCCATGTCACATCTCTACGCAACGATGTCCCACAAGGCTAACCAATCCCGAGTGACTATTCATGCGGGTAACGGATGAAAGTTGAAGTCAAGACCGGAGGGCATCGTCCCATCTTCAACGACTTCGCACAAACTCTAATCCCATGCCATCATACAACTCTCGACAACCATGGTCCGAAATAGGTCTCAGATACCTCAAACGGATGCCCGGATTGTACTTCTGAAAATTCGAGTGGACATTACAGTGCCTGAGTGCATGTACTTTGAGACGACCCGACCCGACAAACCCGGGTT
Source organism: Panax quinquefolius (assembly GCA_020205615.1). NCBI lineage: Eukaryota > Viridiplantae > Streptophyta > Magnoliopsida > Apiales > Araliaceae > Panax > Panax quinquefolius. Next base: position 67,185,225 of record CM035165.1, on the reverse strand, counting down.
GCCTTTGGTACACCTACGGCTCAGCCGCAGGTACACCTGCGGCTCATATTGCCTATAAATAGAGGGCTTGGGGTGCTTATTTTCTAAGAGAAAAGACGGGGAAACCCTGCAAAATTTGCTCTGCACTCGCCATACAGTGTATTTTCCCACTTTTAAACACCTGTGAGCTCATATATAGCCTCTTTTGTACCCACAAAAGCTAGTGTTTACCCACTCTAAAGATATAGAAGCCTTTTTTAGCAGTCAGTTGTAAGCCTTCTCACACACTTTAGAGTCTTTCTCTTCATCTGTGCACACACCCTTCTACACGTTGAGAGTCGTGTTGCTTGCTTTTGCCCCGGACTTGATCTGTGGTTTCATTCAATCATATATATATATATATATATATATATATATATATATATATATATATATATGACTAACATTATCTAGTTATGCCTCGATTGAGCCTTGACATTTGGCTATTCGAGCGCGTTTACTTTTATTTATATATATATATATATATATATATATATATTAATATATATGTGTGTCGAACTTTGTTCGATGAGCCTAGATTTTGATGCAAAGTGCGTTTACTCGCTTATATATATATATATATATATATATATATATATATATATATATATATATATGAATCGTGGTGGGACTTTTGTTCGATGAGCCTAGATTTTATGCAGTGCGTTTATTCGCTTATATATATATATATATATATATATATATATATATATATATATATATATATATAAACCCCATAGGATGTAAAATCCGAGCTCATTATACGAGTATACCACATATATATATATATATATATATATATATATATATATATATATATATATATTTGTCCCACTCGAGTTTACTTCGTGGTGGTTGATCGCTTTTACAACTTTCTTTTATGTTTACGTCATTCCGCCTCGAGTTTACTTCGTGTGGCGATTTGCCGCTTTTAACAAACTTTATTTATATTTTTGATCCCCCATGGAGGTGCTTCGTGGTTGGTGATCCTGCTCAGATATATATATATTTATATATATATATATATATATATATATATATATATACCGCCATCGCTTTCATATAAATATGCAGAAGATTTGTGAGCCTAGGAATCATGTGATCACTGATTCATCCCATCAATCTAGATTCGTTCTCGTGATGGACATTTTCATTGTAAAGCGGCTTGTAAATTATTCTCATGCGATGTCCGAATTTTCTCGATGGTTTCCATACCCACGAGGAAGTCTGCATTAATTTTATATATTATTTTTTCATATGGATGCCTCAGATCCGTCAAATAAAATCAATCAAGCCGATCACTTAATAAAAATGGGAGTGTAAAAGGTCTCAATTCCTATTGAGCATCAGGGTTTGAAAAAAAACCTCTTTTATAAAACATCACTGCCATATCTTGCTAAAAATTGAATTTTTACATAAATTCAAACCCTGTGTATATAGGTTCGAACGAGGCCTCGCACAACTTCCATATAAAACACAGACATCGACCCACACACACACACACACACAAATAATAGTTTTTTGAAAAGAGGCGGCCACCGTGGTAACACGGATGTCTGGGGTGCCTAACACCTTCCCCCCAAGATAACCAAGTCCCCTGACCCTAAACGAATCTCGGTTTTCACCGAACCAGATATCGCTGTCACATCGGGTCAATGTGAAAACTTTTTATCGGACAGGTTGGTACAACCATTTAAAAACCAATGGCGACTCTTAACAATCCCATCGTCGACATCATACATGTTTGGACCTTTTTCACTTGTTTTTTCAAACAAATCTCACCTAAAACGAGAACACCAAAGAACAAGTAATCTGGAAAAGGACATCCAAAAAAATCCCGACGTCGACAGTGGCGACTCACCTGGGACTCCAAAGAAGAGGACTTAAGCCGTTATCACAATCTTTTCAAAACTGTTATCTCGCCTTTGTGTGTGGATGTTGCATTTACATTTTGATGAATGTGTATGAATGCATTTCTTACTTAGTGCTTCGCACTATAAATCGCTTTATGATATTAGTGGTTTCGCACCATATCTACTTTTGATATTAGTGCTTTCGCACATGTCATCATTTTTCATACGGTGAGACGCGATGTATGTGAATGTATGTTGAGTGGTCCCTCCACCAGAGGCTATCCCGTCGGTGTTTGATTATCGGACTCGTGAGAAGACTAATTCTCCGAGGCTCAGAAAGGCACCACCAAAATTCGCTCCAGTTGAAAGACCGGATTAACTTCCCGTCAAGTAGATTGCGATGATTTGGGAACCTTCATGCCAAAAAGCCACGAGAGTAACCTAAGACAGGTCAGCCTCTGATAAATCCAAAACGAAGGAAAGTCTCTTCATGCTCTCATTTCAATTACTTGTAAACACAATTACTTGTAATTACATTCCATATCTATCTCCATGTAATGAGAAATATGAAGAAATGTGTACACATACATATTAACATGCTATAAATAGCTGACACCCGTTGTGCAAGATAAAATTTCCTAAAATGGACACATCACATAACATGTTATGTCATACATTCCCTTAATGACTAAACTATGCAAGTCTTTCGCAGGGAATCAATCGGACCTACTACCCGGTCAAAGTCCAAAAGGCAACACGCCTACAGTCAATCATGTCATCATCCGACTAGACTGAACTTAATCCAGTTTCTCGTAAAGAATTCGATGGATTAAGTAAACAAATTACAGATTTGGCTATTCTACTCAAAGAATTACACCACCACACAGGTCGAAAATACCAGACATGCTGAATCCTCCACACAAGGGGGAGACCCTGGTCATTACCATATCGAACCACAAATTGGATACAACCAACAAAACTCTTGATGTCGCCCCATCCCATCGGAGGTCCCAGAATCGGCGACATCAAAAAGAAAATCCTCCAAACGGAAGAGACCTTCACGACTATCAAAGGAATTGGAAACACACGGAGTGTTTCATATATCGATCTATGTATTTTTTCCGGTGTTCACTATCCGTAAAAATTTAAAACTCCTCGACTTTGAAAAATATGACGGGTTAGAGGATCCTTACACACATCTAAAAGTATTTATTGGAGAACTTGGATCCTATGCAGAGGATGAAAAGCTCAGAATGCAATTATTCTAAAAGAGTCTAACTAGAGAAGCCCGTTCATTGTACACAAGATTAGACAACTCCAAAATCCATAGTTGGGAAGAGCTAGCACATGCCTTCCTCACTCAATACAGTTTTTAAACTCAAATGGCTCCTGATCGGTATCAAATTACCAAGATCAAAAAATAGTCTAACGAGTCTTTCAGAGAGTATGCTCAAAGGTGGAGACGCCTGGCTGCCCAAGTTAGTCCTTCTATGACAGAATCAAAAATGGTCATGACTTTCATAGACATACAAGAAGCTCCCTTCTATGAGAGAGTTTTAGCCGGCATTGGCAAACCATTTTCTGAAATGGTCGAACATGGGGAGATGGCTGAAATGGGGTTGAAGTCGGGAAAGATTCAAGACCTAGCCACACTCAAAGTCGTCTATCGATCACATCCAATCTGGAAATTATGGGAACAACTTCTTGAGGGTCCATAAAAAGAAAGAGGAAGATGTTTCCCGATACTAGGCAAAAAGGCAATCAAAACATGCCTATTCAAAGGAGAAACTACACTCCCTTTCCAAAGACAAATTCATACAAACCCTCCAATACCTAAAAAGGTGGAGAAGTCAAATGCCCTCGAGTGTTTACACCCTTAGGGGATACCTCGAGAACATTTTAAATCTTCCGACAAACACGTAAAGAAAATAACACATCTTCTTCCACCAACAAACCCTAATGGACGGGTTTCAATGTCGCTAGAAATGTGCTTATCATGCCGGGCACCGGACATGATACTCAGGATCATTGGCCCTCAAACACAAGATCCAGGACCTAATAGACAACGGGAGATCGTAGTCACCAAACCCGATCATCAACCTCATGTTCAAGACAACCCTCTTCCTCAACACAAAGAAGAAGAGGTCAACATGATTAATTGGAGCAGTGGACTGAGTTCCAACTTCAGCTGTGATTCTTCCCAAACCATCAAAGATGGTGATGATAGATGGGATTATGCTAAGTTCCAATTCACAATGGAACGAAAGATGAAAGCTCTCGCAAACAAATTGAATAATCATGGAATCGGTGACTTATCAAAGATCAAGTGACTCGTCAGTTAATCACCAGAGCACGCTAGCCTCCTACCCATTGTCATGAATATTCCTCATCACCTTCGTAGAAAATGAAATGTTGGAAGACAAAGTGACGAAGAGAGAAAATGCCAAAGCCCGTCGGGATTTCGCCAACAAAAGGGAATTCACCTATCTGGGCCAACCTATGGAGGAAATTCTTCATATGTTAATCAATGAAGGAAGGATCAGTTCACTTCTACCTCCAATCAACCCCCGTTCGGGATGGTACAACTCTGATGGAGTATGTCAATACCACTCCCAGTCTCGTGGTCACAGCACAAAAGAATGCTGGGCACTCCGCCACCTTATTCAAAATCTAATCGACAGTGGTGTACTGCGCTTGATAGATAACCACACTATGTTATGTGCAAGTGAGAATGTAGGCCCTACTAAGTGGAAAAGTGTGGTAGCAGTCATATCCACTGAAGATGATGGGATTAATACCTTACTCACAATGCCAACAATTCAACTCAAAGGAGGAAACAATCCTTTGAAAGTGGTCGCTCCCGAGCCAATCAGCTTGCCGTGCAGAGCACAATATCCTATTGTTAGCTTGCGCAAAGTTCCATGGAATTATGGAGAGGGTGAAGGATCCACCTCACATACAACCGCCACAAAGTGTCAAAGGAAAACCCGTCAGATCTCTCCCCATCGGGTGATGAAGTCTACCACCAAATCAAAGGGGAAAATACCCATGGAGAAGATTGAGAAATCCTCTCCACCGTGGGTCATAACGAAGTGCTGGTGGTTTTAAGCTCGAAAGAAGCTCCACAACAAATATCAATTTTGGACTTGGTCCTAACCTCCGAGAATCACGGAAGGTCTTGTTAAAGGTTTTGGAAAGTTTCTATCTCCGACATCGTGGATATGGAAAAATTTCAACATATGGTTGATCACATTTTCAACAACAATGTGGATATCCTTCATCGATGATGACATACCGCCTCAAGGGACCGATCATTGCAAACCGTTACATATCATGGTCTTTATCCTCCGGATATATGGTAGTAGCAGAGTCTTAATAGATGGAGGTTCTCTCCTCAATATCCGCCCATATGCTACCTTGGTGAAGATGAATATCAATCTCAACCAAAATTCGAGTAGCCATACTATCATCAAAGCTTTTGATGGAGCCCACCGAAATTTGGGTTGAGTAATTGAGTCGCTAATCGAAATTGGTCCTCACACATTCTCGCAGATCTTTCCATGTGCTCAAGATAGATTGGGATACAACCCGCTCTGGGATGACCATGGATTCATATGGTCAAGCCCCCCCTCCACTCTTCACCAACAATTGAAATACATCATCAACAATAGCTCGGTCACGGGCCAACGCCGAACCGGAGATTCCTCAAAGATGGGGACATACCATTCATCAATGCCAATGAGGATGTGGAACGGCCGGTTTTCATGCTTTGAAATAAGTTAACACCCAATACCATGCTATTGGAGCACCATCGCCTCAACCCAAAATTTCGCCGAGGTAATGCTCACCACTCAAGAAATGATGTCGTTGGGTCATAAACCGGGACAAGGGTTGGGTAAAGATTGCCAGGGTATCAAATACCCTATTCACTTAACCAAGCAAAGTGGAACAGCTGGACTAGGCTATTCTGCCAGCTCTAGTCACAGGAATCCTCATAAGCATCAGCAGATTCCTTCAGCTTCAACCACGTGGCGTTTAGCTTCGCCTTCAAACTCTGAGTCCGCACAACCTCCCGTAAAGGTGCCAGCCAATGTAATGGCTATGTTATGTCCCAAGCCGTTATCGGTGAAGGAGAAAGAAATCTTTGTTCCAAATCCCGCAGTGGAAGAAGAGGAACGAAGAATCAAGCAAGACGTCATATGGATGATGTCCGTAGATACGATCATCGCTCATAATGAACATACCAATAGATACACCCTGACGATGATTGCCCGATGTAATGGCCATCATTCGGGATAGGAGGATGATGACAATCCCTCCATCATCGCGGTCCACCCGGACTTTACCCTCGCCAATTGGGACAACATTCCTTGCTTTCGTCGACGAGGGTAAAATGGGCGTAACTCTTTTCGCCTCGTAGAGATATAATAATCGCTACTTTTTCGTACAAGATTAATAGTTTATTTTGCCAAGACATGCTAACACCGTGTATGATCAACGATTTCATATATACTAAGTGAAAGAATATTTTGTTTCAGGACTCAATTTAGATGTGCTCTGTATTATGACACGATGCCTCTCCTACACAAGGATTGTACCTTTGATGTAGAGATGAATCGGCCTTGATGGATATACAGGATGACATTGAGGTGCTCCGTAAATTCAAGAATGGGTCAAAGACAAACCCAAACCCAACCTCGATCAAACCACTTCTTTCAATCTCTAACCTTAGAAAGCCCTAAGTTAATCCAGATTGGTTAAGACCTTACCCCAAACCAACTGAACGATATGGTTACGCTTATTAACCCAATTCTAGGATGTGTTTGCATGGTCTCATGAAGACATGGTGGGTTTTGTCCATCGACATTGTTCTTCATCGCCTTCCCATTAAAGAGGGATTTAAGCCCGGCCAAGTAAGCTCAAAGCGATTAAAACCGAGTGGAGTTTAAAGGTGAAAGAAGAAATTGTGAAACAATTTCAAGCCGGCATCATCATGGTGTCTACATATCCTGAATGGATATCCAACATCGTGCCCATACCTAAACCTGGAGGGAAGGTGCGAGTTTGCGTGGATTACCGGGACTTGAATAAAGCTTGCTTAAAAGACAGCTTTCCTGTGCCATTTATCCACATTCTCATTGACCATATTGCGCAATAAGACATGTACTCCTTTGCTGATTGCTTTGCAGGGTACCATCAGATCATGGTTGCCGAGGAAGATCGTGAGAAGACTGCTTTCATCACTCCTTGGGGAACTTTTTGTTATAGACGGTTGTCATTCGACCTCATCAATGCTAGAGCTACCTATCAACGAGATATGATGGCTCTTCTCCACGACTTAATGCATAAAGAGATTTAGATCTACGTGGATGACATCATTGTCAAATCCCGGAAGGAGGATGACCATATAGACCATCTGTAAAGTTGTTCAACAGTCATGTAAGTACAACTTGAAGTTGAATCCAATTAAAACGCGCTTTGGTGTTAAATCAGGCAAGTTGCTAGGATTTCTAGTCAGCCACAAAGGGATAGAGCTGGATCCTGCCAAAATCCAAGCCATCACGGAAATGCCCATTCCTCAGACAAAGAAGGAAATAAGGGGATTTTTGGGAAGAATCAACTTCATCAGCAGGTTTATCTCCCAACTCACAGTAACCTGTGAGCCAATCTTCAAACTATTAAGGAAGAACTCCTCCATGAAATGGAATGATGAGTGCCAGAATGCCTTCATTACAATCAAGAAATAACTAATCAAAGCTCCCGTCTTGGTACCACCCAGGGATGATGTTCCCCTGTTCATGTATTGTCTCAGAAGTGACAACGCCATGGGTCGATGTCGGGACGTAAAGACGATAGAGGCCAAGAACGAGCTATCTATTACCTCAAGAAAAGGTTCAAGAAGAAATGGAACACAAGTACACTCGATCGAAAAGACATGTTGTGCTTTTTTAGCATGGGCTTCCATGAGGTTACAACATTACCTCCATGGCCACACACAACCCATCTCATATCCCGTGTGGATCCTCTCAAGCACGTGTTCAACAAACCCATGTTAAATCGATCGTCCAGACGGGCGCTTGATCCTACAACAATTTGACATCGATATGTGACTCAAAAGTCCATCAAAGGTCAAGGAATCGCGGATCAATCGGCCGCCGCGACCTTCGTGGGATTTCAAACCCTTGAAACATATTTTCGATGAAGGAGTAATGACAAACAGCAAACAACACCATCAAGACGATACGCGCCAATCATGGAAAATGTATTTTGATGGAGTTGTTAATATGGAAAGGTTCGAGTCGAGAAGTTTTAGTATCTGCACGGGAGCAGATCCGTCATTGTCAAATTACAGTTTGTCAAGCACCAACAATACTACCGAGTATGAAGGCTATCTCATGGGGCTAAAACTTGCCCGCTCAATGGGCATCAAAGCGTTAATCATCCTGGAGATTCGGAGTTGGTAATCGATAATCCACCTAATCTATCAAACCAAGGAACTACATTTGTCGCCTTTACCACTAAGCAGTGTTTGAAGATGGCTTTGAGTTCAAGAAATCTCCTTTCTACACATTCCTCGTAATAGAATGACTTTATGGACGCATTAGCAACTTTGGCCTCCTTGATTCGCAGATATCGCATAAGGAACACTTGCCAAGCATCACAATTTCCTCTAACAAGGCCCCAAATTTTATGGAATTATGTTGGAGAAGTATCGGATGAGATACCTCCCATCCAACCTCCTTGGTATCAAGATATCAAAGGAATATCGCGAGATGGATCTACACCACCGAGGCGAAAGCCCGACCGACCGAGAAAAGGCGGATCCATCGACTTGCTATGAAGTTCTACCCGAGTGGAGATGCGCTTACAAAAGAGATGCAGGACTAGGTCTCCTCGGTGTGTCTAGATAAAGATCAAGCCCAAAGGCTTATGGATGAAATCCACGGTGGAGTCTCGTGGGCCCCACACGAAAGGCCCCCCTCCTTGTCAAGAAAGTCCTAGTCAGACAGACATTATTGGCTATCTCTCAAAGTCGATCAGAACGACCACGCCAAAAGATGCTATCGCATGCCAGATTCATGGGAATGCTATACACGCCTCCCACGGAACTCCACAATATGAAGTTCTCCTCGCCCTTCTCAATGTTGGGAATGGACGTTATCGGGCCCATCGAGCCTAAAGCCAAGAATGGTCACCGATTTATCTTCACCATGATCGACTACTTTACCAAGTGGGTAGAAGCGCCTCCTTCCCTGTGGTTACTAAAGAAGTAATCATTGCTTTCATCGTAAACAATGTCGTTTGTCGATATGGACAACCAGAGGTGATTGTGTCGACAATGCCAAGAACCTCAACAACAAAATGATGGAGGAATTATGCAAAGAAATTCTACATCAAACATCTCAACTCATCATCTATCGTCCAAGATGAACGGTCTGCTGTGAAAGCGGCTAACAAAAATATCAAGAAGATTATGCAAAAGATGTCCGCCAACCACAAAGATTGGCCCGACTTATTGCCTCCGACTCTATTAGCCTACGTAACCTCCATGCAAGACTTCAATCGGGGCAACCCCCACGCTTTAACCTATGGGATGGAAGCAAGTGTTCCCATAGAAGTTGAGATGGAATCTCTCATAGTGTCGATCGACGCCAATTGGATGAAGACCAATGGGTACAAGATGTATCACCAATTGTCTCTAATAGACGAAAGGCGTAACCGTTGCTATCTTCCATGGTCATTATATCAAGAAAGGATCGCCAGATCCTACAACAAAAAAGTCCTGGCTACTATAGCTTTAAACAACATGACTTGGTTTTGAAGAAGATTCTCGACAACCAAGATCAAAGCTAAAGGAAAATTCGCTCCTAATCGGGAAGGCCCATTTATTGTCAAGGAAGTGTCGACATGTGGAGGCGCCTCAGATTGCAAGAGATGGACGGCGATGAATTTCCACAACTCATCAACTCAGACACCGTGAAACCAGATATGTCCCAAGTAACCAACAAACACCCCCCGTGCATAATCATTAGGTCACCAAATATTCCGGTTCTTTAACCCTTTACCACCTACAACTTTCCTACACACTTTGCCCCTCGTGGAAACATACATTTCAAGCCAAAGCAGCACTGCTCTCCTTTTCGTTCCTACGACTTAGGTCATCCCACCATGGATTGAACCTCTTCCGCTTATAGTTTGGCTACCCATTCCTCGGGATCAAACTTTTCACCGCAGCTTTATCCTCAACCTAGATTAAACTTTCTTTTCCCCGCACTCGACCGCATATGGGATTACGCTTTTTTTCTCCCGAGGGGCGAAACTACGTCGACCGATCTCCTCTTCAATAGGAGTACATAGGGCAACCATTTCATATGGCCCTTGGCCGCAATAAAACAAAAACAACAAAAACATTTCTACCCTCTTCTCCTAACAAAAAAACAACCAAAAACATTCCTACACCATTCCACCCATATACAACGTTGAACCTTTACACTGTGTTCGAACTACACGCAGACCGATCTCCTCTTCAATAGAGTACATAGTAGTACCATTCATGAAAGGTCTCACCCCTACCAAAACACAAACCCTTGTCAACTGGTAATCGGATTCTTTTTCAATCCACTACATTTCATTTCGCTTCGCATCAAAGGGATGGAATTACCCGAACTCCTCTCAAATAGAGAGATTCACGACCATCTAAGTCATGGTCATACCTTGAAGAGCAACACCAAACCATAAGAGGTGGAATTAACTAGGCTTCTCCTAAATAGAAGTATTGGCGACCATCTGTGGTACGGTCAATCTCAAAGAGGAAAGCCACACTTCTCTCCATATTTCCATTCAGAGACAAGTCCCAAGACACCAAAGATGTTAGGGATATACATAGATCGATGATCCATTCTGAACTATCCAGAGACAACTCAATGTCCATCCACCCAGGAGGAATTCAGAATACATCAAGATCACAAGCCCCAAATAAGAGTAAAATATCAATCAAATAAGCAAGGCATATCTAAAAGGGAAGTGATCAAAAAATATTTCCTCATCATATATAATGTTGTTTGATATATATACAATGTAAATCGTATACATGAAAAAATGGCTAAGCTAGTCTCAGTGCAGTAAATACAAGCTCGCATCTACAAGTCGGGGTATATGCGAGCCAACAAGCCCAACATGGCGTCCCTCTCAGAATACGGAGGTGAAGCTATGGTCTCCTGTACGAGAGTATCCACACGACCCAAAAGATCTATAGCCATCTGCATGGTGACCATGTGATCATCAATATATGCGCTCATCTCTGCGATCATGCCAGTGGTAATGGACCTCACTGCAGTGCTATCTGTGATGGCTACATCCCGGGCAGATATAGCACTATCCCGCTCAACTATTACTGCATCTCTGGCTGATATAGCCTCATCCCGCTCAACAACAGCGGCATCTCTGCGATCTAATGCCTCGTCTCTCTCCAATAGAGCGGCGTCTCTCACATCAAGAGCAGTCGACATCATAGATCGAATCTAGTCTCTCTCAAAGGTCATCAGATGAAGACTCTATTCTAAGTACTATGCCAAGTGCTGAATCACAAAAGTACTGGTACTAGGAGAATCCAAAAAAAAATGTTGGCGACCCAGCAGCGGGATCCTCCTCGATGTAGATCTTAATGTCCTCCATGGGCTCTACATCGTCTGACTCAATATCCGGTACTGCAGATACTGCTGCAGCCGATAAAATCTATGTCTCCATCCATGCGGAATACTCTACAGAATAACCGGGATGACTGGTAGAAAAAGAAGCTATCTCGCGATGATCCCAACAAGCATACACACGGATCTGGTCCTCTGCTGAGAGATATCGAGAAGCTGAACGCTGACCTATCGCCCTTCGAAAGGATGAAAATCCTGGAACTGGTCGAACTGCGACATCACGGCCAATGGGTGATAAGTAGTCACGCCCCTCAAGCCAGCCAGAGGGTGGAAATCTATGCCTGGAGCATGAGTAATGAAGCTGTATGGTGAGCAAATCCCCGAGCACAGCAATATGCTAAATGGATCCCTGATATCTGCCAAAAATGTGGACCAGATCGAGCATTATACACATTCGATGGTCGAAAGGAATATGACATGGCCACATCGTGGGAGAAATAATACCCATGTCGTCTAAGGGTACCAACCGGTCTCAAGTGTGACATAAACCAAACGTACAACATGACCGAACTCCTTGTGAACACTCCTGCAGGATACGTGCAATAATAGGATGTCGACCGCAGGGTCTCTGCTACGATCATAAGCACAATGGTACGACCCTCCCTGAGAGCTCTCACAACCATGATAACGCCTATGTCTATCTCATCCATATACCGCGGCATGTACACATATGACAGTACGCATAACATCAGTACATCAACTCTGGCCAAACGCCAATGATCCTCCGACCCGATGAAATCCCCAGAATGTCGGGAGTAGCCATCCTCTGCGCCAAATCATCATATACGTAAAACGCCGAGATATCACGTGCCGATGTCACTCATCCTCGCACTAACTTCGCCGCAATCCCGTGAGAGTCATGGAATAAATCCGCTTATGTCTCCCAAAGCCATGTGCACGCAAGGTCTATCTCAAGGCAAAGATCGCCAATCATGCATACCCTCCAGGGTAGAGTCAACTCATGGGTGCCAAATCGAATATTCGCTATGGTAGTAGCCAATGCTCTAGCATCCTGCCTACAAACCTCGCGGGAACCTCGAAAAGCCAATAGGGTCATGGTATGTCATGAACAACATATCTACAATCACCCGATCGTCAAGGACATGCTATCATATCATACCACGATCACATACCTAATGCCACCACTGACGGTGGGGTATGATCTATACGGCTAACGGTCGAAGAAGACATCTGTGCGAGCCGTGTCATAAGACCATCCAGGGGTCAATGCCGAATATCTTTGGACATACATACATATGCATAACAGGATACATGCATAACAGATAATGGATGGCAATATGATATAGGGAATGAAAAACGGTGCATACATTCCTAAATATATCATCATCTAATATATCAGCTCTGTACAGTTACAAATACGGGGAAATGGGGCACAACCGCCCTACTACTAATAGAGGCCTATCAAAAGATATAGCGAGAATGGGGAACAGCCACCCAATATCTAACAGAGGCCTATCAAAAGATATAACGAGAATATACATTAGAAGAAGACCAGGGTCTCGATGTCCACATCCTCAATCTTGTCCACCTGATGTAACTCCTCCTGAGTCACTGGATCTCTATCAACAGGGATGTCAGGCCTATAAAGAGGAGGATCTATGCTGGCAAAACCAAATGGGTCGTCTGAGTGGCCAGCACCTGAGCTGGAAGGAAAAAATGTCTCCGCCTCTGCTGGATCTTTGTCCAAATGCCAGATAAATACATGTGCCTGGTCCAACTGCCGGGTCAAACTATCAATCTGGGTCATATGAGTCGGAGCTTGGACACAAGCTACCCAATCATCATCAATCATCAAAGATCCCGGAACCATGTCCCCCCATAAAGCCACCAACGATGGTAGCACGGGTGTAAGACCCCAACTTATTATTAATGAAATTTAATTTTCCCTATTTTGAAATAGTAAGGGTTGATTTGATTAACGTGGATAGTTATGGGTAAAATACGTAAATATTTCAAAATAAGCAAGTGGTTATAAAATATTCATTGTTGTCGGGGAATATTCGTTTGGTCATGGAATATTTTTGCTGTCGGGGAATATTCGTACGACGGCGCAGTATTTTGTGGGGCCCATAATGGAAAGCGATTGGATGAAGAAAACGACAAATATAAGTTGTTTAAAAATAAGTTGTTAGTAGTTATTCTGCTGAATAATCTTGTTAAAATACTCGATGGTTAAAACACAAGAAGCATACCGGTATTGCACCAATTATTGATTCTTACGTAAGAAGGCACTACTCAATAATGGTTACTGAATTATCGCTCAAGATTTTATTGATTTAATAATTGCTTCGTTGATATTTTATATTGTTGTTGTTTCAATAATTGTCATTACACAGTATTTTTTCATTATCGAAGTAATAATTCATTTTATCTGAATAATATTATTAGATAACATTATTGGCAATGTCTAAAAAGTTCTGTCTAAGGAGAGGTTTGGTCACCTAATTGCACGCCAGTAAGGAGAAATTCTTATTGGAAAGCCCCCTCTTTCCTGAGAACTGCTTGGTTGTCAATATTGTGATTCTGTAATATTATTTGTGAATAATTAATTATTGATTCATATGATGAGGAAAATATTGATTTTATGTGGATATAGATGGAGAAAATTTTTAATGTGACAATTGTTGAAAATTGATATTTTATCTTTTTCTGATAAAATAATTCATTTAAATATATTATTATATTTTAATAATATAATAATGGTGATATTTTTACAACGAATGTGGGATATATGAGTATCTGAGGAGGAAGAGTATTTTTTGTTGCAATAAATGTTTAAAACATGTTAAACATGTCGGTGGACCCATTTATCGATCGAAATTTGATTATAAATTTGTAAAAATCGCCCGTTTGTGGATTTCGGTCAATTTTTGTTTGGAATTTGGAAAAACTTTCTTCTTCAAAGTTGTAGAGAATTGAATTTCCTATAAAAAGTCGCGAGTTTCGATTTTTCTGACAAAAGGGCTATTTATTGTGAATTATTGAAGTTCCGAAGCTCCGAAATAATTGATTTTTGGAAGCTTAAATTATTTTAAATAAGAAAAACGTTTTTGGAATGTTTGGGGGCATCTTTAACATGTGTTTGATGGCTGAAATCAGATTCTAGGCATGCGTAAGGAAATTTATATAATTATATTATTAATTTATTAAATTTTCGCTTTGGTGTTCTAAGCAATTTCCTATAAATAGGTGCTTAGGTTAGAATTGAAAATCACACCGTAAACTCAAGTTTTTCTCTCTATATTATCAAGCGTATTCTTGTGAGTATTTTGAGTATACTTTGAGTATTGCTATATCTGGTGCAAGTTCAAGTCATAGCCTATATATTGTGTTTCAAATTTAGAAGACCGATCTTTTCGAGGTAAGGGATGTTTTTTTTCAAAATGATATTATTTTTCTTCAATATCATTATGTTGAAATATTGATCAAGTTTTTATCAAATTTGGAACTTTTGGTGTCTGAGTTACTATTAACAGTTACTATTCACTATACTATTCACGTACGTGAAGAAGTTTTTTTGTGAAATTTCTAAGTTACTATTCACGATACGACACTATTCACGATACTAAGACTATTCACTTAATACGCATTATTCATCGAAAAAAATAAAATTTTTTCTTTTCGTTCAAAATATCTATTCGGATACTAGCTTTGATTGTATCCATATTTTGATCATTCTTGAATTTTACACCCACCGTGATTATTTTTGAGGTATTTTTGGACGGATAAAATAAAACAAAGTAACTTAATCCTTAATCCTTAATCCTTG
Organism: Panax quinquefolius; assembly: GCA_020205615.1. Lineage (NCBI taxonomy): Eukaryota > Viridiplantae > Streptophyta > Magnoliopsida > Apiales > Araliaceae > Panax > Panax quinquefolius. The sequence continues at coordinate 67,169,857 of CM035165.1, read as the reverse complement.
TCATTTGTTTTCATTTGGATTCGTTTCTTTAAAAATATTTTTCATCATCTTGGTCTTAAATGATGATATTATAGAATATCTTTGCCCACGTACAAAGTGCAAAGATGAATGATTTTCGAAGAATATCTTTGGCCCAGAAGTGCAAAGATGAACAGTGTTTAGATGAACATGACAAATCGATGAATATCTTTGGCTGTAGTAAAAAGATGAATATTTGATTCCGGATATATATTGATTGATGTTCTGAGAGATAAAAGATGAGCGATAAACTTTTAAATTCATACATAGAAGATAGTAGTTTGCATTCTCTACTTAACTCTTCTAATGAATTATTATTTCCATTGCGAATATTGATTTAAAATTTGTTGTCTATTGTATTCTATTAGATTTTTTCCCTGTTGAAGACTAACGATAATTTGTTGTATATTATCTTAGTCATAATATTCTTTATCGGGCTAGTTGAGCTCACCCTTTTCCTTTTTGTTCCATTTTTCTTCTCGTGAGGCGAGAATATAAGCGAAAGTATGCAGTGCAGGTATGAAATGAAAGTTCTAGAGAGAGTTGTTTAGTAGTCCTCACCATTTTTGTAAAATAATGTATCAATAAATGTGATGAGGATTTATTTGAGTATATATATTGTCTAGAAGATAATATTTGTATTCAAACTCACAGTTTGACTGTTGTAATAATAAAGTTGTAGTTGTTTCTGTACCATGTATTGACAACTCAGAATGGGTGATGTATACCTATTTTGGGGGCGTCACAACGGGATTGGGCCCCAATAGTGCGAGGGAGCCACCAACGATGGAATATCTCCTGAATACATGGACCCTCTGATAAAGGAAAACCGTCAACTCCCAACAATGGAATATCAGTGACGGGTGTCTGTGATATGGGCCAATAACGCTTGACAGGAGGCAAGATCGGTATACGGATCTCCCCTGTGGTGCTCCTAATAGCACGATCGCCTAGATAGAGCTCCCAACCTCCATCTGTAAAGAGAGGAACTCTCCTGGTGGAAATCAAATACTCGACTCCAACCGAATGTCCATCCTCAAATCCGATGGTCAAATATTCCCCTAAGTAGGGAATCCATGTAATGGTACCGCCAGTCTCCAACAGATTTGCATCTGGCGGTGGCGAAGCCCTCATTCTGAGGGACCTCCGACAAGATAGAATGGTGCCATCGTCGTCCTCGTGGATAGGTGTCTAAACCTAACACACTCACAGGACGCAAACATGGGAGCCTCTCATAGGCCCAAAACTGCCAACACAATGGCAAAACATCTGCTATTAGTAAACACTCTTAACCTATGAATGGGAAAAGACAAGAGAAATACTCACCAGCAGAAATGGGTAAAATCCTAACCAAGCCTCGGTCAAACCCTGTGAGCGTAGACGCATGCCCCGGAGGAAATAGGCAAATGTGTAAGAGCCTCAATCGTACTCTCTAATACGGTCCACATCGCGTGTGATGCTGACCAAAGCGAAAGATACCGTGGAAGAATTATCTGCTATGAAGCAGCCACGAATGATAATCAGGAACAATCGCCGTAGAACGCGATCCCTGATCCTGACATCATTAGGCATGGGCTCACTCAATAGCCCGCTCATAACATCTACGCTCAAAGGACCTGAACGGATAGTCCTGCCTTTGAGCGCCTCCGTCGGCACTTCTAGTAAGGATCGGACGGCAGTAGGGGTGATATTCACCATGCAAGGCATCGGCTCCCCTCCAAACTCCATACTTGTGATAAATCGCCAATCCATAGGCGTCATCATCACCTCGCAATCCAGCAGGTGGAGTGACTAAGTCTGATGAAACCATCGTTCAAACAAAGCCCTGAGGTAACCCCAGGGACAGTGATGGGGAAGAATGGAGAAGAATGCCCCGAATCCCCACTCATGCACTACCGCTCTATAATAAGGATGAAGCGCCTGGTACATGGAGTGAATGATGAACCAGTTCCCTCGTGGCTGTGTAAAACCTGGAACCTGCATGTAATGCAGATCAAATGTCAGAACCTTTTAAATCATCATCAATAGGAAAGAAGGAAGATCAAAGTCTAACGTCATACCTCGTTAGCATGCAAGTACATCGATGGATGTCTGCCCAAATCACCTAGCAACTCTGGGTTTGCCACCTGAATGCTCGGAAGCTCCCTGCGAGGGACATGTGTAGCAGGAGCGGGATCCTCAATCGGAATATCTGCCTCCTCGTCCTTGACGTCTGGAACATCTACCTAGATAGGACGTATCACAGCCTCCACCAATGAAGAGGTCGTCGACGTAATCGAGGGACGAGGCACTTGAAGCCCTCCCAATGCACGCCTGAAGCGTCCCTATAGGAATTGCTTTCATTAATCCGGATCCATCAATATCTGGACAACAAGTCTCCAAGTCACCTCAGAAAGGGTGTGGTATTTCCTTACCTGGAGCTTTTTAAACGCATTTATGACTATATGCATGCATGCATTTACTTTAACATATAATGGTGTTAGAATGCATGACTACCCAATGCCTATATTTGGAAAAATTTTGACATAGTCCCCTTTGAAAATAGGACTATCCACATGCACACAGACATGTCTAGGTGGCCATTCAGTAGCACACCTGTCCCAAAGTTATATACATAATATATGCATTAAAAATCAAAATCATCATGCATAAGGCCAACCTCAATGCTAGGAGTACTTTGCCTTTCTACCTTTTGCTCATTGGACCTCAAATAGGACAAAAAATAGCAGAAAAATGTGCCAATTTGACTGTCTCAGAAGTTAAATTTTTTCACATCATTATGTTCAGCATGGTTTAATACTAACATTTACTATATTGAATATTTTTTATCAAGTCAGTTGTGCATACACAATCACTACTATGTGTTTAGATGCATTTCGTGCGATAACTCACAATCCAACGGACAGAAATTGGAAAAAAATACATGCATACGTTACCAGAATAGTGTAGAACACTCGTACAGTGACAGAATTTGCAAAAAGCAGCCCGAACTCAGCAGATCTAAAGATGGCTCGCGATTCTCTCTTTGCAAAACGAGTTGGAAATGAACCTGTGAAGGCTGGCTGCAGGATTTATCATCCACGCCTGGACGCAGGCCCACCTGCAACTGCAGTAGGTGCACCTGCGGCTCTTCTATGTGGGTCCCACCCCTCCGGCTCGGTCAAGTTCGAGTTGAAACGGAGTTTTTACGAACTAGAAAGGTCAAATCGAGAATAAAAATGCCACGTGATTGAGAAAAACAGCATACAATCATGGTTTTCTCGGATGAGACTTTGAATCTGTACATCACCCATTGGTAGTCACCCGAACACGAGGTATACCCTACCAATGATCTCATTTTCCACAAAATCACATTCGGCAATACCTCGTATAGGTCCGATGCCGCCAACTCCGGGTCGTTACCCTAAGTAAGTCCCCGGTGGGGGTTACAACGTAGATTCCCGGTGGGGGTTACAACACATTCATCCGTTGGCATGTCTATCAATGAAGGTCAAGCAGCCTTGACGATATTCTAGCAGATGGAAATTAAACCCATCGAAGCATTGAGAACTATTCGGGAGTTACGTACTTACTCATGTGTCCCAGTAGATTCCCGACGGGGGTTACAACATATATCTCTGGTAGTAGTAGCAACGCATGCTCAGCCGTTGACACACATGTCAATGAAGGTCAAGCAACCTTGACGTCATTTTAGCCGATAGCGATGAAACCTATCAGAGCTCTAGAGCTATTCGAGGTCTTCATACCCAACTGCTCATATTCCCCAGCGGGCCCCCGACGGGGGTTACAACGCAATGCTCCATTGATCTACACGTCAGCGAAGGTCAATCAACCTTGACGATCTCCTCACAGAGTCTCAGCCGTTGATTCACACGTCAGCGAAGGTCAAGCAACCTTGACAATATATCCCACAGGATGTTTCAGCCATTGATTCACACGTCAACGAAGGTCAGGCATACCTGACAACATTTGCTGTTGGCTGTAAATCTAACAGAATCGTGACATATTCTGGCAATACTAACCAGGAGAGGTTAACATTATCAAAGAGGATAGATGATGGAATATGTTATACACATCCTCAAACAGATCAAGCTTTATCCCCACAGATCTCTTGCACACAAGAGGTACCTCTTTAGGATCAAGTCGTTATTAAGAACACATGAATTTGGTGATAACTCCAACATCAACATCCTAACAGATTCTACTTACACATCAAATCTGGTCAGCATTGCCAATCCCCAGTTGAAAGCAACAGGGATCCCGCAATCATCCCCAGCATATTGGGCTACAACCCCGTACACGTGCATCATACCTTTACATCATTTTACTACCCATAGTACCACGTTCATCTAGTTGTGTTTCAAGTGTCTTGGATTCTTTATCCTACCCATGCATCGCCATGCATGAGTATGATAAAGAAGGGCATCTGTAGACACTCGAAATTTTCTGTACCACTATCACTAACATTGCAGGAGGATAGATTCGTCTTTTAAGAGAGAACCCTGAAAGACAATCCAAATCCATGCCGGATACTACCAAAAGTTCGGCATCAACCCCGGATCATAATCTGGGAGCAACAAATCCAACCTCAGATGTAACCCCGAGGCATACAGATACAACACCGGAACACACACCGGAGAAGACCGATTAATCTCGGAGATAACCCCGAGGTATCCTGTCTCAGTCCCAACCATGGGAATAGCCACCAACCTTGGTGATAACCCCAAGGAAAGCAGTTTCGGAGATAACCCCAGAAATGCTTGTTTCAAATGCGACCAGCTTCAATCTCGGCGCTCATAACGAGATGCACTGTACCAACCTGGCAATAACATCGGGAAGACAGGCACACCTCAAAGATGATAATGAGGACCTTCAATAATTACAGCAGTCCAATCCCAGCGAAGCTGAGCAACGTCTGTTTTATCGGCCCAACCCGGCGATAACACCGGTAAGGGGCAATATCATCATCTGACCAAGGCGATGCCACATCACGTCTCTATGCAACGATGTCCCACAAGGCTAACCAATCTCGAGTGACTATTGTGCGGGGTAACAGATGAAAGTTGAAGCTTGAAGATCGGAGGGCATCGTCCCACCTTTAAAGACTTTGTACAAACTCTAATCCCATGCCATCGTACGACTCTCGACAATGGCGGTCCAGAATAGGTCCTGTATACCTCAAACGAATGCCCGGATTGCACTTCTAAAAATCCGAGTGGACATTACAGTGCCTGAGTGCACATACTTTAGAGTCTTTCTCTTCATCTGTGCACACACCCTTCTACACGTTGAGAGTCGTGTTGTTTGCTTTGGCCGAACTTGGTCAAGTGGTTTCATTCGGTCGTATATATATATATATATATATATATATATATATATATATATATATATATATATATATATATATATATATATTGACTAACATTATCGAGTTATGCCTCGATTGAGCCTGAACTTGATGCGAGCGTTTACTTGCTTTAATATATATATATTTACATTTATATATATTAAGCGTGTGTCGAACTTTGTTCGATGAGCCTAGACTTAGGTAGAGTCAAAGTGCGTTTACTCGCTTTTTATATATATATATATATATATATATATATATATATATATATATATATATTTTGTCCCACCGAGTTTACTTCGTGGTGGTTGATCGCTTACTGACTTTCTTTACGCTTTTAAATCCGCTGGAGTTTACTTCGTGGTAGTTGGCCGTTTTAATGACTTTATTTATATTTTTATCCCCATGGAGGTGCTTCGTGATTGGTGATCCCATGCTCGTATATATATATATTTACAGCTTTTATATATATATATATATATATATATACCTACTTACTGCTTTCATATAAACTGCAGTACCTTGTGAGCCTAGGAATCATGTGATCACAGATTCATCCCATTGAATCTAGATTCGGTTCCTGTGATGGACACTTTCAGTTGTAAGCGGCTTGTAAATTATTCTGCGATGTCTGAATTTTCTCAGATGGTTTCCATACCCACGAGGAAGTCTGCATTATTTATATATATTATTTTCATACGGATGCCTCGCCTCCGTCAAATAAAATCAATCAAGCCAATCACTTAATAAAAGTGGGAGTGTAAAAGGTCTCAATTCCTATTGAGCATCAGGGTTTGAAAAACCTCTTTTATAAAACATCACTGCCATATCTTGCTATAAATTGAAGTTTTACATAAATTCAAACCCTATGTATATAGGTTCGAACGAGGCCTTGCACAACTTCTATATAACAGCACATTGACCCACACACACACACACACACACCCAGATAATAGTTTCTTGAAAAGAGGCAGTCACCGTGGTAACACGGATGTCAGGGGGTGCCTAACACCTTCCCCCCGCATAACAAAGTCTCCGGACCCTAAACGAATCTCGGTTTCACCGACCCGTATATCAGTGTCACATCACTGGGTCAATGTGCAAACCTTTTATCGGTTGTTTTGGTACAACCATTTAAAAAACCAACTGGCGACTCTTAACAGTCCCATCGTCGACATCATACATATTGGACCTTTTTTACTTATTTTTTCAAACAAATCTCACCTAAAACGAGAACACCAAAGAACAAGTAACGGAAAGGGACACCCAAAAATCCCGACGTCGACAATCTTTATGGTGAGAAATGTGAGATATACACGAACCACAAAAGTTGAAATATATCTTCACATAGAAGGAGTTGAACATGAGACAGAGAAGGTGGTTAGAGTTAATAAAAGATTATGACTGTGATATTTTATATCATCCAGGAAAAGCAAATGTAGTAGCCGATGCGCTAAGTAGGAAGGGTAGAGAGAAACTATCAATGTTAACGGCTCAGAATGAGTTGTTAACAGCGATGGCAAGAATGGAGTTAGAAGTTAAGTTACCGGAGGAAGTAGTGGAGATGTTATTTTCCATGGAAACCCAACCTACCATAGTGGAGCGGGTTAGGGGAGTACAACTGAGCAACGAGGAGTGCAAGCAGATGCAGAAGAGGATAGAAGATAAAGAAAAGACTAAGTATAACATCGATAAGGAGGGATTACTTCATTTTGAAGGAAGGATTTGGGTTCCTAATGATCCCAAATTAAAAGAAGAAATTATGATGGAGGCCCATAGTTCGAGGTACTCGATACATCCCAGTAGTACGAAGATGTATCAAGACCTTCGTCATAACTTTTGGTGGCCGAACATGAAAAGGAGATAATGTAATATGTTAGTAGGTGCTTAACTTGTCAAAAGTTATTTGAAATCAACTAATCGAGTGGGTTGTTACAACCGATGAAATTCCGAGAATGGAAGTGGGAGCACATCACGATGGACTTTGTGGTGGGACTTCCAAAGAACAAGAAAAGGATACGATGCTTATTTGGGTGATAGTGGATCGATTGACCGAAATCGGCTCATTTTCTACCAATAGGAGTTAGGTATAATCTAGATCGATTAGCTAAGTCGTATGTCAAGGAAATTATTTCGGACATGGAGTACCTGTTTCGATTGTGTCAGATCGTGATCCATGATTCACATCGAACTTTTGGAGGAGTTTGCAAGAGCAAATGGGAACGCAGTTAAGATTGAGTACGACGTATCATCCTCAGACGGATGGTCAGAGTGAGTGGACAATTCAAACGCTTGAAGATATGTTAAGATCTTGCGTTATGGATTTTAAAGAGAGTTGGGACGAACATCTACCGTTGGTGGAATATTCGTATAACAATAGTTTTCACGCTAGTATAGGCATGCCGCCTTACGAAGCGTTGTATGGAAGGAAGTGTCGAACTCTATTATGTTGGGATGAGGTGGGTGAACGTCGAATGTTGGGACCTGAGATGGTACAGCAGACGGCGGACATGGTAAAGTTAATACGTACTCGATTAGTTGCTACTCAAGACCGACAGAGGAAGTATGCAGATCCTCACAGGGAGAATAGAGAATTTGATGTAGGATCTTTTGTTTTTCTGAAAGTATTACCTTGGAAGGGGAATATACGTTTTGTAAAGAAAGGGAAGTTAAGTCCAAGGTTTGTAGGACCTTTTGAGATCTTAAGAAGTGTAGGAGAGGTAGCTTATGAAGTAGCTTTACCTCTAGAGATCGAACGCATTCATAATGTGTTTTATGTGTCAGTGTTGCGTCTTTATAAACCGGACTAGGCCAATGACGCCTGGCATGAGGCAAGATCGGTATACGGATCTCCCCTTTGGTGTTCCTAATAGCACGCTCTCCTAAATAGAGCTCCCAGCCTCCATCTGTTAAGAGAGGAACTCTCCTGGTGGAAATCAAATACTCGACTCCAGTCGAGTGTCCATCCTTAAAGCTAATGGTCAAATGTTCCCTCAGCTGTTATCAACTGTCATCAACTCCAGCTGCATACGGAAGTAAGTGAATCCCTCAGCTACAGCGACCTCCGACAAAATAGAATGGTGCCATCGTCGTCCTCGTGGATAGGTATCTAAACCTAACACACTCACAGGACGCAAGCATGGGAGCCTCTTATAGGCCCAAAACTACCAATGCTATGGCAAAACATCTGCTATCAGTAAACACTCTTAACCTATGAATGGGAAAAGACAAGAGAAATACTCATCAGCAGAAATGGGTAAAATCCTAGCCCAGCCTCGGTCAAACCCTGTGAGCGCATACGCATGCCTCGAAAGAAATAGGCAAAGGTATAGGAGCCCCAATCATACTCTCCAATACGGTCCACATCACGCATGGCACTGATCAAAGCAAAGGATACCATAGAAGAGTTATCCGCTATGAAGCAGCCTCGAATGATCATCAGGAACAATCGCCGCAAAACGCGATCCCTGATTCTGACATCATCAGGCATGGGCTCACTCAAAAGCCCACTCATAGCATCTACGCTCAAAGGACCTGAACGGACAGTCCTACCTTTGAGCGCCTCCACCGAAACTCCTAATAAGAATCTGACGGCAGTAGGGGTAATATTCGCCATGCAAGGCACTGACTCCCCTCCAAACTCTATGCCTATGATAAATCGCTAATCCATAGGCGTCATCATCACCTCACAATCTAGCAGATGGAGTGACTGAGTCTGATGAAACCATCACTCAGACAATGCCCTGAGGTAACCCCAGGGACAACGACAGGGAAGGATGGAGAAAAATGCCCCGAATCCCCACTCATGCACTACCGCTCTATAGTCAAGATGAAGCGCCTGGTACATGGAGTGAATGTTGAACCAGTTCCCTCGAGGTTGTGTAAAACCAGGAACCTGTATGAAATGCAGATCAACATCAAAACCGTTTAATCCTCATCAATAGGAAAGAAGGAAGATCAAAGTCTAATACCATACCTCGTTAGCATGCAAATACATCGATGGGTGTCTGCTCAAATCACCCAGCAGCTCTGGGTTTGCCACCCGAATACTAGGTAGCTCCCTACGAGGAACATGTGCAGCAGGAGCAGGATCCTCAATCGGAATATCCGTCTCCTCGTCCTCAACATCTGGCACATCTACCCAGACAGGACGAATCACGGCCTCCACCAACCCGATGAAATTTGCTCGGATGAAGCAGGGGACGAGGACTTGGAAGCCCTCCGCCGTATGCTAGAAGTGGTCCTATGAGAACTGCTCGGCTGATCCGGATCCATCAATATCTGGACAAAAAGTCTCCAAATTACCTCAGAAAGAGTGTGGTATTTCATTACCTGGAGCTTTCTAGAATGCATTTATGTCTATATGCATGCATGCATTTACTTTAATATATAATAGAGTTAAAATGCATGACTACCCAATGCCTACATTTGGAAAAATTTTGCCATAGTCCCCTTTGAAAATAGGACTATCCACATGCACACAAGCATGTCTAGGTGGCCATTCAGTAGCACACCTGCCCCAAAGTCACATACATAATATATGCATTAAAAATCAAAATCATCATGCATAAGGTCAACCTCAATACTAGGAGTACTTTTCCTTTCTACCTTTTGCTCATTGGACCTCAAATAGGACAAAAAATAGCAGAAAAAGGTTCCAATTTGACTGTCTCAAAAGTAAAATTTTTTCACATCATTATGTTCAGCATGGTTTAATACTAACATTTACTATTTTGAATATTTTTTATCAAGTCATTTGTGCATACATAATCACTACTATGTGTTTAGATGTATTTCATGCGATAACTTACAATCCAATGGATTAAAACTGGAAAAAATATATGCATACGTTACCAGGATAGTATAGAACACTTGTGCGGTGACAGAATTTGCAGAAAATAGCCCGAACTCAGCAGATCTGAAAGAGGCTCACGGATTTTCCTACACGCGACAAGTTGAAAGTGACTTGTGAGACCAACGGGCTGAAATTTATCATCCGCGATTGGCAGCGAGCCACTCATGGGTCAGGCGAGTGCACCTACAATTGACCCTATATGGGTCCCACCCCTCCAGCTCGGTCCAGTTTGAGTTTCAAAGGAGTTCTTGCGGATTATAAAAGTCAAATTGAAAATAAAAATGCCACGCGATTGAGCAAAATAGCATACAATCCTGGTCTTCTCAGATGAGACTTTGAATCAGTACATCACTCATTGGTAGTCACCTGAACATAAGGTATACCCTGCCGATGATCTCAGTTGTCATAAATCACATACGGGAATACCTTATACAGGTCCGATGCCACCAACTCCAGGTCGTTACCCTACGTGAGTCCCCGACGGGGGTTACAACGTGAGTCCCCGATGGGGGTTACAACGTGAATCCCCGACGGGGGTTATAACTTGAGTCCCCGACGGGGGTTACAATGTAAGTCCTCGACAGGGGTTACAACGTATATCTCCGGCGGGAGTAACAACGCATGCTCATCCGTTGACACAAAAATTAGCGAAGGTGAAGCAGCCTTGACGTTATTTCAGCCGATAGCGATTAAACCTATCAGAGCTCTAGAGCTATTCGAGGTTTTCACACCCGACTGCTTGTATTCCCCAGCATATCCCCGGCGGGGATCATAACGTAATGTTCCGGTGATCTACACGACAACGGATGTCAAGCAACCTTGACAATCTACCCACAGAGTTTCAGCCGTTGATTCACACGTCGACGAAGGTCAGGAATCCCTGACAACCTTTGTTGTTGGCAGTAAATCCAACAGGATCTTGACATACTCTCGCGATACTAACCAGAAAAAAGTCAATATTATCAAAGAGGATAGATGATGGAATATGTTATACACATCCTCAAACAGACCAAGCTTTATCCCCACAGATCTCTTACACATAAGAGGTACATCTTCAAGATCAAGTTGTTATCAAAAACACAAGAATTTGGTGATAACTCCAACATCAACATCCTAACAGATTCGGATCACACATCAAATTCGGTCATCATTGTCAATCCCCAGTTGAAGCAACCGGGAGCCAGCAATCATCCCCAGCGTGTTGGGCTACAACCCCGTACACACGTAACATACATTTGCATCATGTTGCTATCCATAGTACCATGTTCGTCTTGTTGCGTTTCAAGTGTCTAGGATTCTTTATCCTACCCATGCATCGCCATGCATGAGTATGATAAAGAGGGGCATCTGTAGACACTCGAAATTTTTTGTACTACTATCACTAACATTGCAGGAGGACAAATTCATCTTTTAAGAGAGAACCCTGAAAGACAATCCAAATCCATACCAGATACTACCGAAAGTTCAACATCAACCCCGGATCGTATTCTAGGAGTAACAATTCCAACCTCGGATGTAACCCTGAGGCATGCAGATCTAATACCGGAACACACACCGGAGAAGACAGATTAATCTTAGAGATAACCCCGAGGTATCCAGTCTCACTCCCAACCATGGGAATAGCCACCAACCTTGGTGATAACCCCAAGGAATGCAGTTTCGGCGATAACCCCGGAAATGCTTATTTCAAATGCGACCAGCTTCAATCTCGGCGCTCACAACGAGATGCACTGTACCAACCCAGCAATAACATTGGGAAGACAGGCACACCTCAAAGGTGACAATGAGGACCTTCAAACAATTGCAGCAGTCCAATCTCAGTAAAGCCTGAGCAACGTCTGCTTTATCAGCCCAATCCGGCGATAACACCGACGAGGGGCAACATCGTCATCTCATCAACACGATGCCATGTCACGTCATCTTAACATCTCTATACAACAATGAGAAAGTAGTATGTACACAAGCCAATCATGTTTGATGATAAAGCATATACTTTGTAACAATCTTATTCATTTATTAATAAAAAGTATTAATTTATTAAAGGCTTTTAATTATCTACATAATGCTGTTTTATAATATGTGATAAACCCATAGTTTTAAGCAATGCTTTTACAAATATTATCTTCTAGACAATATCTATACTCAAATAAATCCTCATCACATTTATTGATACATTATTTTACAAAAATGGTGAGGACTACTAAACAACTCTCTCTAGAACCTTCATTCCATACCCCGACTCGTACTCGCTATATTCTCGCCTCCTGAGAAGAAAAATGGAACAAAAAGGAAAAGGGTGAGCTCAACTAGCCCAGTAAAGAATATTATGACTAAGATAATATACAACAAATTATCATTAGTCTTCAACAGGGAAAAATCTAATAGAATACAATAGACAACAAATTTTAAATCAATATTCGCAGCGGAAATAATAATTCATTTGAAGAGTTAAGTAGAGAATGCAAACTACTATCTTCTATGTATGAATTTAAAAGTTCATCGTCTATCTTTTATCCCTATAACATCAATCAATATATATCTGGAATCAAATATTCATCTTTGCACTACAGGCCAAAGATATTCATCAGTTGGTCATGTTCATCTAAACACCTGTTCATCTTTGCACTACGGGCCAAAGATATTCTTAAAAAATCATTCATCTTTGCACTACTGTGCCAAAGATATTCAATAATATCATCATTTAAGAGGCGAGGATGATGAAAAATATTTTAAAAAAGCGAATCCAAAGTGAAACAAAATGACAAGGATTAAGGATTAAGGATTCAGTACTTTGTTTTATCCATGTTCAAAAATACCTCAAAAAAATAATCATAGTGGTGTAAAATTCAAGAATGATCAAAACATGGATACAATCAAAGCTAGTATCCGAGAATAGATATTTTGGACGAAAAGAAGAATTTTCATTTTTAGGTGAATAGTGTCAGATATCGTGAATAGTGCCGTAGTATCGTGAATGAATAGTAACTCGACACCAAAAGATAGAAATTTCCCAAAAAAAACATCTTCACGCTTCATGAATAGTACTCGTGAATAGTAAGACTTCGTGAATAGTAACTCATGAATACTAACTCGTGAATAGTAACTCATGAATAGTAACCCCGAGCATGAAAAAGTTCCAAATTTGATAAAAAGTTCCAACCAATATTTCAAAGATAATGATATTGAATAAATAATATCATTTGAGAAGAAAATAACATCCCTTACCTCGAAAGATTAGTACTTCTATTTGGAATCTGGGTATAGTCTTTGAAAGGAACTTGCACCGTCTAACAATACTCAAAGTATACTCAAAATACTCACAAGAATACGCCGATAATATAGAGAAAACTTGAGTTACGGTGTGATTTTCAATTCTAACCTAAGCACCATATTTATAGGAAAATGCTTAGAACACCAAAGCAGAAAATTTAATAAAATATTAATATATATATTATAAATTTCTTTAGCCCATCTTTGAAGATCTGATTTCAGCAATTAATAACACATGTTAGCCCACTTAAATGCAAAAAAACATTTTTCTTTAAAATAATAATTAAAACTTCCAAAAATTAATTATTTCGGAGCTTTGGAACTTCAATAATTCACAATAAATAGTCCTTTTATCAGAAAATTCGAATCTTGCGAGTTTTTATAGGAAATTCAATTCTCTACAACTTTGCAGAAGAAAGTTTTTCCGAATTCCAAACAAAAATTGACTGAAATCCACAAACGAGCGATTTTACATGCTATAATCAAATTTCAGTCAATAAATGGGGTCCACCGACATGTTTAACATGTTTTAAACATTTATTGCAACAAAAATACTTCTTCCTCCTCGTATACTCATATATCCCACATTCATTGTAAAAATATCACCATTATTATATTATTAAAATATAATAATATATTTAAATGAATTATTTTATCAGAAAAAGATAAAATTTCAATTTTCAACAATTGTCACATTAAAAATTTTCTCCATCTATATCCACATAAAATCAATATTTTCCTCATCATATGAATCAATAATTAATTATTCACAAATAATATTACGAATCACAATATTGATAACTAAGCGGGTTCCGGAAAAGAGGGGCTTTCAATAAGAATTTCTCCTTCTTGGGCAGCAATTAGGTGACCAAACCTCTCCTTAGACGAACTTTCTAGACATTGCCAATAATGTTATCTAATAATATTATTCAGATAATATGAATTATTGCTTCGATAATGAAAAATCTTGTGTAATGACAATTATTGAAACAACAAAGAATATAAAATATCAACGCAAAGAATCAATAAAATATTGAGCGGTAATTATCGTAACCATTATTGAGTAGTGCCTTCTTACGTAAGAATCAATAATTGGTGCAATACTGGTGTGCTCATCGTGTTTTAACCCAAGTGTATTTTAACAAGATAATCGGTAACAACTACTATTTGTTATTTTTAAACAACTTATATTTGTCGTTTTCTTCATCCAATCGCTTTTTCCATTATGGGGCCCACAAAAGACTGCATGTCGTCGCATTTAATATTCCACGACCAAACGAATATTCCACGACAACAATGAATATTTTATAACCACTTGCTTATTTTGAAATATTTGCGTATTTTACCCTAACTATCCACATTAATCAAATCAACCCTTACTATTTCAAAATAATCAATAGAGAAAATTAAATTTCATTAATAATAAGTTGGGGTCTTACAACCTCCCTCCTTATGAAATTTCGTCCTCGAAATTAACGACGCATACACTGGTTTTGAAAAGGTGAGGATACCTCGCTTTCATTTCCGTTTCCAATTCCCGGGTCATTTCCTCTATAGCATGATTCCTCCAAAAACTTTAACTTGTGGTATGACCTTTCTTGGCGTAGGACATGCTCCTTCCTATCCAAGATCTTCACATGTACCTCCTCATACGTTAAGTCTTGGCTATCTCGTCCGGTTCTAACTCTATAACGTGGTTTCGGGTCTTTCACATATTTACGAAGTACAGATATGTGAAACACATTATGAACACGAGACATACTCGGAGAGGTAACGCGAGTCTATAGGCTACATTTCCTACTCGGTCAAGAATTTGAAATGGACCAATAAATCATGGATTGAGCTTTCCTCTCTTCCCAAATCTTGTAACTCCCTTCCATGGAGCAACTTCGCAACAATACATGATCCCTACACTAAATTCCACGTCCTTTCGATGAAGATCCGCATAACTCTTTTGTCGATCTTGTGCCGTTTGTATCGTTGTCGAATCATTTGGATCTTTTCCGTAGTCATACGTATCAACTTCGGGTCCCAACGGTGTTGCTTCACCCACCTCGTCCCCAACATACTTGGAAGCGACACTTTCGTCCATATAATGCTTCAAATGGAGCCACACCTATACTTGCACGATAAGCTGTTGTTGTAGGAGAATTCCACCAATGGTAAATACTTATCCCAAGCGCCCTTGAAGTCTCAGGACATGATTCTTAATAAATCTTCAAGAGTTTGAATAGTCCTTTTTCGATTGTCCGTCTGGTTTGAGGATGGTATGCCGAACTAAATCGTAAATCCGTGCCCATAGCTTTTTGTAAGCTAACCCAAAATCTTGAAGTGAATCTTGGGTCACGATCCGAAATAGTAATTACCTTCGTTAATAGTAATTACATTTACCAGACGTCGAACCACTTGTCGTTTCATATTACAGGCGTCGAACCACTTGTCGTTTCACATTACAGGCGTCAAACCACTTTTCTTTTCACATCATTAGTCGTCAAGCCACTTGCCTTTTCACACGGCGGTGCTAAGCTAGAAATCTTCTATAAATAGAGGCCTAGGGCTTCATTATTTTTCACGAATTCATTCAAGCTAGAGAGAGAAAGTATAGAGAGGATAAGAGAGAAAGAAGAAGAGTATTTGTTACTACCTTTCGCCGCAAGTAAAGATTCAATCTCCTACCAAATGTAAGGGGTGTTATTCTTTCTTATTCATGAAGAGAAGCTGTTGTTATTCCATTGCTTATTATTACATTGGAATAACTTTATATCGTGGTTTACCCTATACATGGTGACATTCTTCTATTATTACATTGGAACATCCTATCATGTGTTTTTTACAGGACTGGTTCCGTCTTTATTATTTTGTTGGAACATCCACGTTTATGTGTTTTACACGGACTGGTTCCGTCTTTATTATTCTGTTGGAACATCACATGCGTGTGTTTTACAGGACTGGTTCCGTCTTTATCATTACATTGGAATATCCTATCGTGTGTTTTACACCGGATCTGGTTCCATCTTTATTATTCTGTTGGAACATCCTATCGGTGTGAATTTCACCTGACCTGGTTCCGTTATTTATTATTCTGTTGGAATAACATGTCTGTGCGGTCTATCACATGCATGGTGATTTCTTTTGTTATTCCATTCTTTATTATACCCAGTTGGTTAAAACTTTGACTTCTATACTCCATGAAATTAGTGGAATATCCTTGATATTTGCGTTTCATCCAGTATCTTTTCATGAAAATATTCTTACGATCATTCTTGAATTTTACTCTACAAAACAAAGATCATATTGATAATTTGACGTTAATAATTCACGGATAAAATAATTCTTGAACTTGTTTTATTGAATTCTTATATCATTGTCATCATCCTCATGTTTATATTATGTTGAAAGTCATCTGTGGCTCATGTAGTGCATAGATGGACTTGGTATGATTATGATGAGAGACTATTCGGTGTAATCATGACCGTAATGTTACAAATGATGTGGTAAAAATCCTCGATTGGTAGTAGTGCATTGATGGACGATTGTTGGCATGATCATGACCATTAATGAATACACAAATATTCTTGGCCCGTAGTGCATGAATAATTGTGGTCGTGATACTAAAGAATATCCTGGCCGTAGAAAAGTGCGGGGTGATTCGATGATGTGGAATATTTATTAAAGTTTGAGTCTCAAACTATAATGATGATGAAAAACCTTTTAAAACCTAAAAGATAGTAGACTTTTATTTTCTACTTGACTCTTTTAATGGATTGCAGATATTCACCGCAGATTAAACCTGGTTGTCTATTGTATTTTATCGGTTTAACATTGTTGAAGACTATTGATAATTTATTCTCGCATTATCTTAGTCATAATATTTCTTCTTGGGCTAGTTGAGCTCACCCTTTCTTTCCTTTGTTCTCTTGAGGAAATGAGAATATAAATTTGGGACGAGTAGGGGAAGCGAGTGATGGTCCCAAGATAGCATTAGTAGTCCTCACTATTACGTGAAATAGTGTGATAATAATTGTAATGAGGACTCCTTTTTGAGTTTGTATAATATCTAGTAGAGCGATATTTGTATTTAAACTCACGGTTTATGTCGTATTGTATTACGAAAGTTATGTTAGTAAGTTATATTTAAATTCTATACCATGTAAGTGGCGACCCAAGATGGGTGATGTATACCGATTTTTGGGGGCGTCACGGTTAATATCGAGCTTTAGGATATGATCCCGGCTAAGATGTGAGAATAGTACTAGGAGGGAGAGGAGGGAATACCTTCGCTAGTATGACCTACCTAAGTTTATGTGCTATTTTATTGGTTGGTCAGAAGATAGGGATAATTTGTTACATGTCAATTAACCTTTTGTTTTGTGGCAGTATCTGAAAATGACATCTGAGAATGTTGAGAATAGCAATGGAGCGCAAGCGATCGTTGATTCACCACATATAAATAATCAGGATAATGTGCATCAGGAAGGCGACAATCCTCATGCAAACAACAACACTGACCAAATGATGAATGATCAAATGTTCAGAGGCTTTATGCAATTTATGCAACAGCAGGCGAGAGCGACTCCTATCCAAAACGTAGGTGGAAACACGGAAAACTCTCGGGCGGTCACCGCTAAACAATTCAAGGAGCTGGGACCACCGGAGTTTAAGGGAGAGCCAAAACCACTTCTGGCGGAAGCATGGATAAAGCAGATTACCAAGATATTTGATGTCTTGGGATGCTCCGAGGAGCAAAAGGTTCCCTTTACCGCCTTTATGTTGCGCGGAGAGGCAGATTACTAGTGGGAATCGGTAAAACGTACTCAACCTGCTGTACTGAAGATATCTTGGGAGAAGTTCCAGGAGCTGTTCAACGACAAATACTTTCCTGAAAGTATTCGCCACATGAAGGAGGTGGAATTTACCAAGTTGGAACAAAACAATATGACCGTGTCGCAATACGAGGCAAAATTTACGGAGTTATCACGGTTTGCGTCCCACTTGGTGGATAATGAAGAGAGAATGGAGCGAATGTTTTTAATAGGTTTGAAGCCGGAGATACGTCAACATCTTATTTCTCATAAACTGTGTTTGTATTCAGATGTTGTAAATAGGGCTCAGTTAGTGGAACGCGATAATGAGTCAACACAACTAAAAGAGAGCAAGCGGTAAGCAAAATTATAATACCAATGAGTAGTCATCGAGCGGTGACAACAAGCGTGGAGGGAATCAACGGGCGATATGGTAACCACTTTGGTGGTAATCGGGGCCAAAACAATAAGAATGGACATTTCAAGAAAGCGGAGATTCAACAATGGTGGAAATACGTCGACCAAAGACCCATTGTTAAGGAAGGAGAAAGACCACCTATCATATGCTTCAAATGCGGAGGAGAGGGACACATCATCAAATGCGCCATGCCAGTCAAAGCATGTTATAATTGTGGAAGAGAAGCTCACTTAGCTCGATTTTGTGCGTTCATCAAGACAAATTCAGCTAGGATGGAGGCACCAAAGGCCATCCCGGAAAATTCAAAACCCAGTAGTGCAAGGAGAGCGTTTGTTGTGACCTCCCAAAGAGCAAGGAATCGAATGAGGTCATCACGCGTAAGCTTATCATAAACTCTAATGAAGTCTATACTTTATTTGATCTGGGTTCTACCCATTCTTTTATTTCTCCTACTTGCGCTCATCGATTAAATTTGACTCCGGAGAAATTAAACTTTGACTTATCTGTGGAAACTCCGTTAGGAGAAACCTTCATTACATCCACTGTTTATAAGTCTTGTTTGGTTCAAATCGGTACCCTCACATTACCTGTCGATCTTATTTCATTAAAAATACTTGCATTTGACGTGATTCTAAGGATTGATTGGTTAACTACTTATCATGCAAAAATTGATTGTTTTTCGTAAGGTTGTTAGCTTTCATATTCCTAATCAACCTATTATGCGAATTCAAACGACCAAACCATTAAAATCAATCACGGTCATCTCAAGCCATAAAGCTATTCGTTTATTGAAAAAGCGGATGTCAAGCTTTCTTAGCTCATGTCACAAATTTAAATAAAATACGTCGGTTTTTAAACGATATTCCTATTGTTAATAAATTTCACGATGTATTCCCGAAGAACTTCACGCCTACCCCGGAGCATGAAATTGAATTTTGTATCGACCTTGAACCCGGTACAAAACCTATTTCCAAAGCCCCATATCGAATGGCTCTATTGAACTTCGTGGAGTTAAAGACCCAACCGCAGCGAATTGTTAGACATTGGCTTTATTCGGCCCTAGTAATTCTCCTTGGGGTGCTCTGTTTCTATTCGTGAAGAAGAAAGATGGGAGTATGCGACTTTGTATTGATTATCGGGAGTTGAATCATGTCACCATCAAAAATAGGTATCCATTGCCACGTATTGATGACTGTTTGACCCGATTGCAAGGAGCCAAATTCTTTTCAAAGATTGATCTTCGTTAGGATATCACCAATTGAAGATTAGAACCGTGACATTCCAAAGACGGCTTCGAGAACTCGATGCGGGCATTATGAATTCCTAGTCATGTCCTTTGGATTGACTAATGCTCCGCCGCCTTCATGGATATGATGAACCGAGTATTCAAGGAATATTTAGATCACTTTGTGGTCGTCTTTATTGATGACATCCTTATTTATTCCAAAAGCCGTGAAGATCATGAGCAACACTTGAGGTCGACACTCCAAAAGCTTCGTGAATATAAGCTTTATGCCAAGTTGAAGAAATGCGAGTTACGCTTGAAGAAGTAGCATTCCTTGGGCACGTGGTATCAAGTCATGGAATATCATTTGACCCAAAGAAAGATTGAAGCTATTCAAAGCTGGGAACAACCTAAATCGATGACCAAGAAACGTAGCTTTCTCGGTTTATTTGGTTATTATCGAAGATTCGTGGAAGGATTTTCTCGAATCGCTACTCCATTGACTCGGTGACTCGGAAAGATACAAAAAGTTGGTTGGAGCGAAGAATGTGAGAAGAGTTTTCAAGAACTCAAGAGGAGACTTATTTCAAAGACTGCTCGACAATACCATCGGCTCGGAGGATTTGTCATCTACTGATGATGCTTGAGCAAAGGGTTGGGATGTGTTCTTATGCAACATGGAAAAGTTATAGTTTATGCCTCGCGACAACTCAAAGAATATGAGAGGAATTATCCTACTCATGATCTAGAGTTGGCATTTGTTATCTTTTTGCACTTAAAATTTGGAGGCATTACTTGTATGGGGAGAAAGTGGAGATCTTTACGGATCATAAAAGCCTCAAATATTTCTTCACTCAAAAGGAACTCAACATGCGACAACGACGTTGGCTTGAAGCTCATTGAAAGATTATGATCATACCATCCAATACCATCCCGAAAAGCGAACGTGGTAGGCGACGCATTGAGTAGAAGATCGTATGCAAATACGAGTGCGTTATTGTCAACACAAAGGCCCATTTTGTGTGACTTGCAAAGGATGGAGATAGAGTTAAAGACTCCAAGCACGCATGTGATGATAGCGAATATCTGAAGTAGAACCGAGGCTTTTATTCGATAAAGTTAAAGTCGCTCAAGCTACAAACACTGGAGGCGATGCGTATGAGGAAGAAAGTGCAAGAAGGTGCTATCTTAAGCAAGAATCGATGAAGAAGGAATACTTGAGTCAACTCGGACTTTGTGTTCCTAACGACCACGATTTAAAGTATAATATCATGATGGAGGCGCACAACACACCATTTGCAATCCATCACAGGAGTACCAAATGTATCATGATATTCGCCATACATTTTGGTGGAGCAATATGAAGAGAGAGAGATATACTGTTTATCTCAAGGTGTCTAACTTGTCAACGAGTTAAAGCGAGCATCAAATACCAAAAGGTCCATTGCAACCACTTGAAATTCCGAATGGAAGTGGGAGCACATTACCATGGATTTCGTTCACGGTCTTCCTAAGGTTTCTCAAGGCATTGATGCGATTTGGGTCATTGTTGATAGATTGACCAAGTCCGCTCATTTCTTATCGATCGAGAAACTTATACACTTGAACGTCTTGCTCAGTATGTACATAAACGAGATTGTAAGATCGCATGGTATGCCGGTATCCATAGTTTTCGATCGAGACCCAAGATTCACTTCACGATTTTGGGTTAGTTTGCAAAAAGCTATGGGCACAGATTTACGATTTAGCTCAAAGATATCATCCTCGAGACGGACGGACGATCGGAGAGGACTATTCAAACTCTTGAAGATCTATTAAGACTCTGTGTCCTTGATTTCAAGGGGAGTTGGGACAAGTTCTTACCATTGGTGGAGTTTTCCTACAACAACAGTTATCAAGCAAGTATTGGCATGGCTCCATTCGAAGCGTTGTATGGAAGAAAGTGTCGTTCTCCAGTATGCTAAGATGAGGTGGGTGAAGCAACGTTGTTGGGGCCGGAGTTGGTACGTATGACTACGGAAAAGATTCAAACGATCCGACAACGTATAAAAACCTCACAAAATCGACAAAAGAGTTATGCTGATCTTCATCGAAAGGACGTGGAATTTGATATAGGAGATCATGTGTTGTTAAGAGTTGCTCCATGGAAAGGAGTTACAAGATTTGGAAAGAGAGAAAAACTTAATCCTCGATTCATCGGTCCATTTTAATCCTCGATCGAGTAGGAAGCGTGGCCTATAGACTCGCTTTTTACCGCCAAATATGTCTCTCGTGTTCATAACGTTTTTCACATATCTATGTTACGTAAATATGTGAAAGACCGAACCATATTATTGAGTTAGAACCTGATGAAATAGCGGAAGATTTGGCGTATCAAAGGTTCTGTTCAAATTTTGGATAAAAGGAACATATTCTACGCTCCAAGGTTATACCTCAAGTCAAAGTTTTGTGGAGGAACCACGATGTTGGGGAAATGACTTGGGAGTTAGAATCGAAATGAAATCAAGGTATCCTTACCTCTTCGACATACCAGTATCGCACCCTAATTTCGAGGGCGAAATTTCATAAGAAGGGAGGTTGTAAGACCCCGACTTTTATAAATAAAGATGAATTTTTCTATAAATATTATTTTTGAATATTATGGAATAAATTTGATATAATGTTATAGTTGTGGGTAATATTTATAAATTTTGCAAAGTATGCAAGTTGTTATAAAATATTCGTTTGGTTGGGAAATATTCTTTTTGTTAGGGAATATTCGTACAATGGCTCAATCATTGGTGGACCCCACAACAGAATTATTGTCGGATTGAGAAAACGACAAAATATTTTATAAAAATAATGGCGGAGGTGTTACCGTTAAAAGCATTGAACTACCGGTGGTAAAAAGTACAATAATCTGGCGTGGTTGCATAGTAGCACACGGTATTGATTATTGATGCTTACGTGAGAAGTCACTCACATTTATGCTCAATTATTGCTACGATGAATTGTTGCATCATATCTCTTATATTATTGATTCAATTATTGTCACAAGATATCATCAGTATAATATGTTATAGTATTAAATCAATAATTGAGACGACAAGTTATAAATGATTAATAATTGTTGAAAGATTAAATATGTGTTGATGAAAAAAAATGATTTGTGGTAAGTTTGATTATTTTATGGGGGCTCATATGTCATCATCTAAGAGTCTCTTCGTCAATAGTAATTACCTTCGTCAATAGTAATTACCCTTGTGAATAGTATTTACCTTAAATCGATAGTAATTACCTTCGTCGATAGTAATTACCCTTGTGAATAGTATTTACCTTCATCAATAGTATTTACCTTCGTTAATAGTAATTACCTTTGCAGACGTCGAACCACTTGTCGTTTCACATTACAAAGCGCCGAACCACTTGTCGTTTCACATTACAAAGCGTCAAACCACTTTTCTTTTCATATCATTAGTCGTCGAGCCACTTGCCATTTCACTAAGCGGTGCTAAGCTAGAAATCATCTATAAATAGAGGCCTAAGGCTTCATTATTTTCACGAATTCATTCAAGCTATAGAGAGAAAGTATAGAGAGAATAAGAGAGAAAGAAGAAGAGTATTTTGTTACTACTTCTTCGTCTAAAGTATTCAATCTCCTACCAAATGTAAGGGGTGTTATTCTTTCTTATTCATGAAGAGAACTGTTGTTATTCCATTGCTTATTATTCTCATTGGAATAACTTTGTATACGTGGTTTACCCTATACTTGGTGACATTCTTCTATTATTACATTGGAACATCATGCTCATGTGTGTTTTTACGGACTGGTTAAAATCTTTATTATTTTGTTGGAACATCACATGCATGTGTTTTACAGGACTGGTTAAAATCTTTATTATTCTGCATTGGAACATCACATGCGTGTGTTTTTACACAGGACTGGTTCCGCTCTTTATCATTACATTGGAATATCCTATCATGTGTTTTACACTGGATCCGGGTTCCATCTTTATTATTCTGTTGGAACATCCTATCGGTGTGAATTTCACGACTGGTTCCGTTATTTATTATTACGTTGGAATAACATATGCATGCGGTCTATCACATGCATGGTGATTTCTTTTGTTATTCCATTCTTTATTATACCCGGTTGGTTAAAACTTTGACTTCTATACTCCATGAAATTAGTGGAATATTCTTGATATTTGCGTTTCATCCAAAGATCTTTTCATGAAAATATTCTTGAGATCATTCTTGAATTTTACTCTACAAAACAATATCATGTTGATAATTTGGACGTTAATAATTCTGGATAAAATAATTCTTGAACTTGTTTTATTGAATTCTTATATCATTGTCATCATCCTCATGTTTATATTATGTTGAAAGTCATCTCAGGCTTTGTAGTGCATAGATGGACTTGGTATGATTATGACGAGAGACTATTGATTGTAATCATGGTAGTAATGTTACAAATGATGTGGTAAAAATCCTCGATGGCCAGTAGTGCATTGATGGACGATTGTTGGCATGATCATGACCATTAATGAATACACAAATATTCTTGGCCGTAGTGCATGAATAATTGTGGTCGTGATACTAAAGAATATCCTCGTGGCAGTAGTGTGGGGTGATTCGATGATGTGGAATATTTATTAAAGTGAGTCTCAAAACTATAACGATGATGAAAAACCTTTTAAAACCTAAAAGATAGTAGACTTTATTTTCTACTTGACTCTTTTAATGGATTGCATATTTCACTGCAGCTTAAACCGGTTGTCTATTGTATTTTATCGGTTTAACATTGTTGAAGACTATTGATAATTTATTACGCATTATCTTAGTCATAATATTTCTTCTTGGGCTAGTTGAGCTCACCCTCTTTCTTTCACCGTTCTCTTCTTGAAATGAGAATATAGCCGGGACGAGTCTGGGGAACGCAGTGATGGTCCCGAAGATAGCATTAGTAGTCCTCACTATTCGCGTGAAATAGTGTGATAATAATTGTAATGAGGACTCCTTTTTTGAGTTTGTATAATATCTAGTAGAGCGATATTTGTATTTAAACTCACGGTTTATGTCGTATTGCATACCTTACGCATTATTATGTTAGTAAGTTGTATTTAAATTCTGTACCATGTAAGTGGCGACCCAAGATGGGTGATGTATACCTGATTTTGGGGGCATCACACTTATTAGAGAATAAGTTCACTGAACATGGCTCGCTAAGGAATACCTAATGGAGTTTTACTTGCCTGTCAATAGGAATTCCTGTAGTGATAGTAGTACAAGTGATCCTTGGACTTGAGATCATCATAGTATCTTGTGTATGATGAGTTATACTTTGACTTATTCCTTAAGACCCTTAGGGTATATCAAAGGGTATGCTTGGGTATAATAAGTTGTACATGGAGATAATTTATGATCAATAAAGAATCTACCACTTTATTAAAGAAGAGAAATGTCCTATGTGATTCGATAAATGACAACCCAGTGAGTCCTTGTTAAGGCGAATGAAATTAGAAAGGAGTTTCTAATTTGCATTATTTGAGTTGTGCATTTAAGAGTCGAAATACATATAATTAAATAAAATAAGACTTGACAGTAATTCCATGTCTTATATTTAATTGGGACATTGTATGGTGGAAGGATTGAATTATCGGTAACTATTTACTCAAAGGTTCTTTTATGATTAATGTTGAAATCTATATTATACGGAATGTCGTTGATTGCTTGGGGATGCTTATCCCTATTGTAGAATAAATATTATTTATTTAATTAAATTAATTATTTAATATATTTATTTAAATAAGATTAGAATTGTTTCTAATTGATTTATTCACTGTTGGTTTAATATGGAGAACCTAAAGGGTCACACCATAAAAGGAAGAATAATTATTTAAGAAGTTAATGACATAATCGTAATAATATGTTATGTATATTTAATTTAATCTATGGTGATAGAATAAATTAAATAGCTTAATATTTATTATTTAATATTTTAGAAATATTAAATATAAATTAATAAGAGGAGTCTTATTAATATTATTACAATTATTATTATTATTTTAATTTCTAAAAGAGTTTAGGAATTAATTTAATATAAGTACTCTCATTTATTCCTAATTGGATTAGGAAGGAAAATTAATTAAAGGAGTTTAATTAATTATCCCTAATAAGATTAGGGAGCCCATTTAATTAAAAGAGTTTAATTAAATAATACCTTATTTTATTAAATAAGGTTACCTGATATCTTTATAAGAGGAGTCTTATATCAGATATCAAAATATACGCAATTCCAAAGGTTGGAGAGTACGCTCCTTTTCTATAGAGATAGAAAAACTAGGGTTTAGCCAACCACCCATCTTCTTGAATCTTTTTCTTCCTTGGTGGATCACCTCTAGAGGCCAAACACTTGGGTGGCTAACGTTGATCAAAGGAAGGAACCAAACCCGGTGGATTCAAGTTGAAGCGAAAAGGATTGGAGGTGAACTTGTGCACTGAGGAAGCTTCGGATCTTCAAGGGTATGTTTCTTATTCATCTTTTTCGTTTAATTAATAATTGTGCATAAAGGGTGATCCGGGTATATGGTTTGTAAAAATTTTAAACTCTGATTTTTACACGTTTCCGCTTATTTATGCAATTTGATTGCGTTCTTGAATATTACAAACCTAACAGTGGCATCAGAGCCAAACCTTTATGCAAATTATTAATTATTTTATTTGATATGTATATTGATATGTGTTTAGAATAATTTAATTGGGCATAATTTTATTGTATAAAATTTATTTTAAAAAAAAACGATAATTAATTTCTGAAATTGTGTTGGAAATGGCGTATTTGTTTTTTTTTGTTTCATATCATGCGTGGTGGTGGTGGCGATTTTATTTGATATATATATATATATATATATATATATATATATATATATATATATATATATATATATATATTATTGTCCCACGTGGCCCATTAAAAGAAACTATTCATGTCATGGTCCTTAACATGAATGTGATTCTTATATATATTAAGTTTCCTTCCTGTACAAAAGGAATGACCCACGTGAAAAGTGATTCACGTAAAAGGATACAGGAAATCATATGAGCTTAATTTTTGAAGCAACAGGAAATCACGGAAAACAATAAAAAAAAAAAGAATGATGGGCATCACGTTTTCTTTGATTACCGTAAAATATATATATATATATATATATATATAATATTTTAATAATTTTATAAATAAAATAAAAAGTTTATTTTAATCTAAAAATAAAAAGTTTATTTTAATTTTAAAATTAAATTTCATGCTAACTAATTAGAGTTGGAATTGGATTCCATGATAACTAATTGGAGTTGAAATTGGATTTTATTTTTCCTTAAATAAAGGAGTTTATTTAGATATGAAATAAGATTTCATATTATTCAAAATAAAAGAGTTTATTTGTGAATAGGAAAGAGAATCCTAATTTTCTTAAATAAAGGAGTTTATTTAGATATGAAATAAGATTTCATATTATTCAAAATAAAGGAGTTTATTTGTGAATAGAATCCTAATTTTCTTAAATAAAGGAGTTTATTTAGATATGAAATAAGATTTCATATTATTCAAAATAAAGGAGTTTATTTGTGAATAGGAAAGAGAATCCTAATTTTCTTAAATAAAGGAGTTTATTTAGATATGAAATAAGATTTCATATTATTCAAAAAATAAAGGAGTTTATTTGTGAATAGGAAAGAGAATCGGTGTTTCCTTTAATAACTAGAGTTTTTTTTTACATGGAATTGGATTCCATAATTAATTAAAATAAAGGAGTTTATTTTGATTAAAGATTTTGATTAAAATAAAATAGTTTATTTTATTCAAAATTGGATAAATTAAAATAAAATAGTTTTATTTTGATTTAAATTTGGATTAAAATAAAGGAGTTTATTTTGATTCAAAATAGATTTTATACTAACTAAATTTGCCCATTAAATGATATCAATATATATATTGAATGTTTATTATTCATGATATGAATGTTATTTATTGATGCATATGGTGATGTGTATGATAATAAATGGGATTGATTATGGACTATTGACCAATGTGATTGGATTTTATTTTAGTTGGATGCATGAATGTATGGGTTTTATTAAATGGGGTCTGCGTACCTCGTCTTCTCTAATTTTTTCTTAATGTAAATTCTAACTCCCTCCTATGTACTTCCCCTTGACTGCTGATCAAAATTTCTATTTATTTTAAATAGTTTTGTAATAGGAATAGTTAGAATTAATTTTGAAAAATTGGAGATCAAGGAGCAAGGAGGCGCTTGAAGACCCGTTTGTAATGGAGCCCAGGGTTTAAATGTAATAGTCATATTTAAATATTATTTCTTGCACCCTTAGGGCCCACCTTTTGGTTCACTTGGTGGCTCTAGTGAACCAAACTAGAATAAAAGTCCATTATCAATCCGGGTAGAATATAGTATTCTATATGTGCATGCTTATACTATATATATTATATATTATGCAAACATGCTTCGCATGTTAATTAATATGACGGCGTATTTTTATATATATGTAATAAATGCGCTAAACAATATGTTAAAATTAATAACAAACCCCTCAATTTTTATATTAAGTCCTAAGCGTTCAAAGATATTTGGAATATCGAGCGTCGCCTTCTAGCATGATAAAATTAATAGAGTATTAAATATTTAATATGAGTTTGTTGTGTCACCACAAGGCAAGTATTAAGTATTTAAGATGTTAATTTATCACATTTGATGCTTATAAAGAAAATTGAACAATATTGTTTTTTGTTGTGTCACCACAAGGATAATATTTTTTTTTTTGAATACATGGAGTGCTAGGTCAGACTTAACTTGGATAATTTTGATTCGGAGAGCCACCACTTGATCAAAATAATCTAAGAGGCAAAAGAAAAGGAGTTGCATAGTTGATGTAATTGACAAAAGTTGTCTACCTATTTATTTATATATAGTTTGTTGTGTCACCACAAGGCTATATACATTTGAAATGGGATCCTTATTCTCACTAGCAAATCTTTAATTAGATTTTGCCGAACAATATAAATGAGGGTAATATAGTTTGAAGAAAATAGTGGGAGATACCAATTTAAAACAAGACCTAAATTATTTTGGTAATTAATAAAAGAATGTATGTTAAAATGTTGTTAATTACAAATTCATTTACGTAATTTTATTATGTCTAAATTACTATCAACTGCGAAACATATTAGATGTTATTTAATCTGGACCGAATTAAAGCGGATTGGTTAAGGAATTGAGAATAGTTCTCATAGTTTGAAAAGCTATCTTATGTCCTTATATCGCCTATCCTCGCAATGGTTGTAGACAATACCTCCGAGGAAGAGATTGCTACTTTTAGAAAGTGGCAAGATGATGCTGATTAGCTCAATGCATCATGCTCGTATCCATGAGTAACAAGCTTCACGTCGACTGAAACTATGGATACTTTCTACTATATTCACGCACATCAAGTAGTTGATGGTGAGGAAAGTAGGACCGATAGATATCGAGATATCTAAGGAGCTCTTCCGATCTAGAATGGCCAATGGCACTATAAATGCAGAAAAAGTTCTTAACATTATCAATTTGATTGATCAATTAGGACAACTGGTTTCATCATGGATGGAGAGTTGAGCAAGATTTGATCTTGCACTCACTCCGGACTCCTTTCACAATTGTTGTGAATTTTTCATATAAACAAGCTAGATATCGACTTCGTTGATTTGCTTAACATGTTGAAAAATGATGAGAGTCACTTTCCAACCAAGAAAGACCATGTTTTACTGGTAGGGGCCAAAGGATCTTCTGAAAAGATGAACGATTCAAAGAAGGTATATAGAAAGGCAAAAACAAAGGATAATAAGAACAAAACTGAAACGGATAGCAAAGGAGTTTGCTTCCACTGCTATAAACCTGGACACTGGAAAGAAACTGCGAGAAGCATCTTGCAGAGGCTAACCAAAGAAGCTTAGTGAAGTTTTGGTTACAAATACAAATTTGTTCATGATTTAAAATAAATTTTTTTAAGTCAAGGTTCTACTTGGGTATTGGATACCGACTTTGGTTATCATAAATATAGATTTATGAAGGACCAAGCGAAGTAAAAGCTAAACAAATATAAGTAATCCTATAATGTATGGAAATGTAGCAAAGGTTGCCATATTAGCCATAGAAACTTATAGTTTAGCAATGCTATGGGAAAATCTATTAAGTCGATAAGTTGTTATTGTATTCCAGTTCTTGTTAAAAATATTATTTCCATTTTATTGTTGGACAATGAAATCTTTGGTATTATAATTAAGAACAATTGTTGTTCTATTTATAATAATAATGTTTTGTATAGAATCGAATATTACTTAATAAATTTTGTATACTTGACTTACATGAAAATAATTTTGCATATTGAACAAATTAGTATAAGAAAATGAGATGATCATTCAAAGAGTTGAATGTGTGTATTTGCTAAAATACAAGTGTGAATTATTTGAAAGGTTCAAAAAGAATTCAGAAGTGAAACAAATTGGCAATGTATTAAGATTCTTTGATTAGATCAAGGAATAAATACTTGTGCAATAAGTTTCTGGATCATCTCAAATGGTTTTCTTATAATGGACACCTCTCGATACATAATAATTGATTGATGTATCTGAAAGGAAAAATCGTACCTATTTGAACATGGTGCGATCCATAATGATTTTACCGACATTCCAGTATCCGTCTAGGATCATGTCCTACAAATGGCTGCATATCTACGAAAAGGTAATCTCTAAATCCGGCCCCAAGACTCCATAAAAGTTATGGACAGGGAGGATTCCTAATCTTAAGTATGTTAAGATAAGGGGTTGTCTAACTTATGTGAAACGGTTTCAAAGGATAAGCTTGGGACAAGATTTGAAAAGTGTCGATTTGTGGGACATCCTAAAGTAAGTTTAGGGTATATGTTCTATAATCCTACTTAGCAAAAGGTGTTTATTGCGAAACACGCTGCCTTCTAAGACAAATGTGTTTATCATTGAAGGGGCTAGTGGGAGGAAAATAGATCTTGAAGAGTTCAAGAACCACAAAACACTATAAGTCAAATAAGAGGAACCTGTAGATAGATCTATTGTATCACAATCAATCGTAGAACGGAATAGTACATAGAAGATACCTAGGAGGTATGGATTCATCATGGATGATGATGATGAGGTACACATCATGGAATATGATGATCCGATTACATACTGACGAGGTTAGAATGAACTTATCTAGCGTGTAAAAGGGGAGGCGTCGTGAAATTTCTAGTATTATATGTTGATATACTACGGATGAGGAATAACATACCAATGCTACAATCGGTAAAGATAAAGTTGTCTAAACATTCCTCCATGAATGATTTGGGAAGAGTATCTTAATTGGGGATATAAATCTATATAGATAGATTTAAGAGGATGCTCGACTTAACCCGAGGAACGATATATTCATTTGATGCTAAAGTCGTTTAGCATAACAAACTCAAGAGATGTCTCATGTCGATGAGCTATGGAGTGTATCTCTCTTAATAGTCCCCACAGGACTCTCTCGAAAAGAGAGGTCGCATGAGTGACAATCATGTATGCAATGAAATGTACGAGACACGATGTTGATCGGTCATATTATGGAGAAGTTCACTATGAGTCGGTGAAAAATATCTTAAAGTGCTTAACTTAAGCACTAAGGATGTGATCATATTCATGGCGTAGTCTTAATTAAAACTAGAGGGCTTAATAGACTCAAGTTTTTGAGACGCAGACCAAGACGACGAAAAATCCACTTTAAGGTAAAGGGTTACCTTGAACAGTGGTGCAGTGAATTTGAAAGGTTCCAAATAGCAAAGAGTTGCTGGTTTAGTGATAAAGACAAAGTATATAGCTATAAATGAAGCTGCAAGTTGATTGTTTGGATTAAAAGTTCATTACAGAACTAGGAATAGTTCCTAAGTCTCATCTTGGATCTAAACATGTGTTGTGGCACTTTCATTTGATTATTAGAATCATTGAAAGATGGGAAATCACTATAGAGATAGTGGACTCTCATGAACAACATTACATATCCATTAACTAAAGCTTATCCAACAGCAGGATAATCGTCACTTAGAGAAGAAGAGTTTGAGATACCATGACGATTGGCTTTAGTGCAAGTGGGAGATTGAAAGTAGTATGCACACAAAGCAATCATGTTTGATGATAAAGCATATACTTTGTAACAATCTTATTCATTTATTAATAAAAAGAATTAATTTATTAAAGGCTTTTAATTATCTACATAATGCTGTTTTATAATATGTGATAAACCCATAGTTTTAAGCAATGCTTTTAGAATAATGATGATGATCATTCTAATGAGATCTAAATTCTTAGAAAACTTAAAACTAAAATAGTTCCCAATCATTGGATTACTAAATTGGGGATTAGTGAATCCGGATAGATTGGTACATACGTTGCTTGCTCATTAGATGAGGATGATTGATCTCATGATCATTTATGTGGAGACACTAAAGCAAGTATGTAGGTGCTTATTAGAGAATAAGTTCACTGAACATGGCTCGCTAAGGAATACCTAATGGAGTTTTACTTGCTGTCGATAGGAATTCTGTAGTGATATAGTAGTACAAGTGATCCTTGGACTTGAGATCATCATAGTATCTTGTGTATGATGAGTTATACTTTGACTTATTCCTTAAGACCCTTAGGGTATATCAAAGGGTATGCTTGGGTATAATAAGTTGTACATGGAGATAATGTATGATCAATCTGAGAATCTACCACTTATATTAAAAAAGAGAAATGTCCTATGTGATTCGATAAATGACAACCCAAAGTAGTCCTTGGTTAAGGCGAATGAAATTAGAAATGAGTTTCTAATTTGCATTATTTGAGTTGTGCATTTAAGAGTCGAAATACATATAATTAAATAAAATAAGACTTGTGGTAATTCCATGTCTTATATTTAATTGGGACATTGTATGGTGGAAGGATTGAATTGTACGGTAACTATTTACTCAAAGGTTCTTTTATGATTAATGTTGAAATCTATATTATCTGGAAAGTCGTTGATCGCTAGGGAGGCTTATCCCTATTGTAGAATAAATATTATTTATTTAAATAAATTAATTATTTAATTTATTTATTTAAATAAGATTAGAATTATTCTAATTGATTTATTCACAACCGGTTTAATATGGAGAACCTAAAGGGTCACACCATAAAAGGAAGAATAATTATTAAAGAAGTTAATGGCATAATGGTAATAATATGTTATGTATATTTAATTTAATCTATGGTGATAGAATAAATTAAATAGCTTAATATTTATTATTTAATATTTTAGAAATATTAAATATAAATTAATAAGAGGAGTCTTATTAATATTATTACAATTATTATTATTATTTTAATTTCTAAAAGAGTTTAGGAATTAATTTAATATAAGTACTCTCATTTATTCCTAATTGGATTAGGAAGGAAAATTAATTAAAGGAGTTTAATTAATTATCCCTAATAAGATTAGGGAGCCCATTTAATTAAAAGAGTTTAATTAAATAATACCTTATTTTATTAAATAAGGTTACGATATCTTTATAAGAGGAGTCTTATATCGATATCAAAATATACGTAATTCAAAGGTTGGAGAGTACACTCCTTTTCTATAGAGACAGAAAAACTAGGGTTTAGCCAACCACCCATCTTCTTGAATCTTTCTTCTTTCTTGGTGGATCACCTCTAGAGGCCAAACACTTGGGTGGCTAACGTTGATCAAAGGAAGGAACCAAACCCGGTGGATTCAAGTTGAACGCGAAAAGGATTGGAGGTGAACTTGTACCTGAGGAAGCTCGGATCTTCAAGGGTATGTTTCTTATTCATCTTTTTCGTTTAATTAATAATTGTGCATAAAGGGTGATCCGGGTATATGGTTTGTAAAAATTTTAAACTCTGATTTTTACACGTTTTTGCTTATTTATGCAATTTGATTGCGTTCTTAAATATTACAAACCTAACACAATGTCCCATAAGACTAACCAATCCCGAGTGACTATTGTGCGGGGTAACGGATGAAAGTTGAAGCTTGAAGACCGGAGGGCATCGTCCCATCTTCAATAACTTCATACAAACTCTAATCTCATGCCATCGTATAACTCTTGACAATGGTGGTCCGAAATAGGTCTTGTATACCTCAAACGGATGCCTGGATTGCACTTCTGAAAGTTCGAGTGGACATTACAGTGCCTGAGTGCACGTACTTTGAGACGACCCGACCTGAAAAACCTGGGCCCACCCGGGTTGCCTCTGGTACACATGCGGCTCAGCCGCAGGTAAACCTGCGGCTAAATTGCCTATAAATAGAGGGCTTGGGTTGCCCATTTTGCAAGAGAAAAAGGCGAGGAAGCCCTGTCCAATTTGCTCTGCACTCACCCTATGCAGTGTACTTTCCCCTTTTAAACACCTGTGAGCTCATACATAGCCCTTTTGTACCTACAAAAGCCAGTGTTTACCCACTCTAAAGATATAGAAGTCTTCTTTGGCAGTCAGTTGTAAGCCTTCTCATACACTTTAGAGTCTTTCTCTCCATCTTTGCACACACCCTTCTACACGTTGAGAGTCGTATTGCTTGCTTTTGCGGACTTTGATCAGTGGTTTCATTCGATATATATATATATATATATATATATATATATATATATATATATATATATATATATATATATATATTGACTAACATTATCGAGCTATGCCTTGATTGAGCCTAGACTTGATGCTGGAGCATTTATTTGCTTTAATATATATATATATATATATATATATATATATATATATATATATATATATATATACATTTATATATATTAACGTGTGTTAAACTTTGTTCGATGAGCCTAGACTTTGATTCGAGGCGTTTACTTATATATATATATATATATATATATATATATATATATATATATATAAGCTGTGGTCGGACTGCATTCGATGAGCCCGAATTTTACATCCGGTCGTTTACTCGCTTTATATATATATATATATATATATATATATATATATATATATATATATATATTTCGTCCCCACGGAGTTTACTTACGTGGTGGTCGATAGCTTTTCTGACTTTCTTTATGTTTAAATCGCCTGGAGTTTACTTTCGTGGTAGTTGATCGCTTTATCTGACTTTATTTACATTTTATCCCTTTGGAGTTTCCTTCGTGGCGGTTGGCCAAATATTCTGACTTTATTTACATTTCGTCTCGCTTTGGAGTTTCCTCCGTGGCGGTTGATAACTTTAATGACTTTATTTACATTCTTGATCCCCATGGAGGTGCTTCATGATTGGTGATCATGTCTCGTATATATATATTTACAACTTTTATATATATACACGCCATCGCCTTCATATAAATTGCATGATTACATGCGCTTTAGGAATCATGTGATCACTGATTCATCCCATTGAATCTAGATTCGGTTCCGTGATGGACATTTTCATTTGTAAACGACTTGTAAATTATTCTATGAGGTGTGCGAATTTCCTCGGATGGTTTCCATACCCACGAGGAAGTCGACATTGTTTTGTACATTATTTTTAAATGCGGATGCCTCGCATGTCGTCAAATAAAATCAATCAAGCTGAACACTTAATAAAATGGGAATGTAAAAGGTCTCAATTACTATTGAGCATCAGGGTTTGAAAAACCTCTTTTATAAAACATCACTGCCATATCTTGCTTAAAATTGAATTTTTATATATATATTCAAACCCTATGTATATAGGTGCAAACGAGGCCTCGCACTACTTCCAAATAATAGCACATTGACCCACACACACACACATTCAGATAATAGTTTTTTGAAAAGAGGCGGTCACCGTGGTAACACGGATGTCGAGGGGTGCCTAACACCTTCCCCCCGCATAATCAAGTCCCCGGACCCTAATGAATCTCGGTTTACCAGAATTCGTTTTATGATGTCACATCACTAGGTCAATGTGCAAACCTTTTCTCGGTTGTATTGGTACAATCATTTAAAAAATCAACTGGCGACTCTTAATAGTCCATCGTCGACATTATACATGTCGGACTTTTTTCACTTGTTTTTTTAAACAAATCTCACCTAAAATGAGGACACCAAAGAACAAGTAACGAAAAGGGACATCTAAAAATCCCGACGTCGACAATATATATATATATATATATATATATATATATACATATATGAACAATCAATTGCCACGAAGTAAACTCCAGGCAGGACGTGAGATGTAAATAAATATGTATATATATATTAGCTGTAAAAGAACACGACGTTATCTCCAGGCACGACTAGAATATAAATATATATATATATATATATATATATATATAAAAGTAGTAAATGGCCACGAAGTGATCTCCAGGCCTGATAGAATATATATATATATATATATATATATATATATAGAGAGAGAGAGAGAGAGAGAGAAAGAGAGCAAGGATCAAGAGCATTCCTCTTAAATAGCATTCCTCCTTTAATAGCACTCCTTTATTAAAACTACGTCATTTTGGGGTGGTCGCGGGTGGCATTTTTGTAAATAAATAGAAAATAAGTGGGACCACTCTCTTTTAAGTCACTCCAAAACGACGTAGTTTTAATAAAGGAGTGATATTTAAGAAGGAATGCTATTTAAGAGGAATGCTCTTGATCTTGCTATATATATATATATATATATATATATACTTATATATATGTTATTATTGAATTAGAACTCGATTGAGCCTATATATAAGTGATAAACGCACCGGATGTGTATATCCAGGCTCAGTCGAGTCGAATTCAATAATAACATATATATAAGTATTTATATATATATATAAGCAGTAAATGCACCAGATGTGTATATCCAGGCACAATCGATTTCGAATTCGATAATATATATATATATATATATATATATATATAATAGCAATAAATGCCACGGATCGACGATCCGAGCATACGCACTCAACACAATTCTCAACGTGAATAACTGTGTGTGAATGAAAGCGGAGAAAGGCTTTAAGAAATCTGAGATGTCTTATAGTGGGCTGCTAAGAAGACTTCAGATAGCTTTAAATGAATGAATACTAGGTTTCCACCGGTAAAATATAGCAAAATACAAGCTCACAGGTATTTGTAAACAGAAAGCACTCAGTTTAAAGTGTGTACAAAGCAAAATGGATAGGGCTTCCTTGCCTTTTCTCTCTTCAAAATGGCCACCCCAAGCCCTCTATTTATAGATGGGGGGAGCCGCAGGTGTACTTGCGGCAGCCGCAGTGATAAGTAGATTTTATACCTACTTATCTGGTATCTATTACTTGAATTAGTTGCTTAAACTCATGTTTCTTAGTTACTTTTCATGCATTTTGTGTTCAATTTTGTAGATTATATGCTTGGGAGCTGTGTGAGCGACTATTGGAATGAAATCGCAAAGAATTTGTATGAAATCGCAAAGAAAAGCAATCCAGACATCATTTGGGATTTCATGTTCTTGGCTTGAAACTTGGATTATATTATAGAGCTTCTTCTTAGCTTTCCGAAACATATTGAATCATTCCAATCGGAGTTCAGATGCAAGAGTTATGACATTTGTACCAACGGACGATGAACTTCACTATTTTGGGTGGCCATTTGCGTAGCACTCTTTTCCAACCCAATTTAGACCTTCATCCATCTGTTATTTCTCAATTCTCAAAGAATGAACGTTGTAGATCTTGTCGAGATCTTCGATTTGATAGGTGGAAGTCCTCGTAACTCTTCCCGGATTAAACGTTATGGCTGTTTTACTAGAGGACATTGCAGCAGAAAATTTCCAAAAAGGATCCCCGTCGAGTAATGGCCATTTTAAGGCAAAACCCCGGAAGGCGAGAATGCAGCTGCAAACAATTACCATAGCCTTGCGGGGGGTGGGCTTTTTATGAAGGCAACCCCGTCGTCAGAATAGAGTCTGGACCAAAACAAGTTTTTGACGCGTTTTGGGTCGAATTTTAAACTTTTTTTACTCCAAATTGGATTGGGTTTGCTCATAAGCTAAAAATTAGACTTGAAACCTATAAATACATGATGGGAGGCATACGAGAGGGAGATTACATAGATTAGATTAAAGAGAATTCCATTAGAGTAGATAAAAGTAGGTTAGGACCAAAACCCTAGTTCTTATGAGTTTTGGAGAATGAAGCGACTTGGAGACCGTTGAAGATCAAGAGCAGGAGCTTGAGGAAGATGGAGATTTGCTGACAATAAATTCAATTCTTTTCCTTATTCTTATTCTTATCTTTTAATGTGTATTCAAGTGTGAATTTTTAGTTTTAATTCAATGAACTAATTATTTGTTTAAGATTATAATGGATCTTATTGTGTAGTTTATTTTAATATGCCTCGCTATCAGTTATTATGTTCAATTGTGAGGATTGTCTATTGTGATTTGGACTTAATTGTTTAATTGATTGGCCATCAATTACCGTGATAATCTATATGAAATCGGAAGAGGAGTATAGATTTAGATCTGATTATGATAGCATGTGTTTGTGATTTCTGCATAGACGGAATTCATGATTCGTATTTAGGATAGAGATATGCCTTTACGCCATATGTAATCTTATAGAAAACTTGTGTTTTAAATCCTTTTTAATTAGTTAATTAGGGTGTCTTGCTTAATTCTATCATATGTGGATTTAAGTGAGTATGGGTATTATGCATCGAGATGTGGTTTTATCTGTTTTAGTGTCCTTGATTAACAATTTAGGATAGAGAATAATTGATGAGAAGTTTGTTAACTTAAATGAAGCAATAAGTGAAATTGTGATTTTAAATCTCCGTAATCTTAATTTAACTAGTGGAATTTAATAGTAGTTTAATTATATAATTTGAAATTCATTCATTTAAATAAGATTGAGTTGGTTACGGGTTAGTACTTGGTGATATTTATTAAACAATTCCTCGTGGGAACGATACTCTACTTACACTTTATTACTTGTTGACCATGTATATTTGCGTGTTGTGAGTAATTAGATTTTACCCAACAAGTTTTTGGCACAGTTGCTGGGGAATTAGTTTAATATTTTTTTGCCAATATTAGCTTCAATCAAATTAGTCTGAATTTAAACAGTTTTTTTCTTTTTATTTAATTCTCTTCCTATTTTTCTCTCTTTTCAGGTATCTGTTAGGTTTTATGAAAATCAAAGTAGCAATCAAATTGCAAAATTTAGCGGAAGCGAGATAAAATCAGATTTTAAAATTTTTCATAAACCAATTACCGGATCATCCTTTATGCATATTATTAATTAAGCGAAGAATAAGAAATTATGAAATCATACCCTTGTAGAAGCGAAGCTTCCTCAGAGTGCGAGTTCACCTCCTACTTCTCGCGATCTCCTTGAATCTCCGGGTAGATTCCTTCCTTTGATCAATGTAAGCCACCCAAGTGTGTGGCCTCTATAGGTGATCCACCAAGGAAGAGGAATTTTTCAAGAAGAAGGGATTTGGCTCAAACCCTAGTTTTTCCTATCTGAATAAGAAAAGGGGTGTACTCTCCAAATCTTGGAATTACGTATTATTAGATATCTAATATAAGACTCCTCTTATAAAGATATCATGTAACCCTATTTTAATTAAAATAAGGTATTATTTATTTAATTAAACTCTTTTAATTAAATGGGCTCCCTAATCCTATTAGGGGTAATTAATTAAACTCCTTTAACTAATTTTCTTTCGTAATCCAATTAGGAATAAATGAGAGTACTAATATTAAATTAATTCCTAAACCTTTTAGAAATTAAAATAATAATAATTGTAATAATATTAATAAGACTCCTCTTATTAATTTATATTTAATATTTCTAAAATATTAAATAATAAATATTAAGCTATTTAATTTATTCTATCACCATAGATTAAATTAAATATACTTAATTTATATTATTACAATTATGCCATTAACTTCTTAAATAATTATTCTTCCTTTTATGGTGTGACCCTTTAGGTTCTCCATATTAAACCAGTTGTGAATAAATCAATTAGAACAATTCTAATCTCATTTAAATAAATAAATTAAACAAATAATTTATTTAAATAAATAATATTTATTCTACAATAGGGATAAGCCTCCCTAGCGATCAACGACTTTCCAGATAATATAGATTTCAACATTAATCATAAAAGAACCTTTGAGTAAATAGTTACAAATACAATTCAATCCTTCCACCATACTGATGTCCCAATTAAATATAAGACATTGGAATTCTTTGTCGAGTCTTATTTTATTTAATTATATGTATTTCGATTCCAAAATGAACAACTCTAATGAATGCAAATTAGAAACTACTTTCTAATTTCATTCCACTTTAACCAAAGATTCACGGGTTGTCATTTATCGAATCACATAGGACATCTCTCCTTTTTACTAGAAGTGGTAGATTCTTTATGGATCATTCATTATCTTCATATATAACTTATTACACCCAAGCATACCTTTTGATATACTCTAAGAGTCTTAAGGAATAAGTCAAAGTGTAATTCATTATATATAAGATACTATGATGATCTCAAGTCTAAGGATCATTTGTACTACTATCACTACAGGAATTCCTATTGACAGGTAAGTAAAACTCCATTAGGTATTCCTTAGCGAGTCACGTTCAGTGAACTTATTCTCTAATAAGCACCTACATACTTGCTTTAGTGTCTCCACACAAATGATTATGAGATCAATCATCCTCATCCAATGAGCTAACAGCGTATGTACCAATCTATCCGGATTCACTAATCCCCAATTTAGTAATCCAATGATTGGGAACTATTTTAGTTTTAAGCTTTCTAAGAATTTAGATCTCATTAGAATGATCATCATCATTATTCTAAAAGCGTTGCTTAAAACTATGGGTTTATCACATATTATTAAAAAATAGCACCATGTAGATAATAAATGCCTTTAATAAATAATTCTTTTATTAATAAATAAATAAGATTGATTACACAAGTATATGCTTTATCATCATACATGATTGGCTTGTATGCATAATACTTTCAATCTCCCACTTGCACTAAAAGCCAATCGTAGTGGTATCTCATACCCATCTTCTCTAAGTGACGATCAAAGCTGCTTTGTTGTGTTAACGCTTTAGTAAATGGATCTGCAATATTGTCTTGAGAGTCCACACGCTCCGGTGGCGTCTCCTCTTTCAATGATCTCTCTAATCAAATGAAATCGCCCATGACACGTGTTTGGATTTACGATGAGACACTGGGTTCCTTAAGCTTGTGCAATGACTCCGGTGTTGTCACGAGAATAAAGGCTTTGGTCCTTTAATGCTAGAAACCACACCAAGTTTGGTAATGAACTTCTTCATTCAAACGACTTCCTTTGCGACTTCACTTGCGACTATGTACTCTGCCACATCCTTTGAATCGAATCAGCTTTCTTTGCTTGGAACTTTTCAACTCAACTGCGCCACCGTTTAAGGTAAACACATACCCAAAGCAGTTCTTGTCATCTTGGTGCTGTTTGAAAACTTGAGTCTGTGAAGCCCTCTAGTTTTAATTCGGACCACCGTAAACAAGAAATACATCCTTAGTTCTTCTTAAGTACTTTAGGACATTTTTTTTGCCTTCCGTTGTTCTTTCTCTGGATTCGATTGATATCCGCTTGTTACACTAAGTGCATAAGAGACATACGGTCTAGTACATATCATACCGTACATGATAGATCCTATTCTTTGAAGCATATGGAATCTTACTCATACGATTTCTCTCCTCTCAGTGTCTTTGGGGCTTGTTTCTTGGAGAGATGTATTCCATGGCTCATCGGCATGAGACCTCTTTTGGAATCTTCCATGCTAAACCTTTTTAGCATTATGTCGATGTCGTTCCTTGGGATAAGCCAAACATCCTATTAGATCTATCTCTATAGATCTTTATCCCCAAAATATAGGATGCTTCTCCCAAGTCCTTCATGGAGAAGTGTTTAGATAACTTGATTTTAATTGTTTTGCGACATAGGAATATCATTCCCTATCGGTAATATATCATCAACATATAATACAAGGAATGAAATAAGCGCTCCCACTAACCTTCTTGTACACACATGGTTCATCCTCATTTTTGATCAAATCAAACTTTTGATTGTCTCATCAAAGCGGATGTTCCACCTACGAGAAGCTTGTTTTAATCCATAAATGGATCGTTGTAGCTTCTGAGACTTGATTTGTTCCAACCTTTGAAACAAAACCCTCTGGTTGTGTCATATACACATCCTCCTCAAGTTTTCCATTGAGGAAGGCCGTTTTCACGTCCATGCTTGATTTCGTAGTCATGGTAAGTGCGATAATCGCAAGCAAAATCGAATGGACTTGAGCATTACTCTTGGTGAGAAGGTTTCGTCATAGTCAACTCCTTGTCTTTATTTGAAACCTTTTGCAACGATCCGGGCCTTATAGGTCTCTACCTTCCAAATCTGCTCGGTCTTTCTTTTAAAGACCCATTTACACCCAATAAGCTTAATGCCTTTGGTGGTGAAACCAAAGTCCATACTTGGTTCTCATACATGGAGTCCATCTCGGATTTCATGGCTTCTTGCCATTTCTCTGAGTCTTTACTACTCATAGCTTTGTTTCATAATTCAATGGATCATCATCATCTATGATCGTACCTCATTGTCATCTTCTATGACAAGTCCATACTGTCTGGCATCTTTGGTACTCTTCAGATTTCTGAATAGGGTGTGAGTCTGAAGGAATCTCTACTTGGTT
The DNA here is from genome assembly GCA_020205615.1 of Panax quinquefolius. Lineage (NCBI taxonomy): Eukaryota > Viridiplantae > Streptophyta > Magnoliopsida > Apiales > Araliaceae > Panax > Panax quinquefolius. The sequence continues at coordinate 67,127,140 of CM035165.1, read as the reverse complement.
AGGTACCTCACTTTGATCTTTAGTATTTTGTGGTTCTTGAACTTCTTCAAGATATATCTTACTCCCATTTGACCCCTTCAAGGATAAACTCCTTTTCAAGAAGGCGGCATGTTTCATAACAAACACCTTTTGATCGGTTGGATGATAGAAATAATACCACGATGTTTCTTTAGGGTATCCCACAAATCTACATTTGTCGGATCTAGTCTGCAGACTTATCGTTTTCAAACTTTTTGACATAAAATTTGGACAACCCCAAGTCTTAACATTCTTAAGATTTGGTTTCCTCCCATCCATAACTTCATATGGGGTCTTGGGGACGGATTTTGTAGGTACCTTGTTAAGTAGGTATGCAAATGATTCTAGGGCATATCCCGGAAGAAAGCCGGAAGGTCGGTAAAGCTCATCATAGATCGAACCATGTCCAACAATGTTCGATTTCTCATTTCGATACACCATTCATCTGTGGCGTCCCTGGTGGAGTCCATTGTGAGATTATACCATTTTCTTTGAGATAATTGAGAAACTCACCACTTAAGTATTCTCCTCCTCGATCGGATCGAAGAATCTTAATACTCTTACCGGTTTGCTTCTCAACTTCACTTACGAACTCTTTGAACTTTTAAATGATTGATTTGTATTTCATTAAATACACGTATCCAAATCTTGAGTGGTAAATCGGTGAATGTAATAAAATAAGAATACCCTCCTAAATGCGATTCGTTGTCATGGGTCCACATACATACATGTGTACCAACCCTAACAACTCTGTAACTCTTTCTCCTTTTCCACTAAAAGGAGATTTAGTCATTTTACCCATGAGACAAGATTCACAAGTTGGATATGATTCATAATCAAATAACTTTAGGAGCCCATCTTTATGCAACTTGGATAATCTTGTTTCATTAATATGACCAAGTCTACGATTGCCACATGAAGGTATAATTAACATCATCTCTTTTCCTTTTATTAGTTTGTTCAATTTGAAATATATTTTCATGCAAGTCAAGTATATAAAGTCCATTTCAGTAAATTACCAACACCATATAAAATATTATCATTATAAATGGAACAAATGTTGTTCTTTATTATAATATTAAAACCATCCATATCCAATACAGAGATAGAAATAATGTTTCTAATGATATTTGGAACAAAATAACAATTATTTAAATTAATGAACTTGCCGTGGCGATGCTTTAAACAATAAGTCCCTACAGCCTAATGCAACAACCTTTGCTCCATTTCCCACTCGTGGGGCGACCTCATCCTTGCTTTCGACTTTCTACGACGACCCGGTCCTGCATATTATTACATATGTGAGAACCACATCCCGGTATCCAATACCCAAGTAGAAGATTGACTTTCGGAAAAATTAATTTCAATCATAAAAAACCTTGATTAGGATTGAAGCTTCTCCAAGCTTCTTACGCTTTTGATTCTGCGAGATAATCCTTGCAGTTCCTCTTCCGATGACCCGGCTTATTGCAATGGAAGCAAATTCCTTTGCTAATTTGGATCGAGTTTCTTTGATCCTTCACTTTCGCCTTTCCCTTAGCCTTCTTGGATTTCTTCCTTTCGTAAGAAGATACCTTGGGCCTCTTCCTTTTCTTTGAAGAATCATCCACCGAGAAGACATGGTTCTTCTTGGATGGGAAGTGACCTTGGCCAGATTTTCAACATGTTAAGTAATTGAGCAGGTGACATCCAACTTGTTCATGTGAAAATTCACAACAAATTGTGAGAAGGTGTCAGGGAGTTTGCAAGACTAAATCTTAACTCAACTCCCCATCCATGAGTGAACCCAAGTTGTCCAAGGCGTTCAATCAGATTGATCATCTTTAGGACATGAGTCTCAAGCGGAAGTGCCCTCGGTCATCCGAGATCGGAAGAGCTCCTTAGATATTTCATATCTAGCGAGTCTACTTTGCTCACCATACAACTCTCCAAGGTGCATTAGCATAGTAGGAGCATCCATGTTTTCATCTTGTGCTGAAGCTCGTTACTCGTGGATGCGAGCATGATGCATTGAGCCACAGATGCATCATCTTGCCCTTTATTTAAAAGTAGCAATCTCTTCCTCTTAGAGGTCGTCTCTCGCAACTTTTTGCGTGATCAGGGTAATTTAGGACATAAGAAATCTTTTAATGGTGAGAACAATTCTCAGATTCCTTAACCGATCAGGTGTAGTTCGGTCCGGTCGGTTTGTTAGCATCAAGTATGCTTGATTGAAATTAGTGAATGTGACATTTTCAAAATTTCGCATGTAAAAAGATAATATTTTAGCAAACATTCATTTATTAATTACCAAAATAAATTAGGTCTTATTTTATATTGGTATCTCCCACTATTTTCTTCAAACTATATTACCCTCATTTTTATATAGTTCGGAAAATCTAATTAAAGTTTTTGCTAGTGAGAATAAGGATCCCATTTCAAATATATATAGCCTTGTGGTGACACAACAAACTATATATAAATAAATAGGTAGACAACTCCTTGTCAATTACATCAACATGTAACTCCTTATGTTTTGCCTCTTGGATTATTTTGATCAAGTGGTGGCACATCCGAATCAAAATTATCTAAGTTAAGTCCAACCTAGCACTTCCATATATTCAAAAAGAAAAATATCGCCCTTGTGGTGACACAACAAAACAATATCGTTCAATTTTCTTTATAAGCATCAAATGTGATAAATTAACATCTTAAATACTTAATACTTGCCTTGTGGTGACACAACAAACTCATATTAAATATTTAATACTCTATTAATTTTATCATGCTAGAAAGCTGACGTTCGATATTCTAAATATCTTTGAGCGCTTAAGACTTAATAAAAACTTTGAGGGATTTGTTATTATTTGTCTCATCTTGTTTAGCGCATGCAAATATATATATAAAAAACGCGTCATATTATTAAACATGCGAAGCATGTTTGCATAATATATATATATATATATAATACTAGCATGCACATATAGAATACTATATTCTACCCGGATTGATTATGGACTTTTATTCTAGTTTGGTTCACTAGAGCCACCAAGTGAACCAAAAGGTCAAACCCTAGGGTGCAAAGAATAAACATTTAAATATAACTATTACATTTAAAACGGGCTCCATTACAAGCGGGTCTTCAAGCGCTCCTTGATCTTCGTCTTGGTTCTTCTAAAAATTCTAACTAATCCTATTACATTAAACTATTTAATTTAAATAGAAACCTTGATCGTGATCGAGGGAAGTACATAGGAGAGAGATAGAATTTACATCAAGAAGAAAACCGAGAAAAAGGCGAGTATGCAGACCCCATTTAATAAAACCCATTCATCAAAAAAAACATCCAACTAAAATAAATCCAATCATATTGGTCAATTGTCCATAATCAATCCCATTTATTATCATACATATCATCATATGTATCAATAAATAAAATCATTCCATATATATATAAGTATCATTTAATGGGCAATTTTATGTTGCATGAAATCCAATTTCAAGATTAAAATAAACTCTTTTATTTTAATTATAAAATTATTAAAATTAATATATATATATATATATATATATATATATATATATATATATATATATATATATATATATATATAATACAAGTCCGGCTCCTTGCTTTGCTACACGGTCAAAATGATGCCGTGGACCATTGGACCAAAATAAAAAAAAAAAAAAAAATTGCTATGTCCTATATATCCTGCCACGTGTACGGCCTTGTAAGCAAATATATAAAACCGGACTGCTTTTGCTAATTTGCTAACAATATAAGGTATATTATATATATTATATATATATAACATAACAACCATGGGCCCCACGCGGTAATCTCAACATTTTTACTAAAAGCAGGAAGCCAGGATTTTTTTTTCTTTTTGACCGAGGATTGTAGACTTTTGTTTTTAAAAAAATAAACAATACACGGATTCCTTCAATGCACGGATTGGCCCTTTTTTTTTTTGTTGTTGTTCGGCGATCATGCCTTAAAAAAAAAATTATCCACAGATGCAAATTGAAAACAATTCACCCACGGATACAATAAAAAAAAATAATTTTGAAAACAGATTTCGGCAAATATATATTTTTTTTCATAAAATAATAATTTTATACAACAATTTATGCCCAATAAATTATTCTAAATTCATACCCATACATATATGGAATCAAATAATTAATAATTCGCATAAAGTTTGGCTCATGATACCACTGTTAGGTTTTATGAAAATCAAAGTAGCAATCAAATTGAAAAATTTAGCGGAAGCGAGATAAAATCAGATTTTAAAATTTTTCACAAACCAATTACCCGGATCATCCTTTATGCATATTATTAATTAAACGAAGAATAAGAAATTATGAAATCATACCCTTGTAGAAACGAGCTTCCTCAGTGCGAGTTCACCTCCTACTTCTCATGATCTCCTTGAATCTCCGGGTAGATTCCTTCCTTTGATCAATGTAAGCCACCCAAGTGTGTGGCCTCTCTGAGTGATCCACCGAGGAAGAGGAATTTTTCAAGAAGAAAGGATTTGGCTCAAACCCTAGTTTTCCTATCCGAATAAGAAAAGGGTGTACTCTCCAAATCTTGGAATTACGTATTATTAGATATCTAATATAAGACTCCTCTTATAAAGATATCATGTAACCTATTTTAATTAAAATAAGGTATTATTTATTTAATTAAACTCTTTTAATTAAATGGGCTCCCTAATCCTATTAGGGGTAATTAATTAAACTCCTTTAACTAATTTTCTTTCGTAATCCAATTAGGAATAAATGAGAGTACTAATATTAAATTAATTCCTAAACCTTTTAGAAATTAAAATAATAATAATTGTAATAATATTAATAAGACTCCTCTTATTAATTTATATTTAATATTTCTAAAATATTAAATAATAAATATTAAACTATTTAATTTATTCTATCACCATAGATTAAATTAAATATACTTAACTATATTATTACAATTATGCCATTAACTTCTTAAATAATTATTCTTCCTTTTATGGTGTGACCCTTTAGGTTCTCCATATTAAACCGTTGTGAATAAATCAATTAGAACAATTCTAATCTCATTTAAATAAATAAATTAAACAAATAATTTATTTAAATAAATAATATTTATTCTACTGATAGGATAAGCCTCCCTAGCGATCAACGACTTTCTAGATAATATAGATTTCAACATTAATCATAAAAGAACCTTTGAGTAAATAGTTACCGTACAATTCAATTCTTCCACCATCTGATGTCCCGATTAAATATAAGACATGGAATTCTTTGTCAAGTCTTATTTTATTTAATTATATGTATTTCGATTCCAAAATGAACAACTCTAATGAATGCAAATTAGAAACTACTTTCTAATTTCATTCCACCTAACGCCAAGATTTCTGGGTTGTCATTTATCGAATCACATAGACATCTCTCCTTTTTACTAGAAGTGGTAGATTCTTTATTGATCATTCATTATCTTCATATATAACTTATTACACCCAAGCATACCCTTTGATATACTCTAAGAGTCTTAAGGAATAAGTCAAAGTGTAATTCATTATATATAAGATACTATGATGATCTCAAGTCTGAGGATCATTTGTACTACTATCCTTCTACAGAATTCCTATTGGATGAGGTAAGTAAAACTCCATTAGGTATTCCTTAGCGAGTCGCGTTCGGTGAACTTATTCTCTAATAAGCACCTACATACTTGCTTTAGTGTCTCCACACAAATGATCATGAGATCAATCATCCTCATCCGATGAGCAAAACAACGTATGTACCCAATCTATCCGGATTCACTAATCCCCAATTTAGTAATCCAATGATTGGGAACTATTTTAGTTTTAAGCTTTCTAAGAATTTAGATCTCATTAGAATGATCATCATCATTATTCTAAAAGCGTTGCTTAAAACTATGGGTTTATCACATATTATTAAAACAACACCATGTAGATAATAAATGCCTTTAATAAATAATTCTTTTATTAATAAATAAATAAGATTGATTACACAGTATATGCTTTATCATCATACATGATTGGCTTGTATGCATAATACTTTCATGGCTGGATGCAATTATCAATGGCCTTATTTGAGTATGACTCAGCCAAGAGACACAAGGATTGATGGACTCAATGAAATTTTTGCATTATGAGCACAACTTGAGACACTTTCGATCGAGGAGGTTGGATGTTTTTGTAGCCCAACGTATTCGGAGGATAGAGCTAGTTTATAAATATTGTGCTGATAATCATCTGAGTCATCAATGCACCATCAGTCTTGGGCCGGTACATTATGGTGGTAAATACCTCAACCAGTATACATATGCCAATTATCATCAAGCTTGGGGGTATCACCCGAATTCTTTATGTAGCTACATTTATGATGACCAATATTACGCTCCAAATCCATCATACACACCAGAATTTTCATGTCCACCTCCATTGCCACAAGAAGAAAAGCCAAATTCGATGGATGTAATATTGAAGGGCATAGTAGACCTAGAGGAGATGAGGATTTGCCAAGAGCTATTAACCCAAAATTTTAATAATTAGATGGAACAACTCGTCACTACCTCAACCAATGGTCCTCAATACATGGCTTCCGGGGCTGAAACAAACAATTCAAGGTTGGGGGAATTATTGTCCAAGTTCATAGCAAATGAGGAGAAGAAGAGTAATCATGCGAGGTCAATTAAAAATCTTACGGATTAGATAGAGCAAATGACTAAAGCCGTAAGCAACCTTCCTCCAAACACTTGGCTTTATGACATGGATCACGAAACTAACGAAGAACTCGAACCAAATCTGAGACTGAATGAGCCACAAGATATCGAAAGTGTGGAGACAATTGGGGATAATGAAATAGAGGTCGACGAAGATCTAAATGGATCTCCACCAAAGATCAAAGAGTCGGTCAGATTTCCAAAATCATGCCCACTTGGTAGGCATGTTGTGAAAACCCCAAATCCGGGTCCTAAATCACCACGGATCCGGTACAATCATTCTATAACTATTGCAGAAGATATAAACATAAATTGTTTATACAATAAACTTTACACACTTTTCCCCAAGGTCGAGTAACCTTAATGTATACACAATTCATAACATGTCTAACATATAACATTATTATCATACTATATTATTACAATTTAGCTGCACATATAATCCCAAGCTGAACTTGGCTTTATCCTTTCCTGTATCCAAACGTATTCGCCTTATCTCCAATGTTTATCATGATATAGCAAGGGTGAGTAATAAGTTTACCCATCAAGTATAAGTTTAATTCAGGATATATCATGATTGAAAGAATTTGAATAATATCTGGCTAACATTCAATAATATAATTGTGAACTATCATGAACAAACTTTTATAGCTGAACGAACATTGAACATAAACAAATATATCTGAACCAGATGGTAATGAAGGTGATCAGCCTTTCATACCTAATGAGTACATACAATATACACAGAGTACGATTCAATAATTCATAGACATGGTAATCAGCAATGATTAACCGTAAGTATATTTGAATGAAACAACTCGAGGTCGAGTTAAGGAAAACTTGCCTGATCCGTTGATTATCGTTACACAATTTTTTAAGCTTTGTCTGAAAACCTAATATAAAAAATATTGATCTATAAATTAGAATAATATCATCCCAATTTTTAAAATAACCTAAACACATTATCACATAACCCTATCAGACTATAACACACATAAGACATAGTATCAAGTAAAACTATTTCAGTCTGAGTTGAATTTGGTACAATTCTGACATCCCGATTTCCTAATCGGACGAATATCGAGTTTAAGTTCAATTAAACTCTGCCTAAATGTGATGCCCCAAAATAGGTATACATCACTCATTCTGAGTCGCCAAATATATGGTACAGAATACAAATAAAAACTTAAATATACAACACGAGCTGTGAGTTTTAATACAAATATTATCTTCTAGAAAATATTCAAACTCAAATTAAGTCCTCAATACATTTATTATCACACTATTTTACATAATAGTGAGGACTACTAATGCAAACATCTGGACCATCACTCCGTTCCCCAACTAGTCCCAGCTATATTCTCATTTCCTTAAGAGAACAATGAAAGCAAAGGGTGAGCGCAACTATCCCAGTAAGAAATATTATGACTAAGATAATGCATAATAAATTATCATTAGCCTTCAACAGTGTTAAACTGATAAAATACAATAAACATCAAGTTTAACTGCAGCGGAACAAGCAATCTATTAGAAGAGTCAAGTAAAGTATAAAATTAACTATCTTCTATGATTTGAAAGGTTTTTCATCACTTTTATCGCTGAGACTCAGCTTAATAATTAATCCACATCATCGAATCATCCCTTCACTACGGCCAAGGATATTTATTAGTATCACAACCACAAATTATCCATGCATTACAAGCCAAGGATGTAGCATCCCCAAATCCGGGTCCTAAATCACCGCGGATCATGGTAAGCAAATTCTATAACTATTACTATTTACGGAAGATATAAACATAAATTGTTTATATAATACATTACACACTATTCCCCAAGGTCGAGTAACCTTAACTTATACACAATTCATAAGTTAACTAACATACAACATTATTATCATACTATACTATTACAATTAAACTGCACATAAAATCCCAAGCTGAACTTGGCTTTATCCTTTCCTGTATCCGACGAATGCTTCTAAATCTGTAATGTTAAATCATGATATAGCAAGGGAAAGCATAAGATTTGCCCAGCAAGTTTAAGTTCAATAATTTAACGATATGTCATGATTGAAAGTATCTGAATAATAAGTTGGTTATAATTCACCAATATAATTGTGAACTAGCAGGATCAAACTTTTGACTTAACAAGTATATAACATGAACAAATATATCTTAACCGAATGGTAATGAAGGTGATCAGCCTTTCACACCTGACTTATACATGCAATATGTACAGAGTACAATTCTACAATGGCAATCAGCAATGATTATCCATAAGCATATCTGAATGAAACAACTCTTAGTAGAGTTAAATAAAAACTTGCATGAACTGTTGATTACCGCTACACAATTTATCTAGCTTTGTCTGAAAACCTAATATAAATAATATCGATCTACACATTAGAATAATATCATCATAGTATTTAAAATAACCTAAATACATTTATCACATAACCCTATCAGTCTATTTAGCACATAAGACTCGGTATCAAGTCAAACTATTGCAGTCTGAGTTGAACCCGATACAATTCTAACATCTCGACGATCTAGTAGGACAATATTTGAGTTTAAGTTCAATTAAACTCTGCCTAAACACTTAACAATTATCTTAGATAATTTTCATATCAGTCAAAACATTTTTCATAAGCTCATAATAATTTTTAAATAATTATTACTATTTATCGTGAATTTTCAATCATTAAAAGCGTATTTATATAATATAAATACCACATAATTCCTTTATCATTAATATCTATTTATTATCAAATATTAATGAAATACATGTCATAATATTATAATATTTTTATAATATCACAAGGTATTTTAATACTTTAAAATCACTTTTATATGATTTTTACCCAATTAAATTCATTATTCGATAATTTCTATTAATATTAAAATATTAATATTTTCACGACAAAATATCAAAAGTCATATTTTATAACTTAAAATATTTTCTATAACACTTAAATCATTTTATATGATTTTAAAGCATTAATACCATTTTTCCATAATTTTTTCAATTAATTTATTAAATAAATTAACTATCATTAATATTGATTAATTAATGAATTTCATCACAAAATATTAAAAGTCCTTTGAAAATATCTTTAAATATTTTCTTATACCATAATATTATTTTTACTAATTTTTCATGAATTAAAATCATTTTAAATAATTTATTTAATATTATAATTAAATAAATAAATAGCTTTTTGTATTCCAAAAATATTAAATATTTTTGAAATATACTCAAAATAATTAAAAACTATTTTTAGGCTTTAAAATAATTTTTCATAATTTATTATGTATTTTAATAATTAAAACCATTTAATTGATTTATTTAATAAAAATAATTATTTTCCGAAATTAAATGTCACTAAAGGGCCCTATAGCGACAGACCCATCGCTATAGGAGTTCTTGAGCCTGTTCTTCATCAACCCAGAAATGCATGTCAGACTACAGGGTGCTTGGTTTGACCATAAATTGTCCCATGATCCTAAGGTTTTCTGGGTCGTTTAAAGCATCAATATTGTAGTATTGATGTAACTCTACAAACATCAACAATTGTTATGGAAATCTAACATGATAACTGAGAGATAAAGGCCTTACAAAGTCATGTCAAACATTGTTCGTCATTTCTGGGTTTTCCAAAAATGAAGAACAGACCAAGTGTCTTCATTTTAATCATTGTAACTTGCAGAATATGTATTATTTGTGTGATATAAAGGTTCTTATTTATACTGGAGATTTCAGTGAACAATTCTATAACAACATAGCATCATATTATCATCACAACAAGAAGATCAAGGCTGGTCAAAGTCTGACAGAAAACTCGGCTGATGAAGATCTGGGTTTTCCAGAAAAGGATTTCGTGACTGAGCAGTCAACTTTGACCATTCATTAAATGAATCTTGTTTGTTGTTTAAGTGAAATAAAGGAACCAATATTTAGTCCCTAGACAATATTACAACATAGATATATTAACACCATCAAAAAATCAAATACAAGCCAGATTTGGGCTCATGAATATGTTGTCAGAGCGATCTGGGAAAAATTTTCATTCTGGTCATGATCTAAGTTATATAAAAGCATATATGTGAAGGTTGCATGTCAGGTTACGACCACAAAACAATAAAGTGACCAAACTCTTTAAATACAGCAAGATCTAGGGTCATGAATATTACTGTCAGAAATTCTGGAAATTTCTTGGTTGCCCAGAAAATAGTTTCGTACTTGGTCAACGCCTTTTGACCGATCATATCTTGCAATATACTCATGATCTGAGTTTGATTCAAGTCTCAGATCGAAGACCTAACAACAAAGAACAGATACATAACATTATATACACCAAAACATTAACAAGTAAAGATCTAGGGCCTTCTGACATATGGTTGTCAGGCCATATTTTTCAAGTTTTCTATATTTTTGAAATCTTTATATTCGAGCATCTAGATGTTATGGATCCATGATCCAACAACCTAGATCTCTAAAAGGCACCTTCTAACACCTATCTAACCAATCATTAACATAAAATCACATGATTTACAAAAATTAGGGTTTATACCACTTGAAGCTTGATCTTGATTTCTGATCCTTGGGATCTGTTCTTGGCTTGCTATGGATCATATAAGGGACTGATATACTCCATATTTTCGTTGGTCTAGAGAGAGGAAGTGTGGGTTGAGAGTTTGTCACAAAAATGAGGCTAGATAATGACTTTCTCTCTCTCAATTATTTATAAATTTGAATGAAATTGAAATGCATTTGGTATGGGGCTAATATCATTTGAATTCACAATATAGGGTAGTTAGATTTGGTCGATCACCTAATATCTTGGCAAGATTCTCATGTTTCCTCCAATAATGCAAAAGGGCAAATTAGTCATTTTGATTTTTTTTGGTTTTGTTCTTAATGGCATATTAGTAAATTGTCCAAACCTTTAGGGTTTATGGTTTAACCCTTAGGGTTTAGGGTTTAACCCTAACATATTTGAAATTAAATTTCTAGGATTTCAAAATTTCTATTTTCAAAATAGAAAATTAATATTTCAAAATTTTAATTAGGATTTTTAATTATATTAACATTTACTAATCATTATACAAGCTTGCTAATTAGGATTAATATTTCCTAATTAAAATTACTAATTAATAATTAGGTTTCATAATCATTCATTAGGGTTTATAATCCATGAATTAGGGTTTCTAAATTATTAAAAATCTAATTACTCATTAAAAATTTGTCTTTGATTAGGTTTGTAATTAAAATACATAAACCTTATGCATAGCATTTAAATTCCTAAATTAGAATTTTAATATTCGAATTAGGGTTTCAATTTTCTAGAACTGAAATTAGGTTTCCAGAACCGGTTACTAGGGTTTCTTATCAGTCGTTAGGGGTTTCTAACTGAACGTTGACGTTCTTAATATAATATTAGGGTTTGCCACTGATATAGTTTATCTGGTCAACCCTTGATGCTTAACCACATAATGTACACATATACAACCATATACACAGAACATAATCACGTATATCCTTAATCCTGAATAATTCACCACAAATATTTTTAAATCCAAAAATTTCTTTTCAGAAATGTCAAATCCATACACTTATTTTCTGTCTAGGTTTATTATTTAACTTTATTCAATAATTTAAGATTTAAATAATTTTCTAAATTCTTGGGTCGTCACATTCACCCCTTCTTCTAAAAATTTCGTCCCCGAAATTTACCTTACACCATTCATACACAGCATCGTATGCTACCCAATACATTCCTCACCAGAGTAAAAATTTCGAGTATTGCTGAGGGTTTTCTAGACTATTATCTGTCATTTTCGCAAAGGTTATATGGAAATTCATCCGCAAACCGTCATAACTTACGGACACAGTGGGTAATTAACTCGATATGCCATGTACTTATTAAGTACTACTAGTCAACTCTGTTTCTTGTCTCTGCCATAGGCACAAAATTTTTCCTCAGTCTTATTAGATTCCGCACCAAAATAATTTGGTTCGGAAATTTCTTTCAATGAACACTTAGAGTTTTCATAAACATTAGTCTAGCTGAATCGAATAGCACAGACTCATATCAATAATTCAATTCAATCGAATTATTTAGGTGTAGCCAAACCCCGTTGGCAAATTAAAATTTTTGAAAATATTTTTTTGAGAATGACGTCATGATGCCGTATTGTATTAACAGTTCGTTTGAAGATGTCGTCATTATATGACTTTGTCATAACACATCATACAATAGTGGAACAACGATTTTAGATCAATTCAACACTATGTATTCCTGCATTTACAACTCCATCAAATTTTTATCATCTTTGCACCAGGTTACATGGTACATAAGTGATAAATAAAATAAATTTTGATATTTCAAATCATCTTCGTCTAGCTGAAACAATTAGCATAGACTGTACTTTTAAACCGTTCCAAAAATGATTACGAGTCTACACATTTTTTTTAAAGCACATAGTGCGTATTTAGCTTGATGTCCAAAAAGTTCGAAGTCTAGCATAACTAGGAATTTTGGAAAAAACCTAGGTCTCCACTAATAATCATTTGCTTAAACAGTCTATCTATTTCTATTATCCTTAATACTCCATTCACACAAAACTATACTTAGTTCGTCAAACTTACCACACTTATGAGTTTAGGAACTTGTCACAATCATATGAGTTTAAGAACTTGTCCTAGACAGACCTTTGGCGTCCATTCACTGAGGGGTTCATAAACATTTCATATAATTATGAGTCACAAACAAACCATAAGTAAGAGTTTTAAGAACTCGTACTTAACCTTATATTCTCTACCTATAACCTATCTATCTGTTATACACATGAGAAAAGAATCACCTTCTCAACACGTATATAACAAATAGCGCGACACATACATTTTAATGATTATCAGTGTCAGAAACTAAGTGGTTTTCACACCAAGTACAATTCAACTCCCATACGAAGAATCATACAACTCAGCTGCTGACATGAGTCCTCAATTGAAATCCCCACCTAATCTTAACTCCCTTTTCAATACGAATTTCATTCAACTCGTATTCATAATCCTTTCCTGATTCTGTACCAATTCATAGACACACAGCAATCTTGCTGTAAGCTTGTCAATCATTCTCTCAATCCATATCAGATCACGGGGTGATCTCATCGTATATATTACGATTCATTTCTATTCCATGATCGTTTTGCTTTTCGATCTTTTACCACTGTACTTTTAGTCTTTTAGACTCTATTTATTCATCACTACTATTCAACTTTATTATCAGGGTTACGGAACTCTGTAAATTATACCCCGCCGAGATTCTTCTTTAAATCTTACCAACACACTAACTCTATTTGAGTTAGTACTTATCCTAATCACTGCGGTTATTAGTCTCAAGTATTCCTACCCAAGGTTCATAACCAATAGCTTTGATACCAACTGTAGCATCCCCAAATCCGGGTCCTAAATCACCTCGGATCATGGTATGCAAATTCTATAACTATTACTATTTGCGGAAGATATAAACATAAATTGTTTATATAATACATTACACATTATTCCCCAAGGCCGAGTAACCTTAACTTATACACAATTCATAACTTAACTAACATACAACACTATTATCATACTATACTATTACAATTAAACTGCACATAAAATCTCAAGCTGAACTTGGCTTTATCCTTTCCTGTATCCGACGTATGCTTCTAAATCTGCAATGTTAAATCATGATATAGTAAGGGTGAGCATAAGATTTGCCCAGCAAGTTTAAGTTCAATAATTTAACAATATTGAAAGAATCTGAATTATAAGTTGGCTATAATTTAACAATATAATTGTGAACTAGCAGGAACAAACTTTTGACTGAACAAGTGTATAACATGAACAAATATATCTTGACCGAATGGTAATGAAGGTGATCAGCCTTTCATACCTGACTTATACATGCAATATGTACATAGTACAATTCTACAATGGCAATCAGCAATGATTATCCATAAGCATATCTGAATGAAACAACTCTTAGTAGAGTTAAGTAAAAACTTGCTCGAACTGATTGATTACAGCTACATGCAATTTATCTAGCTTTGTCTGAAAACCTAATATAAATAATACTGATCTTCACATTAGAATACTATCATCACAGTATTTAAAATAACCTAAATACATTTATCACATAACCCTATCAGTCTATTTAGCACATAAGACTCGGTATCAAGTCAAACTATTGCAGTATGAGTTGAACCCGACACAATTATAACATCCCGACGGTCTAATCGGACAATATTTGAGTTTAAGTTCAATTAAACTCTGCCTAAACACTTAACAATTATCTTAGATAATTTTCATATCAGTCAAAACATTTTTCATAAGCTCATAATAATTTTTAAATAATTATTACTATTTATCGTGAATTTTCAATCATTAAAAGCGTATTTATATAATATAAATACCACATAATTCCTTTATCATTAATATCTATTTATTATCAAATATTAATGAAATACATGTCATAATATTATAATATTTTTATAATATCACAAGGTATTTTTAATACTTTAAAATAACCTTTATATGATTTTTACCCAATTAAATTCATTATTTAGAGCAATTGCTATTAATATTAAAATATTAATATTTTCACGACAAAATATCAAAAGTCATATTTTATAACTTAAAATATTTTCTATAACACTTAAATCATTTTTATATAATTTTTAAAGCATTAATACTATTTTCCATAATTTTTCAATTAATTTATTAAATAAATTAACTATCATTAATATTGATTAATTAATGAATTTCATCACAAAATATTAAAAGTCCTTTGAAAATATCTTTAAATATTTTCTTATACCATAATATTATTTTCATGATTTTTCATGAATTAAAAATCATTTTAAATAATTTATTTAATATTATAATTAAATAAATAAATAGCTTTTGTATTCCAAAAATATTAAATATTTTTGAAATATACTCAAAATAATTAAAAACTATTTTTCAGGCTTTAAAATAATTTTTCATAATTTATTATGTATTTTTAATAATTAAAAACCATTTAATTCGATTTATTTAATAAAAATAATTATTTTCCGAAATTAAATGTCACTAAAGGGCCCTATAGCACCAGACCCGTGGCTATAGGTGTTCTTGAGCCTGTTCTTCATCAACCCAGAAACGCATGTCAGACTACAGGGTGCTTGGTTTGACCATAAATTGTCCCATGATCCTAAGGTTTTCTGGGCCGTTTAAAGCATCAATATTGTAGTATTGATGTAACTCTACAAACATCAACAATTGTTATGGAAATCCAACATGATAACTGAGAGATAAAGGCCTTACAAAGTCATGTCAGACACTGTTCTTCATTTCTGGGTTTTCCAGAAATGAAGAACAGTCCAAGTGTCTTCCTTTTAATCATTGTAACTTGCAGAATATGTATTATTTGTGTGATCTAAAGAATCTTATTTGTAGTGGAGATGTCAGTGAACAATTCTATAACAATATAGCACCATATTATCATCACAACAAGAAGATCAAGGCTGGTCAAAGTCTGACAGAAAACTCGGCTGATGAAGATCTGGGTTTTCCAGAAAAGGATTTCGTGACTGAGCAGTCAACTTTGACCGTTCATTAAATGAATCTTGTTTGTTGTTTAAGTGAAATAAAGGAACCAATATGTAGTCCCTAGACGATATTACAACATAGATATATTAACACCATCAAAAAATCAAATACAAGCCAGATCTGGGCTCATGAATATGTTGTCAGAGCGATCTGGGAAAAATCTGGGTTACCCAGATTTGTTCTTCAGCAGATTGGTCAACGTAGGTTTGACCGAGATTAATTGTCATTCTGGTCATGATCTAAGTTATATAAAAGCATAGATGTGAAGGTCGCATGTCAGGTTACGACCAAAAAACAATAAAGTGACCAAACTCTTTAAATACTGACAAGATCCGAGGTCGTGAATATTCTCGCCGAAATTCGAAATTTCTTGGTGCCTTGAGAAAAATAATTTCGTGCTTGGTCAACGCCTTTTGACCGATCATATCTTGCAATATACTCATGATCTGAGTTTGATTCAAGTCTCCGATCGAAGACCTAACAACAAAGAACAAATACATAAAATTAAATACACCAAAACATTAACAAGTAAAGCTCTAGGGCCTCTAACATATGGCTGTCAGGCCATATTTTTCAAGTTTTCCAGATTTTTGAAATCTTTATATTCGAGCATCTAGATGTTATGGATCCATGATCCAACAACCCAGATCTCTAAAAGGCACCTTCTAACACCTATCTAACCAATCATTAACATAAAATCACATGATTTACAAAAATTAGGGTTTATACCACTTGAAGCTTAACTATGATTTTTGATCCTTGGGATCTGTTCTTGGCTTGCTATAGATCATATAAGGGACTGATATACTCCATATTTTCGTGGGTCTAGAGAGAGGTAGTGTGGGTTGAGAGTTTGTCACAAAAATGAGGCTAGATAATGACTTTCTCTCTCTTTAATTATTTATAAATTTGAATGAAATTGAAATGGTTGGTATGGGGCTAATATTGGCTGAATTCAGTCATATAGGGTAGCTAGATTTGGTCAATCACCCAATATCTTGGCAAGATTCTCATGTTTCCTCCAATAATGCAAAAGGGCAAATTAGTTTTTTTTGATTTTTTTGTTTTGTTCTTAATGGCATATTAGTAAATTGTCCAAACCTTTAGGGTTTAGGGTTTAACCCTTAGGGTTTAGGGTTTAACCCTAACATATTTGAAATTAAATTTCTAGGATTTCAAAATTTCGGTTTTAAAAATAGATAATTAATATTTCAACATTATAATTAGTATTTTCTAATTATATTAACATTTACTAATCATTATACAAGCTTGCTAATTAGGATTAATATTTCCTAATTAAAATTACTAATTAACAATTAGGTTTCATAATCATTCATTAGGGTTTATAACCCATGAATTAGGGTTTCTAAATTATTAGAAAATCTAATTACTCATTAAGGCTATCTTTGATTAGGTTTGTAATTAAAATACGTAAACCTAATGCATAGCATTTAAATTCCTAAATTAGAATTTTAATATCCGAATTAGGGTTTCAATTTCTCAGAACTGAAATTAGGGTTTCCAGAACCGATTTCTAGGGTTTCTTATCAGTCGTTACGGCTTTCTAACTGAACGTTGACGTTCTTAATATAATATTAGGGTTTGCCACTGATATAGTTTATCTGGTCAACCCTTGACCCTTAACCACATATTATACACATATACAACCATATACACAAAACATAATCACGTATATCCTTAATCCTGAATAATTCACCACAAAGATTTTTAAATCCAAAAATTTCTTTTCAGAAATGTCAAATCCATACACTTATTTTATGTCTAGGTTTATTATTTAACCTTTATTCAATAATTTAAGATTTAAATAATTTTCTAAATTCTTGGGTCGTCACAAAGGATATTCGTGTTTTCATCAATGAACATGATCATCCCAACAACTGTCCATCAATGCACTACAGGTCAATGAGGACTTTTACCACATCATTTGTAACATTACGGTGATGATTATACCGAATAATCCCTGGTCATAATCATACCAAGTCCATCTATGCACTATGTGCCAAATATGACTTTCATAACAATATAAGCATGAGGATAATGGCAATGATATAAGAATTCAATTAAAAGAAAGCAAATGATAAATTTTTAAAGATTTATAATTTAATTTATCCAGAATTAAATAATGTCCAAATTGTCAACATGATACTGCTTTGTGGAGTAAAATTCAAGAATAATATTGTATCAAAAATGATTTGGACAGAAAAGAAATCAATTTTTGTCATGAATAGTACCCTGGGTGAATAGTAATCGAGTGAATAGTACCCCGTGAATAGTAACTTCGGGAATAGTAACCCCGTGAATAGTACCCCGACATGAAAAAGTTAAAACTTATCAATAATGCTCAGAATAATATTTCAATGAAAAGATACTGGATAAAGTGCAAATATCACGGATATTCTACTAATTTCATGGAGTATAGAAGCCAAAACTTTAACAAAATGAGTATAGAATTCGAAATCTGAAACGAAATAATAATACTTACATATTACAGAGTATGGAAGAAAATATTATTTCATACAAATATTGAACAAAATTAACATCCCTCTTGAAAAGAAGAGTATTCCAAGTGGTATAAGCGGGGATATTCTTGAAGAAAACTTTCACTGTTTTCTACGCTCAAAGCTTTCTAAAACTCGAAAGAAATACGCTCAATATTATAAAGAAGAATTCTATAATTTGGTGTGATCTTTAATTCTAACTAAGCATCCTATTTATAGTAGAATGGAAAGGATACTATTTGAATTTTAGAAATCACGGACGACAAGATAATCTAGCGCCATGCATGTAATTTCATTTGATTTACGAAAAAATTTGATTTACTATGCAGCACTATGCAATAAAATATTCTAATAAAATAAAAACTTTAAATAAAATATAATATATTCTATTTATAATCTAATAAAACAAAATTTATATAATATATATATATATAATAATAATAACAACACTGTACTCCCCCGTGAATTCACCCATGCCAACTTTTCAAAACATTATATATATATAGTACTCATTCCCGTGCTAGCTAAACCCCCCCCCCCAACCTTTTATATATATATATATATATATATATATATATATATATATATATATATATATTAAAACGAGATAGATAACTTTCTGACTATTTTGAAAAATGGATAAGTGGGGATCCATAAATACTTCATAAAAATCCCCTCAATATTTTTAACAACCCTTATTCATATTATTATAACTCGCAATATTAACAGCCAGATCGTTCCCAGGAAAGATGGGGCTTTCCGATAAGGATTTCTCCCTATTGGCGCGCAATTAGGTGACCAAACCTCTCCTAGACAAAACTTTCTAGACATTGTTAATTATGCAAATAATAATATGAATAACTTGTCATTTCAATTATTAATTTAGTAATATAAAATATCGATAATAATTGAATCAAATAACGTGAGATACTATGCAGCAATTACTGTAGCAATAATTGAGTATAACTGAGTGACTTCTCACGTAAGCATCAATAATCAATACAGTGTGCTACTATGCAACCACACGTATTACTGTACTTTTACCACTGGGTATTTCAACAGTTAACGATAAAACTTGCGTCGTTATTTTCATAAAAAGATATTTCTGTCATTTTCCTATTTCGACAATAATTATATTGTGGGGTCCACCAATGATTGTGTCGTCGTACGAATATTCCCTGTTAAAACGAATATTCCCCGACCAGTCGAATATTATATAACAACTTACTTACTTTGCAAAATTTATAAATATTACCCACAACTATAACATTATATCAAATTCACTCCTTAATATTCAAAAATGATATTTATAGAAAATTCATCTTTATTCATAAAAGTTGGGGTCTTACAACCTCCCCTTCTTATGAAATTTCACCCTCGAAATTAGGGTACATACCTAGTATGATGAAGAGGTGAGGATACCTTGATTTCATTTTAGATTCTAACTCCCAAATCATTTTCTCAACATCGTGGTTTATCCACAAAACTTTGACTTTGAGGTATAACCTTGGAGCGTAAAATATGTTCCTTCTTATCCAAGATTTTAACAGGAACCTCTTCATACGTTAAATCTTCCGCTATTTTGTCCGGTTCCAACTCAATAATGTGGTTCGGGTCTTCCACATATTCACATAATATGGATATGTGAAAAACGTTATGAACACGAGACATACTTGGCGGTAAGGCGAGTCTGTAGGCCACAGTTCCTACTCGGTCAAGGATTTCAAATGAACCAATGAATCGAGGATTGAGCTTTCCTCTCTTTCCAAATCTCGTAACTCCCTTCTATTGAGCAACACGTAACAACACATGCTCTGCAACATTGAATTCCACGTCTTATCGATGAAGATCAGCATAACTCTTTTGTCGATCTTATGAGGTTTTTATACGTTTTCGGATCATTTGAATCTTCTTCGTAGTCATACGTACCAATTCTAGTCCCAACAACGTTCCTTCACCCACCTCATCCTAGCATACTGGAGAATGACACTTTCTTCCATACAACGCTTCAAATGGAGCCATGTTGATACTTGTTTGATAACTGTTGTTATAGGAGAATTCCACCAATGGCAAGAACTTATCCCAACTTCCTTTGAAGTCAAGGACACAAAGTCTTAATAGATCCTCAAGAGTTAAAATTGTCATCTCCGACTGTCCGTCCGTTTGAGGATGATACGCCGAACTAAATCGTAAATCCGTGTCCATAGCTTTTTGCAAACTAACCCAAAATCGTGAAGTGACTCTTAGGTCCGATCAAAAACTATGGATACTAGCATACCATGCAGTCTTAAAATCTCATTTATGTACATACAAGCAAGACGTTCATATGAATAAGTTTATCGTATAAGTAAGAAATGAGTAGACTTGGTCAATCTATCAACAATGACCCATATTGCATCTATGCCTTGAAAAACCTTAGGAAGACCAGTAACAAAATCCATGGTAATGTGCTCCCACTTCCATTCTGTAATTTCAAGTGGTTGCAATGGACCTTTTGGCACTTGATGCTCCGCCTTGACTCGTTGACAAGTTAGACACCTTAAGATAAACTCCACGATCTCTCTCTTCATATTGCTCCACCAAAATGTATGTCGAAGATCACGATACATTTTGGTACTCCCAGGATGGATTGCAAATGGTGTGTTGTGCGCCTCCATCATGATTTTATACTTCAAGTCAGAATCGTTAGGAACACGAAGTCTGGAGTTAACTCAAAGAATTCCTTCTTCATCGATTCTTTCTTCCGGAATAGCACCTTCTTGCACTTTCTTCTTCATACGCATTAGCTCCAGGTCTGTAGCATGAGCAACTTTAACTTTATCGATTAAAGTCGGTTATACTCGTATATTCACCATCATCACATGGGTCCCTGGAGTCTTTAACTCTATCACCATCCTTTGCAAAACATACCAAATGGGCCTTTGTGTGATGCCCCCAAAATAGGTATACATCACCCATCTTGAGTCGCCAAATACATGGTACAAAATTCAAATACAACTTAATTATACAACAGTCGTGTAAAATACGACAAAGCATAATCTAAGATTTTTAATAAGAATATTGTCATCTACACAATATCCACACTCAATGGAGTCCTCATTACATTTATTGTCACACTATTTTATAGAATAGTGAGGAATACTAAAACAACCATCTGGACTGTCAATCCGTTCCCCGACTCGTCCCAGCTATATTCTCATTTCCTAAAGAGAACAGTGAAAGAAAGTGTGAGCTCAACTAGCCCAGTAAGAAATATTATGACTAAGATAATGCATAATAATTTATCGTTAGCCTTCAACAGTGTTAAACTGATAAAATATAACAACCATCAAGTTTAACTGCAGCGGAACAAGCAATCCATTAGAAGAGTCAAGTAGAGAATAAAATCTACTATCTTCTATGTTTTAAAAGGTTTTCATCACTTTTATCATTGAGACTCAACTTAATAAATAAACCACATCATCCCTGCAACTACGGCCAAGGATATTCATTAGTATCACGACCACAACTTATCCATGCACTACGGCCAAGGATATTTGTGTATTCATCAATGGTCATGATCATGCCAACAATTGTCCATCAATGCACTACGGCCAATGAGGAATTTTACCACATCATTTGTAACATTACGGTGATGATTATACTGAATAATCCCTGGTCATAATCATACCAAGTCCATCTATGCACTATGTGCCAAATATGACTTTCATAACAATATAAGCATGAGGATGATGACAATGATATAAGAATTCAATTAAAAGAAAGCAAATGATAAATTTTTAAAGATTTATAATTTAATTTATCCAGAATTCAATAATGTCCAAATTGTCAACATGATATTGCTTTGTGGAGTAAAATTCAAGAATAATATTGTATCAAAATGATTTGATGTAAAAGAAATCAATTTTGTCATGAACAAAGTACCACAGGTGAATAGTAATCGAGTGAATAGTACCCCGTGAATAGTAACCGGAATAGTAACCCCGTGAATAGTACCCCGACATGAAAAAGTTAAAACTTATCAATAATGCTCAGAATAATATTTCAATGAAAAGATACTGGATAAAGTGCAAATATCACGGATATTCTACTAATTTCATGGAGTATAGAAGCCAAAACTTTAACAAAATGAGTATAGAATTCGAAATCTGAAACGAAATAATAATACTTACATATTACAGAGTATGGAAGAAAATATTATTTCATACAAATATTGAACAAAATTAACATCCCTCTTGAAAAGAAAAGAGTATTCCAAGTGGTATAGCGGGGATATTCTTGAAGAAAACTTTCACTGTTTTCTACGCTCAAAGCTTTCTAAAACTCGAAAGAAATACGCTCAATATTATAAAAGAAGAATTCTATAATTTGGTGTGATCTTTAATTCTAACTAAGCATCCTATTTATAGTAGAATGGAAAGGATACTGTTTGAATTTTAGAAATCACTTGACGACAAGATACAATCACATCAGGTACAGCAGCGAATTCTACTGATTACGAAAAATTTGATTTACTATGCAGCACTATGCAATAAAATATTCTAATAAAATAAAAACTTTAAATAAAATATAATATATTCTATTTATAATCTAATAAAACAAAACTTATATAATATATATATATATAATAATAATAATAATAATAACAACACTGTACTCCCCCGTGAATTCACCCATGCCAACTTTTCAAAACACAATATATATATATATATATATAGTACTCCTTCCCGTGCTAGCTAAACCCCCCCCTCCCCCAACCTTTTATATATATTATATATATATATATATATATATATATATATATATATATATATATATATATTAAACGAAAACTGAGATAACTTTCTCTTGACTATTTTGAAAAATGGATAAGTGGGGATCCATAAATACTTCATAAAAATCCCCTCAATATTTTTAACAACCCTTATTCATATTATTATAACTCGCAATATTAACAACCAGATCGTTCCCAGGAAAGATGGGGCTTTCCGATAAGGATTTCTCCCTATTGGCGCGCAATTAGGTGACCAAACCTCTCCTCGATAAAACTTTCTAGACATTGTTAATTATGCAAATAATAATATGAATAACTTGTCATTTCAATTATTAATTTAGTAATATAAAATATCGACAATAATTGAATCAAATAACGTGAGATACTATGCAGCAATTACTGTAGCAATAATTGAGTATAACTGAGTGACTTCTCACGTAAGAATCAATAATCAATACAGTGTGCTACTATGCAACCACACGTATTACTGTACTTTTACCACTGGGTATTTCAATAGTTAACGATAAAACTTTCGTCTTTATTTTTATAAAAAGATATTTCTGTCGTTTTCCTATTCCGACAATAATTATGTTGTGGGGTCCACCAATGATTGTGTCGTCGTACGAATATTCCCTGTTAAAACGAATATTCCCCGACCAGTCGAATATTATATAACAACTTACTTACTTTGCAAAATTTATAAATATTACCCACAACTATAACATTTTATCAAATTCACTCCTTAATATTCAAAAATGATATTTATAGAAAATTCATCTTTATTCATAAAAGTTGGGGTCTTACAACCTCCCCTTCTTATGAAATTTCACCCTCGAAATTAGGGTACATACCTAGTATGATGAAGAGGTGAGGATACCTTGATTTCATTTCAGATTCTAACTCCCAGGTCATTTTCTCAACATCGTGGTTTATCCAAAAAACTTTGACTTGAGGTATAACCTTGGAGCGTTAAATATGTTCCTTCTTATCCAAGATTTTAACAGGAACCTCTTCATACGTTAAATCTTCCGCTATTTTGTCCGGTTCCAACTCAATAATGTGGTTCGGGTCTTCCACATATTCACGTAATATGGATATGTGAAAAACGTTATGAACACGAGACATACTTGGCGGTAAGGCGAGTCTGTAGGCCACAGTTTCTACTCGGTCAAGGATTTCAAATGGACCAATGAATCGAGGATTGAGCTTTCCTCTCTTTCCAAATCTCGTAACTCCCTTCCATTGAGCAACACGTAACAACACATGCTCTGCAACATTGAATTCCATGTCTTTTCGATGAAGATCAGCATAACTCTTTTGTCGATCTTATGAGGTTTTTATACGTTGTCGGATCATTTGAATCTTCTTCATTGTCAGACGTACCAATTCTGGTCCCAACAACGTTCCTTCACCCACCTCATCCTAGTATACTGGAGAATGACATTTTCTTCCATACAACGCTTCAAATGGAGCCATGCTGATACTTGTTTGATAACTGTTGTTATAGGAGAATTCCACCAATGGCAAGAACTTATCCCAACTTCCTTTGAAGTCAAGGACACAAAGTCTTAATAGATCCTCAAGAGTTTAAATTGTCCTCTCCGACTGTCCGTTCGTTTGAGGATGATACGCCGAACTAAATCGTAAATCCGTGTCCATAGCTTTTTGCAAACTAACCCAAAATCGTGAAGTGAATCTTAGGTCCGATCAGAAACTATGGATACTGGCATACCATGCAGTCTTAAAATCTCATTTATGTACATACAAGCAAGACGTTCATATGAATAAGTTTATCGTATAAGTAAGAAATGAGTAGACTTGGTCAATCTATCAACAATGACCCAAATTGCATCTATGCCTTGAAAAACCTTGGGAAGACCAGTAACAAAATCCATGGTAATGTGCTCCCACTTCCATTCTATAATTTCAAGTGGTTGCAATGGACCTTTTGGCACTTGATGCTCCGCCTTGACTAGTTGACAAGTTAGACACCTTGAGATAAACTCCACGATCTCTCTCTTCATATTGCTCCACCAAAATGTATGTCGAAGATCACGATACATTTTGGAACTCCCAGGATGGATTGCAAATGGTGTGTTGTGCGCCTCCATCATGATTTTATACTTCAAGTCAGAATCATTAGGAACACGTAGTCTGGAGTTAACTCGAAGAATTCCTTCTTCATCGATTCTTTCTTCCGGAATAGCACCTTCTTGCACTTTCTTCTTCATACGCATTAGCTCCAGGTCTGTAGCATGAGTAGCTTTAACTTTATCGATTAAAGTCGGTTATACTCGTATATTCGCCATCATCACATGGGTCCCTGGAGTCTTTAACTCTATCTCCATCCTTTGCAAAACATACCAAATGGGCCTTTGTGTGACGCCCCCAAAATAGGTATACATCACCCATCTTGAGTAGCCAAACACATGGTACAAAATTCAAATACAACTTAATTATACAACAGTCGTGTAAAATACGACAAAGCATAATCTAAGATTTTTAATAAGAATATTGTCATCTAGACAATATCCACACTCAATGGAGTCCTCATTACATTTATTGTCACGCTATTTTATAGAATAGTGAGGACTACTAAAACAACCATCTGGACTGTCAATCCGTTCGACTCGTCTCAAATTTATATTCTCATTTTCAAGAGAAACGGTGAAAGAAAGGGTGAGCTCAACTAGCCCAAGAAGAAATATTATGACTAAGATAATGCATATTAATTTATCGTTAGCCAACAAAGTGTTAAACCGATAAAATATAACAACCATCAAGTTTAGCTGCTAGTTGAACAAGCAATCCATTAGAAGAGTCAAGTAGAGAATAAAATCTACTATCTTCTATGATTTAAAAGGTTTTTCATCACTTTTATCGTTGAGACTCAGCTTAATAAATAAACCACATCATCCCTGCACTACGGCCAAGGATATTCATTTGTATTGCGACCACAACTTATCCATGCACTACGGGCCAAGGATATTTGTGTATTCATCAATGGTCATGATCATGCCAACAATTGTCCATCAATGCACTACGGCCAATGAGGACTTTTACCACATCATTTGTAATATTACGGTCATGATTATACCGAATAATCCCTGGTCATAATCATACCAAGTCCATCAATGCACTACATGCCACAGATGACTTTTAGCACATTATAAACATGAAGATGATGACAATGATATAAGAATTCAATAAAACAAGTTCAAGGATAAATTTTTAAAAATTTATAATTTAATTTATCCAAAAATCAATAACGTCCAAATTGTCAACATGATACTATTTTGTGGAGTAAAATTCAAGAATGCTCAGAAGAATATTTCCATGAAAAGATACTAGATGAAGCGCAAATATCAAGGATATTCCACTAATTTCATGGAGTATAGAAGCCAAAACTTTAACCAACAGAGTATAATAGAATATATGAAACCGCAAATGGATTTTTGCACGCCATGCGGTAAACTACGTAGACATATCATTTCCACGATTTAATAAGGAATGAATATGAAGGATTATTCACCATGCATGCGGTAATCCACATAGACAGGTTATTCCAACATAATAATAAAGAATGGAATAACAGAAGAATTCACCAGGCATGCGTAATCCGCACAGACAAGTTATTCCAACAGAATAATAAAGAATGGAACCAGGTCATGCGTAACCCACACAGACAGGATATTCCAATAAAATAATAAAGAATGGACCCGGGTGTCATGTAATCCCGCATGCACGAGGATATTCTAATGTAATAATAAAGAATGGAATAACTACAGAATTCACTAGGCATGCGATAGACCGCATAGACAAGTTATTCCAACAGAATAATAAAGAATGGAATAACAAAAGAATTCACCAGGCATGCGATAGACCGAACAGATCGGTTATTCCAACAGAATAATAAAGAATGGAACCAGGTCATGCTTAATCCGCACAGACAGGATATTCCAACAAAATAATAATGAATAGAATAACAACAGAATTCACCAGGCATGCAATAGACCGCACAGACAGGTTATTCCAACAGAATAATAAAGAATGGAATAACAACCCTTACAAGTATTGAAAGAAAATAACTCTCTTCATGAATACGAAAGAAATATTACCCATTACCTTAGAAGAAACTAGATACTGGAATAGTGAGGTAGCAGACTTTTGTTCTTCTTTCTCTCTAAAATTTCTCTCTATAATAATTGCTCTATAGCTTTAGTGAATTGGTGAGAAATGAAGGAAGAATGAGCTTCTATTTATAGGAAAATATAGTTTCGATAATTGCACATTTTGGGTGTAACACCTCAAAATCCGGTCTATCTTCACACCCGAATTTCATACGTCACGAGTACATCATTCATCCAACATACATCATTATATACTAAAATATAACAACATACACTCTCAAATCCCAGGTTCTGGAAACCTTATAACCTTTTCATTACAAATATTAATAAATACATTATTCATTTCATCTTACAAGAGTGACTTTTATCCGCCACCAAGGATACATAATAGTTCATTAAACTATTCTATAATTCAATTTCATTTCTTTAAATTACAAGTCTTCACTTGATCTTCTCGCTTAATCACCTTCTGAATGGTACTTCATCTGGATACCGTCAGCTTAATCTTTACGGCATCCTTAAGTTCTTCTAACCTTGTTCGCTAAAAATTATTTTTCATTTAAAGCAAGTGTGAGCATTCAATTGTCAAACAATTCATAACAGTTGAACAAACAACTTCAGAATTAACACATTTCTTTAGAACTTCCATAACTGAACAAAGGTTATGAAGCAGCTTAAATAATAGGAATAGTCTTGATTCCTATCATCTTAAAACATCAGTCACTTTCACTTTGAAATACTTTCATTCCTCCACCTTTTTCATAAACATCCTGTCTGACTAGAATCATTAGCACAAACTTTAAAATAATGGATCATGTATAAACAGAATATACTTGTATTGAACAACTCAATCACAGAACAATGTATATCATAGAAACACCGAAATGTTCAAATTGTGGCTCAAGGCCCCATACGTTCTACCACATTGTACAAATATCGCACATTCGCACATAGGCACATAGACATAACTTCTCAAGTACAACATCTGAGAAGTTTATGAAACTAGCATTCATGTAATATGAATGAAGTTAGGAAACTTGCCTTACGCCGAGCTACAGCTTACGCTGAACTGCTCATTTCAATTCCTATATAACACATAAGGAGAAAATATAAACACCAATTAGTTATATATTGAACTTACTCATTGGTTTACTTAACTTTACTTCTTAGGGTTCACGTTCTTGCAATATAAGTTTATGCCACTAACTTCCTTTACCAGTTTACGGCTTCATGACATACGGAAATGTCTTACTCAGCGTTCATCATCTTGGATTATTATATTCTTATCTTCTTCTTATAATTTCTCTAAGACTTAGCTCACATCGCTTCTCTACTAGTAGTCCATATGGTACTCCGAGTGGTTTTCCACAAACAACCAACAAACAAGTTCTCGTCTCATCTACACTGCCCACACAGTGAGTTAGATCTGTTGCCAGTTTCGTATATACCTTCGCTCTCTGAGGGAATTGTTTACCCAACTCCAATATGTCAACCATCAAAGTTAAAATTGTACTACAACCTAACTTCTCTTAACTTATACAAACTATTAAACTATAATGTTCAATTAAGTCAATTTCTTATTCCTTACTGCTTTCTGACAACTAAATGTCATTCCTTAGGATTCATTCTTTATCGACTCACATTCGGCTTTCATTAATCTTATTATCGTTTGTTACAACTTTCTGATAATTCATATACTATTTAATACTTTAGTTATCCATTACCTGAACCCCATGTTCATTACCTTCATCGCTCAACCTCTAAGGAATCACAAACATAGCAATCCCTCACGTTCGTTCATCGCGACTACGGTCCCCGGATATCGGTTACGTAACCCGCGTTTATATTCTTTGTCATTTAATCTTGTTTACTCTATACGTTCAATCTTTAATAAAGGTTTACATTACGTGATTAAATGTTACATTAGTTGAATATTATATTCTTTATCTTCCCTTATATTTCCCCCAAGAGCTGAGCAGTTAAAAGCTCATCTCTGGCTTTTTCCCCACACTAGCGATGCGGCGCCTCTCCCTTCTCTAACTCTTGCACTGCGGCGCCACTTGCCAGAAGTTTATGGTCGACTCTCATGCATGCCGCCTCGAGGCTCCATTTCATGCTAGCTACGAGCCTAAGCCTAAACCCTAGAAAAACTCTCTAAGTGTTAAATCAAATTTGAGATGCTTACTTCCCGATCTCATAACTCCTTCGTTATAACTCAGAACGAAGTCGTTCCAAAGTTATTCTCTTCTTTATCTTACGTACTTCAATAACCCTTATACAGAACTTCATTCTGAATCTGTTAGCATGCCATTCGATTGGCTTGATGTTCACTCTTTATTCATTTTACGCTTTTAATGTTCTTCGCTCGTTCGTCTGTAATTCGGTCATCCGAACTTGGAATTTGCTCGTTCTTGAGTCCACGCCTCACGTTTTCTATGTTTTCTTACTTTATTATGAAACACTACCCACTCGGGTTCATTTACTAACTTTCTAATTCTCGTTTGTCTTTTATGAATTTTTTGAACATAACTTCGTTATAGCTAAGTTTTAATCCGTTCTTCGTGAACGTTTCTTCCATTCCTAACCAAGCAATACACATCTAACTTATACGCGATGGTTTTAAAATTGTCCATCAACAACAATTATCCTACGATGGTTTTAAATTTGTCCATCAACAACGTTCTTCGTGTTCTTCGCGTGTTCTTTGTGTTCTTCATTCGTTCTTCATTTTAATCGATATTTTGGATTATGATTTCACTTTTTATTGGAATTTGATGTTATAGAACATCATTCCGTAATTATTTCACCTACTTATTCATATAATCCACTCGGATCATTCTAATTCATTACAAATCTTATACTTCCTTAAGAAATTTATTTACTAAACTTTAAATTCTTATTTCTTTGTTTTCTCATGATTTCAACCATATGAACTCATCTCTCACCTTATCTACTTCTTATCTTCATTGAGTTATGTTTTTAATCATAAAAACTTAAAGAAAAATTATAAGAGATTAGGTTCCGGATTACCGTTCTCCTTTAATCTCTTTCCGTCGGACAAAGGTTGCTCACGAGCAAGCTTCTCCTCTTCCTCTTCCTCTTCTTTCTCCCATCCAAACTCTCTCTCTCTCTCTCTCTCTCTCTCTCAAAGTGTAGGATTTTCAAAATCTCAAAATAATGAATTAAGCTTCCTATTTATAGAAAACCAAGGCTAAGGGTATTTTAGTTATTTCGCCCCCAACCTCCTTACTATTCACACCTCCTTACTATTCCCACCTCCTTACTACACCTCCTTACTATTCGTGTAGCTTCCCTTGGAAGCTTTGTGCTTCCGTCTTTCGGTTTTCGTCCGAAAGTTCAAAAATTGCGATTCCGAAAATCCAAATATTTTTGGATATTTCGTCTTTCCTTTACCGACCAATTTTTACGTATTCTTCGGATCTTCGAAAAATTGAAAAACACTTTTCGATGTTGAGCATTTTCCTTCACATTTTACCCTAACGTAGCTAAATGAGTGAAAAGTACATATCAGTACTTTTCGCATTTTTATTTCGTCTGATTTCTGCACGTTTCTTGAGAAAAACTTTTATCGGCTTACTTAACTTTTCACAATGTATTATCGTCAAATATTTCAACGGAATGTCATTTCGACATACCGAACTCTCGGAGCGCCCTAGGTTATTCAAACCCTAACCCTTAGGATTTCGTCGGGTGAATAGTGTCTATTTCGTCTTTTTCCCCGAAAAATATTTTGTTCCCGAAAAACTTCTATTTTCATCTTGAAAATTCTTATTCGCATAGTCTAGCTCGTAGCCAGAATCCTCCCAATTTATAATTATCCTAGGTTATAGAACGATTAATAAACACATAGCACATAATAGTATTAATAAAAAATTAGTTTTATTAATAACTAATTCTTTAAACTTAAATTCTGGACAACCCGAATTTTCGGGTCGTCACACTCTTCCCCCCTTATAAAAATTCCATCCTCGGAATTTCTTAAAACCACACCCTTACCTGGGTCATCACATTCACCCCTTTTTTACAAAATTTCGTCCTCGAAATTTTAACCTACCATTCTTCTCAACTTCCCTTCAACGGAGTTCTTATATTTCCCTCATTTCTAACCCCCATAACCTATCAAGAATCATGAAGTAGAAGGAATAATGAGGAATATAAAATTTCCTTTTAAAACGTTTCATACTTTTGTTGAGGGGTCAAATCGACCATGAACTCTTACTAGGTTAAACAGCATTTCGCCGTAAGCCCTTCTTTACCGGTCAGTTTACAATCACTAAGAAAGTAAACTACCTCTTCCATGTTCTCCTCAGACTTGATCATTAGATTTCGCACCAAAATAATTTGGTTTGGCACAAGTTCTCAAAGAAAGCTCGATGACATACCATTTGTCTAGCCGAATCAAGTAGCTTAGACCATACCAATAAATTGGATATCAACGTGAAACCTTCGTCTAGTCAACTCAATTGACGTCGACTACTTCTTTAAATTCTTTTCGCAATACATCAAAACGGTTTATGACGTCATGATACCGTACTTTTTATAGTACGTTGAGGACTTTGTCTGTATGTGACTTCATTATTATACATCATATCATAGCGGGTTGTTGATCCTAAGATCACATCCAACACCAGGTTCAATTGCATTAACAACTCCATCGTTTTACCACCCTTGCATAGAATGCACAGATGATATAAAATTCATTTTGAATATTTTAAATCAATTTCTATCTAGCCGAAGCAATTAGCATAGACATACCAAGAATAGCTCTTTTAAAAATTCTATTGATTCCAAAAGTTGAACCAATTCTTTCCTTTTAAAAATGTACATATCAGCACGAGTTCAATAAACTTCAAAATCTTAGCATATCTAGATGACTTGGAATATCCTATTCTTCACCTTCCTTCATTGTCTTACTGCAACAATACTTAATCTTCTCTAGCACCTTCATTGCAAAACCTACTGAAAACAACGTGTTTTCAATCTAAACATTTCTATATCTTAGTACAGTCCATCAACTTACCACACATTATGAGTTCAAG
The DNA here is from genome assembly GCA_020205615.1 of Panax quinquefolius. Lineage (NCBI taxonomy): Eukaryota > Viridiplantae > Streptophyta > Magnoliopsida > Apiales > Araliaceae > Panax > Panax quinquefolius. The sequence continues at coordinate 67,094,282 of CM035165.1, read as the reverse complement.
AACTTTCCACAATAATATGAGTTTAAGAAGCATCCGCACTGACGCACCATATAGGTGTCCATTCACGAGACGCTCAAAAAACATACCATATTATTATGAGTCACAAACTTACCATAAGTATAAGTTTCAAGAACTCACACCTACCTTATCGTTCTCTACCTACCAAGTATATACATGAGAAAAGATTCACCTTCTCGCCATATACATCTTGATAGCGCGACCAATCCCAATGATTATCACTACCAGAAGCTAAGTGATTGTAGAACCATACACAAGCTATATAGAAAATCGGTGTTACACCCGATATAAGAAGCTAAGCGATTGTTACACCAAGAAAAATTCTCCGCCCATACAAAGAATTGTTCAACTTAACCACTATATCGCATAAGAAGCTAAGTGGTTCTAAAACCACATACAATTTCCCCGCCCATACAAGGAATCATACAACTCAACTGCTGATATGAGTCCTCAATTGAAATTTTACAACTCCTAAATCTCTCTTTACTTAATACGAATTTTCTTTAATTCATATACTATCCTTCACAACTCAATTTAAGTTCTTCTTTTCGTACTACTTCATAGTACCCTTCATTCATAGCCATAGCTATAAATCATTCATCGTTTAATAACTAATCTGTTACTACGAGTCACTATGATCACGTGGTGATCTTCTTATCCTTTTCTCTACGATTATAGTCTTAGGTACTCCTACCTAAGGATTATAACCTATCAGCTCTGATACCAACTTATAACGCCCCGAAATTCGGTCTTTCTTCACACCCAGATTCTGTACGTCACGAGTACATCATTCATCTAACATAAATCATTATATACCGAAATATAACAACATACACTCTCAAATCCCAGGTTCTGAAAACCTTATAAACTTTTCATTACAAATATTAATAAATACATTATTCATTTCATCTTACAAGAGTGACTTTTATCTGCCACCAAGGATACATAATAGTTCATTAAACTATTATATAATTCAATTTCATCTTTTTACATTACAAGTCTTCACTTGATCTTCTCGCTCAATCACCTTCTGAATGGTACTTCATCTGGATACCGTCAGCTTGATCTTTACGGGATCCTTAAGTTCTTCTAACCTTGTTCTCTAAAAATTGTTTTTCATTTAAAGCAAGTGTGAGCATTCAATTGCCCAACAAGTTACAACAGTTGAACAAACAACTTCAGAATTAACACATTTCTTTAGAACTTCTATAACCAAACAAAGGTTATGAAGCAGCTTGAATAATAGGAATAGTCTCAATTCCTATCATCTTAAAACATCAGTCACTTTCATTTTGAAATACTTTGATTCCTCTACCTTTTTCATATACATCCTGTCTGACTAGAATCATTAGCACAAACTTAAAAATAATGGATCATGTATAAACAGAACATACTTGTATTGAACAACTCATTCACAGAACAATGCATATCATAGAAACACCGAAGTGTTCAAATTGTGGCTCAAGGCCTCATACGTTCTACCACATTGTACAAATATCGCACATTCGCAAATAGACAAAACTTCTCAAGTACAACATCTGAGAAGTTTAAGAAACTAGCATTCATGTAATATGAATGAAGTTAGGAAACCTGCCTTACACCCAGCTACAGCTTACATTGAACTACTCATTTCAATTCCTATATAACACATAAGGAGAAAACATAAACACCAATTAGTCATATATTGAACTTACTCATTGGTTTACTTAACTTTACTTCTTAGGGTTTGCGTTCTTGCGATATAAGTTTACGCGACTAACTTCCTTTACCAGTTTACGGCTTCATGACATACGGAGATGTCTTACTCAACGTTCATCATCTTGGATGATTATATTCTTATCTTCTTCTTATAATTTCTCTAAGACTCAGTACACATCGCTTCTCTGCTAGTAGTCCATATGGTACTCCGAGTGGTTTCCCACAAATAACCAACAAACAAGTTCCCGTCTCATTTACACTGCCCACACAGTAAGTTATATCGGTTGCCAGTTTCATATATACCTTTGCTCTCTGAAAGAATTGTTTAGCCCAGCTCCCATATGTCAACCATCAAAGTTACAATTGTACCACAACCTAACTTCTCTTAACTTATATGAACTATTAAACTATAATGTTCGATTAAGTTAATTTATTATTCCTTACGGCTTTCTGAAAACTAAATATCATCCCTTAGGATTCATTCTTTATCGACTCACATTCGGCTTTCATTAATCTTATTACCGTTTGTTACGGCTTTCTAATAATTCATATACTATTTAATACTTTCGTTATCCATTACCTGAACCCCATGTTCGTTACCCTCATCGCTCAACCTCTAAGGAATTACAACCATAGCAATCCCTCACATTCGTGCATCGCGACTACGGTCCCCGGATATCGGTTAAGTAACCCGCGTTTATATTCATTGTCATTTAATCTTGTTTAATCTATATGTTCAATCTTTAATAAAGGATTAGATTACTTGATTAAGTGTTACTTTATTTGAATATTATATTCTTTATCTTCCCTTATATTTCCCCCAAGAGTTGAGCAGTTAAAAGCTCATCTATGGCTTTTTTCCCACCATCGGCTGGCCATGCGCCACTCCCTCCTTCTTCTAACTCTTTGCATGCTGCATTTCACTCGCCAGAAGTTTATGGTCGAGCTCGCGCTGCGGCGCCACCTCCCAAGGCTCAGCTGGCGCTTCAGCGCAGAGCCTAAACCCTAGAAAAACTCTTAAAGTGTTAAATCAAATTTAAGACGCTTACTTCCCGATCTCATAACTCCTTCGTTATAACTCAGAACGAAGTCATTCTAAAGCCATTCTCTTCCTTATCTTACGTACTTCAATACCCATCAGATAGAACTTTGTTCTAAATCTGTTAGTGTGCCATTCGATTGGCTTGATCTTCACCCTTTATTCATTTTATGCTTTTAATGTTCTTCGCTCATTCGTCCGTAATTTGGTCATCCAAACTCAGAATTCGCTCGTTCTTGAGTCCACGACTCACGTTTTCTTTGTTTTCTTACTTTATTATGAAACCCTACCCACTCGGGTTCATTTACTAACTTTCTAATTCTCGTTTGTCTTTTATGAAATTTTTGCCATAACTTCGTTATAGCTAAGTTTTAATCCGTTCTTCATGAACATTTCTACCATTCCTAACCAAGCAATACACATCTAACTTATACGCGATGGTTTTAAAATTGTTCATCAACAACAATTATCCTACGATTGTTTTAAATTTGTCCATCAACAACGTTCTTCGTGTTCTTCGCGTGTTCTTCATGTTCTTCGTTCGTTCTTCATTTTAATCGATATTTTGGATTATGATTTCACTTTTTATTGGAATTTGATGTTATAGAACATCATTCCTTACTTATTTCACCTACTTATTCATATAATCCACTCGGATCGTTCTAATTCATTACGAATCTTATACTTCCTTAAGAAATTTATTTACTAAACTTTAAATTCTAATTTCTTTGTTTTCTCATGATTTCAACCATATGAACTCATCTCTCACCTTATCTACTTCTTATCTTCATTAAGTTATGTTTTTAATCATAAAAACTTAAAGAAAAATTATAAGAGATTAGGTTCCGGATTACCGTTCTCCTTTAATCTCTTTCCGTCGGACAAAGGTTGCTCACAAGCAAGCTTCTCCTCTTCCTCTTCCTCTTCTTTCTCCCATCCTCTCTCTCTCTCTCTCTCTCTCTCTCTCAAAGTGTAGGATTTTCAAAATCTAAAAATAATGAATTAAGCTTCCTATTTATAGAAAACCAAGGCTAAGGGTATTTTAGTTATTTCGCCCCCAACCTCCTTACTATTCACACCTCCTTACTATTCCCACCTCCTTACTATTCACTTAGCTTCCCTTGGAAGCTTTGTGCTTCCATCTGTCGATTTTCGTCCGACAGTTCAAAAACTGCAATTCCCAGAACCAAAATATTTTTGGATATTTCGTCTTTCCTTTACCGACCAATTTTTACGTATACTTCGGATCTTCGAAAAATTGAAAAATACTTTTCAAAGTTGAGCATTTTCCTTCACGTTTTACCCTAACGTAGTTAAACGAGTGAAAAGTATATAGCAGTACTTTTCGTCATTTTTACTTCGTCCAATTTCTGCACGTTTTTCGAGAAAAACTTTTATCGGCTTACTTAACTTTTCACAATATATTATCGTCAAATCTTTCGACGGAATGTCATTTCGACATACCTAACTCTCGGAATGGCCTAGGTTATTCAAATCCTAACCCTTAGGGTTTCGTCAGGTGAATAGTGCCTATTTCGTCTTTTTCCCCAAAAAATATTTTGTTCCTGAAAAACTTCTATTTTTGTCTTGATAATTCTTATTCGCTTAGTCTAGCTCGTAGCTAGAATCCTCCCAATTTATAATTATCCTAGATTATATTACGATTAATAAACACATAGCACATAATAGTATTAATAAAAAATTAGTTTTATTAATAACTAATTCTTTAAACTTAAATTCTCGACAACCCGAATTTTTGGGTCGTCACATTGGGGCTCGAAATATTACAGTATAATACCTTTCTCTTTTTCTTCATTTTTAATTTAGTCCTACAAGTATTATCAATCTTGCACCAACTCCCCTAATAGTAAATCATGTGAATCAATAGTACACAAATGTGAACACATAGTTATAAGTATGTGAATTAATTGCTCATTTATCCGGTTAATTACCCGATTGGTCAATATAACCTCCAGACATTAATTATTATCGAAATAAATGTCAATTTTCACCAACACTAATAATTCCAACACAATGGAACTACCAATTTCATCTTTAATCAATACGAACTTATTCATCATTAATATAATTTACAATATTTAACAACCAAGTCGTTCCCAGGAAAGAGGGGGCTTTCCGATAAGGATTTCTCCTTATTGGCGCGCAATTAGGTGATCAAACCTCTCCTTGACAGAACTTCTAGACATTGTCAATATTGCAAATAATAATATGAATACCTTTGCCGACTCAATTATTGATTTCATAATATAACATATTATACTGATGATACTGTGACAATAATTGAATCAATAATATGAGAGATATGATGCAGTAATTACTGTAGAAATAATTGAGTATAACTGAGTGACTTCTTACGTAAGCATCAATAATCAATATCGTGTGCTACTATGCAACCACGTGTATTACTGTACTTTTACTATCGGGTAGTTCAACAGTTTTTATGGTAACACTTTCGCCGTTATTTTTATAAAAAGATAATTCTATCGTTTTCTAACTACGACAATACTTCCGTTGTGGGGTCTACCAATGATTGTGCCGTCGTACAGAATATTCCCCGACAAAAAGAATATTCCTCGACTAAACGAATATTTTATAACAACTTGCATACTTTGCAAAATTTATAAATATTACCCACAACTATAACATTATATCAAATCCACACCATAATATTTTAAAAAAATATTTCGAGAAATTTAAATCTTTATTCATAAAATTTGGGGTCTCACAATCTCCCCTCCTTATGAAATTTCGCCCTCGAAATTTACGTACGTACTGGTATGCCGAAGAGATGAGGATACCTTAACTTCATTTCAGATTCTAACTCTTGAGGTATAACCTTTGAGTGTTGAATACGATCCTTCTTATCCAAGATTTTAACACGTATCTCCTCATACGTTAAATCTTCTGCTATCTCGTCTAATTCTAATTTAATAACGTGATTCGGGTCATCCACATATTTACGTAACATCAATACGTAAAAAAATAACGTTATGAACACGCGACATACTTGGTAGTAAAACGAGTCTATTGGCCACAGTTCCTACTCGATCAAGGATTTCAAATGGGCCAATAAAATCGAGGGTTGAGATTTCCTCTCTTCATCGATTCTTTCTTCTAGAATAATGCCCTCTTGAACCTTCTTCTTCATATTCATCAGTTCTGAGTATGTAGCTTGCGCGACTTTATCTTTATCGATTAAAGTCGATTCTACTCGTATATTTGATATCACCACGTGGGTCCTTAGAGTCTTTAACTCTATCTTCATCATTTGTAAGTTATACGAAATGGGTTTTTGTGTTAACAACATCGCACTCGTAAACACATACGATCTTCTACTCAACGTGTCAGCTACCACATTCATTCTTCCACGATGATATTGAATGGTATAATCGTAATCTTCAACAACTCGAGCCAAAGTCTTTGGCGCATAATACGTTCGTTTTGGGTGAAGAAAATATTTGAGGGTTTAAGAAATGGGTTTTGTACTGGGGTCAATACAAAATTCGATTTCACACTCTAGGGGTAGTCTAAGAAGTCTTCAGGAATACGTCAGAAAATTTATTAACAATAGAAATATCATTCAAAACTGTGACTCTCATCCAAGACATGGATAGCACATGTAATGAAGGTTTCTCCTAATGGAGTTTCAACCGATAAATCAAAGTCTAATTTCTTCGGAGTCAAATTTAAACGTTGAGTGCAAGCAAGAGAGATAAAATAATGGGTAGAACCGGTATCTAATAAGGTATAGACTTCGCAAGAATTTATAATTAACTAACCCATGCTAACTTTGTTCGGGTTACTCGCTTTTTGAGAAGTCATGAAAAACGCTCTTCCTAAAACCACCGACTTTGTTTTGTCCGTATCCGCCTTTGGTACCACCGTCCCAGCTGGACTTGACCTTGGTGCATGACAAATTGGGCTAGGTGACCTTCTTTTCCACAATTGTAACATGCTTTGGACTGCATCACGCAGTTTGGACTGATATGTCCCTTTCCTCCGCATTTGAAGAATACAATCCGTGGTCGTTCTCCTTCCTTAACAGGTGCTAGTGTTGTTGTCTTTCCATCATTATGGAACCTTCTCTTCTTGAAATTTCCACTTCTATTATCTTGGCCATGATTACCACCGAAGTGGTTACCATTCTTGGCATAATAATTTCCCCCACGATGGTTATCATTGTTCTGATGGCCGTTGCCACCGGTATGATTATTATCGTGTTGTTGCTCGTTACCTTTTGGTTGTGCTAACTCATTATCGCGCTCCAATAACTGAGCCCTATTCACAACATCTAAATATAAACAAAGTTTATGAGAAATGAGGTATTGACGTATATCGGGTTTCAAACCTCTTAGAAACATTGGCGTCATTCGCTCCTCATTATCGACCAAATGGGATGCAAACCGGGATAAACTCCGCAAATTTAGCCTCATATCATGACACTGGCCATATTTTTTGCTCCAACTTGATAAACTCCACCTCCTTCATGTGACGAATACTTTGAAAAAGTACTTGTCGTTGAAGCGACTCTTGGAACTTCTCCCAAGACATCTTGAAAAGGTCAGAAATTTGGGTACATTTTACTGATTCCCACCAATAATCTCCTCTTCTTCACGCAACATAAAGGTGGCAAAGGGAAACTTTGCTCCTTGGAGCATCCCAAGACATCAAATATCTTGGTGATCGGCTTTAACCACGATCCGCCTTAAGTGGTTACGGCTTCCTAAAAACTCCCATGGTCCCCAACTCCTTGAATCGCTTAGTGTTGACAAATGGGTTGCCATTGTTTTCCCTCGCATTTTGAACAAGAGTCTCTCTCACTTGATGTTGCATGAATTGCATAAAGCCTCTGATCATCCCATCGTTCATCATCTGATCGGTGTTGTTGTTTACCTGAGGATTATTGTCTTCATGTTGCACATTATCCAGGGTATTGATCGTTGCTGACTCAATGGTCTCATGTGCTTCATTGCTGATCTCAACATTTTTAGATGTCATTCTCAAACACTGTCAAAAAACAAGGGTTAATTGACATGTCACATATTATCTGTAAGACCCCAACTTATTATAAATGAAATTGAATTTCCTCTATTTATTATTTTAAAATAGTAATGGTTGAATTGATTAATGTGGTTAGTTATGGGTAAAATGCGCAAATATTTCAAATAAGCAAGTGGTTATAAAATATTCATTGTTGTCGGGGAATATTCGTTTGGTCGTGGAATATTCTTACTGTCGGGGAATATTCGTATCGACGGTAGCACCTTGTGTGGGGCCCATAACTGAAAAAGCGATTGGATGAAGAAAATGACAAGTATAAGTTGTTTATAAATAACCACAGTAGTTGTTACCATTAATACCGTTGGAATACCGGTGGTTAAAACACAAGAATGTCTGGCGTTGTTGCAGACAAGAAGATTACCAGTATTGCACCAATTATTTATTCTTACGTAAGAAGGCACTAAATAATTGTTACGGTAATTATCGCTCAATATTTTATTTTATTGATTCAATAATTGCTACGTTGATATTTTATATTATTGTTGTTTCAATAATTGTCACTACACAGTATTTTTCATTATCAAATCAATAATTCATATTATTTGAATAATATTATTAGATAATATTATTGGCAATGTCTAGAAAGTTATGTCTAAGGAGAGGTTTGGTCACCTAATTTCGCGCCAGTAAGGAGAAATCCTTATTAGAAAGCCCCCTCTTTCCTGGAAACGGCCTGGTTGTTAGTATTGTGATTCTGTAATATTATTTGTGAATAATTAATTATTGATTTATATGATAAGGAAAATATTCATTTCATGTGGATATAGATGGAGAAAATTTTTAATGTGACGATTGTTGAAAATTGATATTTTATCTTTTCTGATAAAATAATTCATTTAAATATATTATTATATTTTAATAATATAATAATGGTGATATTTTACAATGAATGTGGGATATATGAATAAATAAGGAGGAAGAGTATTTTTGTTACAAAAATTGTTTAAAACATGTTAAACATGTCGGTGGATCCCATTTCTTGACTGAAATTTGATTATAGCCTGTAAAATCGCTTGTTGTGGATTTCTACCATTTACATTTGAAATTTGGAAAAACTTTCTTCTGCAAAGTTGTAGATAATGGAATTTCCTATGAAAATGATATAAGGTTTAAATTTTTCTGACAAAAGAGATATTTATTATGAATTATTGAAGTTCTTAAGTTCTGAAATAATTAATTTTTGGAAGTTTTAATTATGTTTATTAAGAAAAACGTTTTTTCCATTTAATGGGCCTCACTTGCACGTGTTAGTGGCTAAATTTAGATGTCTTAGGTGTGCGTAGGAATGTTGAGTAAAAATAATATTATTATATTAAATTTTCTGCTTTGGTGTTCTAAGCATTTTCCTATAAATAGGGTGTTTATGTTAGAATTGAAAATCACACCAGAAACAAGTTTTCTCTCTCTATATTATCGAGCGTATTCTTGTGAGTATTTTGAGACTTTGAATGTTGCTATACGGTACAAATTCCCTTCAGCACTATATCCAGTATTCCAGTCAGAAGTACTGTCTTTTCTAGGTACGAGATGTTATTTTCTTCTTAAATGATATTATTTTCTTCAATATCATTATGCCGAAATATTGGTTTGAACTTTTTATCAAATTTGGAACTTTTTGTGTCGGGGTTACTATTCACGTATACTAAGACTATTCACGATATCTGGAACTATTCATAGAAAAATGAAAATTTCCTTTTGTCCAAGATGTCTATTATGGTTACTATCTTTGATTGTATCCATGTTTTGATCTTTATTTTTGAATTCTGCTTCAAAATTGGTTATTATGGAGTATTATTGAACTTGGATAAAACTGTAATATGAATCCCTAATATTTGTTCTTTTGTCTCACTGGATTCATTTTCTTTAAAATATTTTTCATCATCCTCAGTCCTAAATGATGATATTACTGAATATCTTTGGCATGTAGTGCAAAGATGAATGCTTTTCTGATGAATATTTTTGGCCCGTAGTGCAAAGATGAACAGGTGTTTAGATGAACATGACCAACTGATGAATATCTTTGGCTTGTAGTGCAAAGATGAATATTTGATTCCAAATATATATTGATTGATGTTACAGGGATAAAATATCGACGATGAACTTTTAAATTCATATATAGAAGATAGTAGATTTCATTCTTTACTTAACTCTTCTAATGAATTATTATTTCCGCTGCGAATATTGATTTAAAACTGGTTGTGAGACGCCCCCAAAATTAGGTATACATCACCCATCTTGGGTCGTCAAATACATGGTACAAAATTCAAATACAACTTACTAATACAACAGTCGTGTACAATACAACAAAACATAACTGTGAGTTTGAATACAATTATTGTCTACTAGAGATTATACAAACTCAAAAGGAGTCCTCATTACAATTATTACAACACTATTTCACAGAATAGTGAGGACTACTAATGCTATCCTCTGGACCGTCACTCTATTCCCCGACTAGTCCCTGCTATGTTCTCATTTCAAGAGAATAAAGGAAAGAAAGGGTGAGCTCAACTAGCCCAAGAAGAAATATTATGACTAAGATAATGCAGAATAAATTATCGTTAGCCTTCAACAGTGTTAACTGATAAAATATAACAACATTAAGTTTAACTGCAGCGGAACAAGCAATCCATTAAAAGAGTCAAGTAAAGAATAAAATCTACTATCTTTTATGATTTAAAAGGTTTTTCATGACTTGTATCACTGGGACTCAGCTTAATAAATAATCCACATCATCGAATCACCCACGCACTACTACCAAGGATATTCTTTAGTATCACGACCACAAATTATCCATGCACTACTGACCAAGGACATTCGTGGTATTCATTAATGGTCATGATCATGCCAACAATCGTCCATCAATGCACTACGGACCAATGATAACTTTTACCACATCATTTGTAACATTACTACCATGATTACACCGAATAATCCTCGGTCATAATCATACCAAGCCCATCTATGCACTACAGCCATGATGACTTTCAACATAATATAAACATGAGGATGATGACAATGATATAAGAATTCAATAAAACAAGTTCAAGAATTAATTTATCCAGAATTAATAATGTCCAAATTGTCAACATGATATCGCTTTTAGAGTAAAATTCAAGAATGATCGTAAGAATATTTCCATGAAAAGATCTTTGGATGAAGCGCAAATATCAAGGATATTCTACTAATTTCATGGAGTATAGAAGTCAAAAATTTAACAAACCGAGTATAATAAAGAATGGAATAACAAAAGAAATCACCATGCATGCGTAGATTGCCAGACAGACAAAGTTATTCCAACAGTAATAATAATAACGGAACCAAAGTCAAGCAAAATTTTGCAAGCTGTGATGTTCTAACAGAATAATAAAGACGGAACCAGTTCGGTGTAAAAACACATGCACAGGATGTTCCAATGTAATAATAATAAAGATGGAACCAGGGTGTAAAACACACGCATGTGATGTTCCAATGTAATAATAATAATGGCGGAAAAGTCCAAGGTGTAAAACACATGCATGTGATGTTCCAAATGTAATAATAATAAAGACGGAACCAGTTAGGTGTAAAACACACGTACATGATGTTCCAATGTAATAATAGAAGAATGTCACCAAGTATAGGGTAAACGCATGATACAAAATTTATTCCAATGTAATAATAAGCAATGGAATAACAAAGCTTCTTCATGAATAAGAAAGAATAACACCCCTTACATTAGTAGTAGATTGAATATCGCAAAGTAGTGTAGTAATCGAATACTCTTCTTCTTTCTCTCGTATTGTCTCTATACTTTCTCTCTCTATAGCTTGAATGAATTCGTGAAAAATAATAAAGCACTAGGCCTCTATTTATAGAAGATTTCTAGCTTAGCACTTGAAATGTGAAAAGGCAAGTGGCTTTACAACTGGTGATGTGAAAAGAAAAGTGGTTTGACGCTTGTAATGTGAAACGCCAATTGGTTCGACGCTTGTAATATGAAACGGTAAGTGGTTTGACGTCTGGTAAAGGTAGTTATTATTGACGAATATAATTACTATTGATGAAGGTAATTACTATTGACGAAGATAATTACTATTGACGAAGGTAATTACTATTGACGAAGAGACTCTTAGATGATGACATATGAGCCACCCATAAAATAACCAAACTTACCACAAACGTCTCATAATAGACTCTTTATATACATCAAGGATTGAATAAATATTACCACAAATCATTTTATTTTTAATCAACACATATTTAATCTTTCAACAATTATTAATCATTTATAACTTGTCGTTTCAATTATTGATTTAATAATATAACATATTATACAGATGATATTGTGATAATAATTGAATCAATAATATAAGAGATATGATGCAACAATTCATCAGATCAATAATCGAGTATAGCCGAAAGTGACTTCTCACGAAGCATCAATAATCAATACCGTGTGCTACTATGCAACCAATGCAGACATCGCATTTCTTTTACTACGGGTAGTTCAACAGCTTTTAACAAAGAATACCTCCACCGTTATTTTCATAAAGTATTTTTGTCATTTTTTCTCAATCGCATAATAATTCCGTTGTGGGGTCCACTAATGATTGTGTCGCCGCATTTAATATTCCCCGATAAAAAGAATATTCCTCGACCAAACGAATATTTTATAACAACTTGCTTACTTTGCAAAATTTATAAATATTACCCACAACTATAACATTATATCAAATTTACTACATAATATTCAAAAATAATATTTATAGAAAATTCATCTTTATTTATAAAAGTTGGGGTCTTACAACCTCCCCTACTTATGAAATTTTGCCTTCGAAATTAGGGTACATACCTGGTATGTCGAAGAGGTAAGGATACCTTGATTTTATTTCAGATTCTAACTCCCAAGTCATTTCCTCAACATCGTGGTTTCTCCACAAAACTTTGACTTGAGATATAACCTTGGAGCGTAGAATATGTTCCTTCTTATCCAAGATTTGAATAGGAACCTCTTCATACGTCAAATCTTCCGCTATTTCATCCGATTCTAACTCAATAATGTGGTTTGGGTCTTTCACATATTTATGTAACATGGATATGTGAAAAATGTTATGAACACGAGACATACTTGGCGGTAAAGCGAGTCTATAGGCCACAGTTCCTACTCGATCGAGGATTAAAAATGGGCCGATGAATCGAGGATTGAGTTTTCCTCTCTTTCCAAATCTCGTAACTCCTTTCCATGGAGCAACACGCAATAACACATGATCTCCTATATCGAATTCCACGTCCTTTCGATGACGATCAGCATAACTCTTTTGTCGATCTTGTGAGGTTTTTATACGTTGTCGGATCGTTTGAATCTTTTCCATAGTCATACGTAGCAACTCCGGTCCCAACAACGTTGCTTCACCCACCGCATCCCAACATACTGGAGAACGACACTTTCTTCCATACAACGCTTCGAATGGAGCCATGCCAATACTTACTTGATAACTGTTGTTGTAGGAAAACTCCACCAATGGTAAGAACTTGTCCCAACTTCCCTTGAAATCAAGGACACAGAGTCTTAATAGATCTTCAAGAGTTTGAATAGTCCTCTCCGACTGTCCGTCCGTCTGAGGATGATATGCCGAGCTAAATCGTAAGTCTGTGCCCATAGCTTTTTGCAAACTAACCCAAAATCGTGAAGTGAATCTTGGGTCTCGATCAAAAACTATGGATACCGGCATACCATGCAGTCTTACAATCTCGTTTATGTACATACGAGCAAGACGTTCAAGTGTATAATTTTCTCAGATTCCAGAAGAAATGAGCAGACTTGGTCAATCTATCAACAATGACCCAAATCGCATCTATGCCTTGAGAAACCTTAGGAAGACCCCAGAATCTAAATCCATGGTAATGTGCTCCCACTTCCATTCTGGAATTTCAAGTGGTTGCAATGGACCTTTTGGTACTTGATGCTCCGCTTTAACTCGTTGACAAGTTAAACACCTTGAGATAAACAACGCTATCTCTATCTTCATATTGCTCCACCAAAATGTATGACGAATATCATGATACATTTTGGTACTCCCAGGATGGATTGCAAACGGTGTGTTGTGCGCCACCATCATGATTTTATACTTTAAATCAGGGTCGTTAGGAACACAAAGTCTGGAGTTGACTCGAAGTATTCCTTCTTCATCGATTCTTGCTTCCGGCATAGCACCTTCTTGCACTTTCTTCCTCATACGCATCAACTCCAGGTCTGTAACTTGAGAAGCTTTAACTTTATCGATTAAAGTCGGTTCTACTCGTATATTCTTCATCATCACATGGGTCCCTAGAGTCTTTAACTCTATCTCCATCCTTTCCAAGTCACACAAAATGGGCCTTTGCATTGACAATATCACACTCGTACTTGCATATGATCTTCTACTCAATGCGTCAGCTACCACATTCGCTTTTCCAGGATGGTATTGGATGGTATGATTATAATCATTCAACAGTTCAAGCCAACGTCGTTGTCGCATGTTGAGTTCCTTTTGAGTAAAGAAATATTTGAGGCTTTTATGATCCGTAAAGATCTCCACCTTCTCCCCATACAAGTATTGCCTCCAAATCTTTAGTGCGAAGACAACAGCTGCCAACTCTAGAACATAAGTAGGATAATTCCTTTCATATTCTTTGAGTTGTCTTGAGGCATAGGCTATGACTTTTCCATGTTGCATGAGAACACATCCCAACCCTTTGCCCAAAGCATCACTATAGATGACAAATCCCTCCGAGCCAGATGGTATTGTCAGAACAGGTGCCGAAATGAGTCTCCTCTTGAGTTCTTGAAAACTCTTCTCACATTCTTTGCTCCAACCGAACTTTGTATCTTTCCGAGTCAGCTGAGTCAATGGAGTAGCGATTCGAGAAAATCCTTCCATGAATCTCCGATAATAACCAGCTAAACCGAGAAAGCTGCGAACTTCGGTCACTGATTTAGGTTGCTCCCAGCTATGAATTGCTTCAATCTTTGCTGGGTCAACAGATATTCCATGACTTGATACTACGTGCCCAAGGAATGCTACTTCCTCAAGCCAGAATTCGCATTTCTTCAACTTGGCATAAAGCTTGTATTCACAAAGCTTTTAGAGTGTCAGCCTCAAGTGTTGCTCATGATCTTCACGGCTTTTGGAATAAATAAGGATGTCATCAATAAAGACGACCACAAAGTGATCCAAATATTCCTTGAATACTTGGCTCATCATATCCATGAAGGCAAAGTAGGAGCATTAGTCAATCCAAAGGACATGACTAGGAATTCATAATGCCCGCATCGAAGTTCCAAAGCCGCAGTCTTTGGAATGTCACTCTGTTCTAATCTTCAATTGGTAATATCCGGAAAAAAGATCAATCTTTGAAAAGAATTTGGCTCCTCAGAATCGGGTCAAACAGTCATCAATACGTGGCAATGGATACCTATTTTTTGATGGTGACATGATTCAACTCCCGATAATCAATACAAAGTCGCATACTCCCATCTTTCTTCTTCATGAATAGAACAGAGCACCCCAAGGAGAAGTACTAGGACGAATAAAGCCAATGTCTAACAATTCCTCGCAGGTTGGGTCTTTAACTCTTTAAGTTCAATAGAGCCATTCGATATGGGGCTTTGGAAATGGGTTTTGTACATCGTTCAAGGTCGATACAAAATTCAATTTCAAGCTCGGGGGGTAGGCCAGAAGTTCTTTGTGGAATACGTCAGAAATTTATTAACAATAGAAATATCGCTCAAAACTGACGTATTTTTGTTTAAATCTGTGACATGAGCTAAGAAAGCTTGACATCCGTTTTTCAATAAACGAATAGCTTTATGGCTTGAAATGACCGTGATTGATTTTAATGGTTTGGTCGCTTGAATTCGCATAATAAGTTGATTAGGAATATGAAAGCTAACAACCTTACGGAAACAATCAATTTTTTCATGATGAGTAGTTAACAAATCAATCCCTAGAATCACGTCAAATACAATTATTTTCAATGAAATAAGATCTACAGATAATGTGAGGGTATCGATTTGAACCGAACAAGACTTATAAACAGTGGATGTAATGAAGGTTTCTCCCAACGGAGTTTCCACAGATAACTCAAAGTCTAATTTCTCCGGAGTCAAATTTAATCGATGAGCGCAAGTAGGAGAAATAAAAGAATGGTTAGAATCGGTATCAAATAAAGTATAGATTTCGTTAGAGTTTATGATAAGCTTACCCGTGACGACCTCATTCAGGTTCCTTGCTTTCTGGGAGGTTGCAACAAATGCTCTCCCTAGCACTACCGATTTTGACTTTTCTGGGACGGCCTTTGGTGCCTCCATCCTAGCTGAATTTGTCTTCGGTGAACGACAAAATTGGGCTAAGTGACCTTCTCTTCCACAATTATAACATGCTTTGACGAAGATCGCAGTTAGCTTGACAGATGTGCCCCTCCCCTCCGCATTTGAAACATATGATAGGTGGTCATTCTCCTTCCTTAACGACAGGTGCTGGTGCTGACGTCTTTCCATCATTGTTGAATCTCCTCTTCTTGAAATGTCCATTCTTATTGTTTTCGCCCTGATTACCACGAAGTGGTTACCATTTCTGGCCTGTTGATTCCC
This sequence comes from Panax quinquefolius, assembly GCA_020205615.1. Lineage (NCBI taxonomy): Eukaryota > Viridiplantae > Streptophyta > Magnoliopsida > Apiales > Araliaceae > Panax > Panax quinquefolius. Next base: position 67,077,831 of record CM035165.1, on the reverse strand, counting down.
TCCACGCTTATTGTCATCGCTTCGATGACTACTCTCGCTGGTATTATCATTTTGACGGCTGCTCTCTTTTAGTTGCGTTGACTAGTTATCGCGCTCCACTAACTGAGCCATATTTATAACATCTGAATATAAACACAATTTATGAGAAATAAGATATTGACGTATCTCCGGCTTCAAACCTCTTAAAAACATCCGTGTCATTCTCTCTTCATTATCCACCAAGTGGGACGCAAAACCGGGATAACTCCGCAAATTTAGCCTCAGATCATGACACTGGCCATATTGTTTTGTTCCAACTTGATAAACTCCACCTCCTTCATGTGACGTAATACTTTCGGGAAAGTATTTGTCGTTGAACAACTCTTGGAACTTCTCCCAAGACATCTTTAAGATGGCAGTTGAGTACGCTTTTACCGATTCCCACCAAAGAATCCGCTCTCTCGCGCAACATAAAGGCGACAAAGGAACTTTTGCTCTTCGGAGCATCCCAAGACATCAAATATCTTGGTGATCTGCTTTATCCATGCTTCCGCCTTAAGTGGTTTTGGCTCTCCAATAAACTCCGGTGGTCCCAGCTCCTTGAACTGTTTAGCGGTGACCGTCCGAGAGTTTCCAGTGTTTCCACCTACATTTTGGACAGGAGCCGCTCTCGCCTGCTGTTGCATGAAATGCATAAAGCCTCTGAACATTCCATCAATCATCATTTGGTCAGTGTTGTTGTTTGCATGAGGATTGTCGCCTTCCTGATGCACATTATCCTGATTATTGATATGTGGTGAATCAACGGTCGCCTGTGCTCCATTGCTATTCTCAACATTCTCGGATGTCATTTTTAGATACTGCCACAAAACAAAGGTTCATTGACATGTAACATTTTATCCCTAAATTTTGACCGACCAATTAAATACCACATAAACTTAGGTAGGTCATACTAGCGAAGGAATTCCCCGTCTCTCCCCTCCTAGTACTATTATCACATCTTAGCCAGGGATCATATCCCTAAGCTTTGATATTAACCGTGACGCCCCAAAATTAGGTATACATCACCCATCTTGGGTCGCCGACACATGGTACAAAATTCAAATACAACTTACTAATACAACTATCGTACAATACGACAAAACATAATCGTGAGTTTGAATACAATTATTGTCTACTAGAGATTATACAAACTCAAAAGGAGTCCTCATTACAATTATTAACACACTATTTCACGTAATAGTGAGAACTACTAATGCTATCCTTCCGACCGTCACTCCGCTCCCCGACTAGTCCCCTCGTTATGTTCTCATTTTTTCAAGAGAACAATGAAAGAAAGGGTGAGCTCAACTAGCCCAAGAAGAAATATTATGACTAAGATAATGCGTAATAAATTATCGTTAGCCTTCAATAGTGTTAAACCGATAAAATATAACAACATCAAGTTTAATCTGCAATAAACAAGCAATCCATTAAAAGAGTCAAGTAGAGAATAAAATCTACTATCTTTTATGATTTAAAAGGTTTTTCATGACTTTTATCATCTGCGACTCAACCTTAATAAATAATCCACATCATCGAATCACCCACGCACTACTACCAAGGATATTCTTTAGTATCACGACTACAAATTATCCATGCACTACGACCAAGGACATTCGTGTATTCATTAATGGTCATGATCATGCCAACAATCGTCCATCAATGCACTACGGGCCAATGATAACTTTTACCACATCATTTGTAACATTACTACTGGCCATGATTACAATCGAATAATCCCGGTCATAATCATACCAAGTCCATTTATGCACTACAGCCACGTGATGACTTTCAACATAATATAAACATGAGGATGATGACAATGATATAAGAATTCCATAAAAAAAGTTCAAGAATTAATTTATCCAGGAACTAATAATGTCCAAATTATCAACATAATACTACTTTCTAGAGTAAAATTCAAGAATGATCAGAAGAATATTTTCATGAAAAGATACTGGATGAAGCGCAAATATCAAGGATATTCTACTAATTTCATGGAGTATAGAAGTCAAAACTTTAACCAACTAGGTATAATAAAGAATGGAATAACAAAAAAAATCACCATGCATGCGGTACTTCGCATAGACAGGTTATTCCAACAGAATAATAATAACGGAACCAGGTCAGGAAAAATTTGCACCGACAGGATGTTCCAACAGAATAATAAAGATGGAACCAGGTCCGGTGTAAAACACACAAACAGGATGTTCCAATGTAATAATAATAAAGATAACCAGTCGGTGTAAAACACATGCATGTGATGTTCCAAAAGAATAATAATAAAGACGGAACTAGGTCCGTGTAAAACACATGCATATGATGTTCCACTGAATAATAGAAGAATGTCACCAAGTATAGGGTAAATCGTGACAAAGTTATTCCAATAGAATAATAAGTAATGGAATAACAACGATTCTCTTCATGAATAAGAAAGAATAACACCCCTTACATTAGTAGTAGATTGAATATCGCAGAGAGTGTAGTAATGTAATACTCTTCTTCTTTCTCTCGTATTGTCTCTATACTTTTCTCTCTATAGCTTGAATGAATTCGTGAAAATAATGAAGCACTAGGCCTCTATTTATAGAAGATTTCTAGCTTAGCACTTGAAATGTGAAAAGGCAAGTGGCTTGACGAATCGGTGATGTGAAAAGAAAAGTGGTTTGACGCTCAGAATGTGAAACGACAATTGGTTCGACCTTTGTAATATGAAACGGCAAGTGGTTTGACGTCTGGTAAAAGTAGTTACTATTGATGAAGGTAATTACTATTGATGAAGGTAATTACTATTGATGAAGGTAATTACTTATCGATTTAATGTAATTACTATTAACGAAGGTAATTACTATTGATGAAGAGACTCTTAGATGATGACATATGGCCCCCATAAAATAACCAAACTTACCACAAACGTCTCATAATAAACTCTTTATATACATCAAGGATTGAATAAATATTACCACAAATCATTTTATTTTTAATCAACACATATTTAATCTTTCAACAATTATTAATCATTTATAACTTATCGTTTCAATTATTGATTTAATAATATAACATATTATACAGATGATACTGTGACAATAATTGAATCAATAATATAAGAGATATGATGCGCACAATTCATCAGAGTAATAATTGAGTATAAATGAGTGACTTCTCACGTAAGCATCAATAATCAATATCGTGTGCTACTATGCAACCATGCGTATTACTGTACTTTTACTACCGGGTAGTTCAACAGTTTTAACTGTAACACCTCCGCTGTTATTTTCATAAAGTATTTTTGTCATTTTCTCAATCCGACAATAATTCCGTTGTGGGGTCCACCAATGATTGTGTCGTCGCATTTAATATTCCCTAAAAGAATATTCTCCCACCAGCTTAATATTTATAACAACTTGCTTACTTTGCAAAATTTATAAATATTATCCACAACTATAACATTATATCAAATTTACTCCATAATATTCAAAAATAATATTTATAGAAAATTCATCTTTATTTATAAAAGTTGGGGTCTTACAGGTTGTCTATTGTATTCTATTAGATTTTTCCCTATTGAGGACTAACGATAATTTGTTATATGTTATCTTAGTCATAATGTTCTTTACTGGGCTAGTTGAGCTCACCCTTTTCCTTGTTGTTCCATTTTTCTTCTCAGGAGGCGAGAATGTATCGAGTACTAATCGGGGTGTGGAATGATAGTTCTAGAAGTTATTTTAGTAGTCCTCACTATTTTGTAAAATAGTGTATCAATAATTGTAATGAGGACTAATTTGAGTGTGGATATTGTCTAGATGACAATATTTGTATTTAAACTCACAGTTTAAGTGTTGCCGTATTTTGCTCGACAGTTGTATTAATAAAGTTGTAGTTGTTTCTATACCATGTATTTGGCGACTCAGAATGGGTGTTGTATACCTATTTTAGGGGCGTCACAGTTGGTATCAGAGCTTAGGGATATGGTCTCTGGCAGAGATCGGGGAATAGTACTAGGAGGGGAAAGACGAGTGAATCCTTCGCTAGTGTGTCTTACCTAAGCTTATTTGTTGGTTGGTCAGAATATAGGGATATTATGTGATATATTAATTTCTTTAATTAACCCTTGTTTTATGGCAGTATTTGAGAATGACAACTGAGAATGTTAACAATGGAGTAAATGAGACCGTGGAGACACCTGTACTCACCAATGAGAAGAACGTGCAACAGGTCGACGATGTTCCTTCTGTAAACAACACCACTAAGCAGATGATGAATGACGTGATGCTTAGGAGCTTTTAGCAGTTCATGTAAAACCAGACGAGGGAGACTCGTGTACAAAATACGGGTGGAAATGATAGCAACGCGCGGCTTGTCACGGCCAAGCAGTTTAAAGAGTTGGGACCACCCGAATTTATTGGAAAGCTAGATCCGATCAAGGCAGAGACGTGGGTTAAACAAATTACCAAGATATTCGATGTCTTGGGATGCACAGAGGAACAAAAGGTTCCATTCGCCACCTTTATGTTCTGTGGCGAGGCAGACTACTAGTGGGAGTCTGTGAAACGTACCCAGCCTGCCGCACTCAGCATGTCTTGGGAAACATTTCAGAAACTTTTCAACTACAAGTACTTTCCTGAAAGTATTCGCCATATGAAGGAGGTAGAGTTTATTAGACTACAACAAAACAACATGACGGTGTCCCAATACGAGGCAAAGTTCGCAGAGTTATCCAGGTTTGCACCTCATTTGGGAGAGAATGAGGAACGAATGACGAGGATGTTTCGAGAGGTTTAAACCCGAGATTCTCTAATATCTTATCTCTCATAAATTTTCTTTATATTCAGATGTTGTAAAGCAGGCTCAATTATTAGAGCGAGATAATGAGTATGTTCAACCGAGGGACCACAACTGTGGTCATACTAAGGGCAAATGATCATGAGCAATGAAAACCAATGAGGAGGAAAACATTCTGGACAAAAGTGGTAACCACTCTAGTGGTAATCGTGGCCACGAAAATAGAAGAAGCAAGTCGGGGAGATTTTAAAAGAGGAGATTCAACAATGACACTTTGTGAAGACATCGCACCAACAAAGAATCGGTTTTAAGGAGGAGAACGACCATCGATCAGATGCTTTATAAATGTGGAAAAGAGGACACATCACCCAAACCGTCCCACAATAGTTCAAGGTATGTTATAATTGTTGAAAGGAAGGACATATCGCTCGAGATCAGATCAGTGTGAAACCAAGTCCAATGAGGGATGGTGACTCAAAAGGTCGTCCCGAAAAAGTCAAAGTCAATGGTTCTGGAAGAGCATTTGTCGTGGATCGGTCAAAGTGCAAGGAACCCAAATGAGGTGATCACGGGTAAGCTAATCATAAACTCTTGCGAAGTTTATACCTTATTAGATATTGGTTCTACCCATTCTTTTATCTCTCTTGCTTGTGCTCAACGTTTAAACTTGACTCCGGAGAAATTAGACCTTGACTTATCTGTGGAGACTCCATTAAGAGAAACTTTCATTGCATCCACTGTTTATAAATCTTGTTTGATCCAAGTTGGTACCATCACATTACCTGTTGATCTTATTTCTTTGAAAATACTTGCATTTGATGTGATTTTAGGGATTGATTGGTTAACCACTCATCATGCTAAAATTGATTGTTTTCGTAAGGTTGTTAGTTTTCATATTCTTAATCAACCTGCTATGCGAATTCAAGCAACCGAACCTCTAAAGTCAATCACTGTCATATCAAGCCATAAAGCTATTTGTTTATTGAAAAACGGATGCAAGCTTTCTTTGCCCATGTCACGGACTTGAAAAAAACATGTCAGATGAGAATAATATTTCTATTGTTAGTGAATTTCCTGACGTATTTCCTGAAGAACTTTCCGGTCTACCCCCATAACGTGAAGTTGAATTCTTTATTGACCTTGAACCTAGTACAAAGCCCATTTCTAAAACCCCATATTGAATGGCTCCTATTGAACTTCAGGAGTTAAAGGTCCAACTACAGGAGTTGTTGGACATCGGTTTCATTCGTCCTAGTACATCTCCTTGGGGTGCTCCAGTTTTATTTATAAAGAAGAAAGACGAGGGTATGAGACTTTGTATTGACTATCGAGAATTGAACCATGTCACCATCAAGAATAGGTATCCGCTACCTCATATTGATGACCTGTTTGACCAGTTACAAGGAGCACAATTCTTTTCAAAAATCGATCTTCGTTCTGGATATCATCAGCTGAAGGTTAAAACTGAGGATATGTCAAAGACAGCCTTCAAAACTCGGTATGGGCATTATGAATTCTTAGTAATGTCTTTTGGATTGACTAATGCTCCTGCTGCTTTCATGGATATGATGAACCGAGTATTCAAGGAATATTTGGCTCAGTTAGTTGTTGTCTTTATTGATGACATCCTCATCTATTCCAAAAGCCGTGAAGATCATGAGCGCCATTTGAAGCTAGTACTGTAAAGGCTTCGTGATAATGTCGTATGCCAAGTCAAGAAATGTGAGTTCGCTTGAGGAAGTAGCATTCCTTGGGCACATGGTGTCAAAATATGGAGTATCATTGATTCCGCGAAAATTGAAGCAATACAAAGTTGGGAGCAACCAAGTTTGCGGATCAAGCACGTAGCTTTCGGGCTTAGCTAGTTATTATCGAAGATTCGTGGAAGGATTTTCTCGAATCGCTACTCCGTTAACTCAGCTGACTCATAAAGATACAAAATTTGTATTGAGCGATGAATGCGAGAAGAGTTTCCAAGATCTCAAGAGGAGACTCATTTTGGCACCTGTTCTGACAATACCGTCTGGTTCAGATGGATTTGTTATCTACAGTGATGCTTCGGGCAAAGGGTTAGGATGTGTTCTCATGCAACATGGGAAAGTCATAGCCTATACCTCGCGACAACTCAAAGAATATGAGAGGAATTATTCTACTCATGATTTGGAGTTGGCAGCAGTCGTTTTCGCGTTGAAGATATGGAGACACTACCTATATGGGAGAAAGTGGAGATCTACACAGATCATAAAAGCCTCAAATATTTCTTTACCCAAAAGGAACTCAACATGCAACAACGTCGTTGGCTCGAGTTGTTGAAAGATTACGACCATACCATCCAATACCATCTTGGAAAAGCAAACGTGGTAGATGACGCATTGAGTAGAAGATCATATGTGGGTACAAGTGCAATGTTGTTAACACAAAGGCCCATTTTGTATGACTTGCAAAGGATGGAGATAGAGATAAAGGCTCCAAGTACCCACGTGATGATATCAAGCATACGAGTAGAACCGAATTTAATCGATAAAGTTAAAGCTGCTCAAGCTACAGACATGGAGCTGATGCATATGAAGAAGAAAGTTCAAGAAGGTGCTATTCCAGAAGCAAGAATCGATGAAGAAGGAATACTTCAAGTCAACTCCAGACTTTGTGTTCCTAACGATTCTGACTTGAAGCAAAGAATCATGATGGAGGCACACAACACACCGTTTGCAATCCATCCTGGGAGTACCAAAATGTATCATGATCTTCGACATACATTTTGGTGGAACAATATGAAGAGAGAGATCGCGAAGTTTATCTCGAGGTGTTTAACTTGTCAATGTGTAAAGGCGGAGCATCAAGTTCCAAAGGGTCCATTGCAACCACTTGAGATTCCGAAATGGAAGTGGGAACACATTACCATGGATTTTGTTACGGGTCTTCCCATGGTTTCTCAAGGCATAAATGCGATTTGGGTTATTGCTGATAGATTAACTAAGTCTGCTCATTTCTTGCCGATATGGGAGACTTATTCCCTTGAATGTCTTGTTCGTATATACGTAAATGAGATTGTGAGATTGCATAGAATGCCAGTATCCATAGTTTTGGATCGTGACCCAAGATTCACTTCAAGATTTTGGATTAGCTTGCAAAAAGCTATGGGCACGGATTTACGATTCAGTTCGGCATACCATCCTCAAACCAACGGGCAATCAGAGAGGACTATTCAAACTCTTGAAGATCTATTAAGACTTTGTGTCCTAGATTTCAAAGGGAGTTGGGATAAGTACCTACCATTGGTGGAATTCTCCTACAACAACAGTTATCAGGTAAGTATAGGTGTGGCTCCATTTAAAGCATTGTATGGACGAAAGTGTCGCTCTCTAGTATGTTGGGATGAGGTGGGAGAAGCAACGTTGTTGGGACCAGAGTTGGTACGAATAACTACAGAGAAGATCCAAACGATTCGATAATGTATACAAACAGTACAGGATCGACAAAAGAGTTATGCGGATCTTCATCGAAAGGACGTGGAATTTGACATTGGGGATCATGTATTGTTACGTATTGCTCCATGGAAGGGAGTTACAAGATTCGGGAAGAGAGGAAAGCTCAATCCATGATTTATTGGTCCATTTCAGATTCTTGACCGAGTAGGAAATGTGGCCTATAGACTCGCATTACCTCCAAGTATGTCTCGTGTTCATAATGTTTTTCATATATCTGTGCTACGTAAATATGTGAAAGACCCAAACCACGTTATTGACTTAGAATCGGACGAGATAGCCGAAGACTTAATGTACGAAGAGGTACCTGTCAAGATCTTGGATAGGAAAGAGCATGTCCTACGCACAAAGGTCATATCACAAGTCAAAGTTTTGTGGAGGAATCATGCTATTGAGGAAATGACCTAGGAGTTAGAAACAGAAATGAAAGCGAGGTATCCTCACCTTTTCGAAACACAAGGTACGTACGTCAATTTTGAGGACGAAATTTCATAAGGAGGGGAGGTTGTAAGACCCCAACTTATTATAAACGAAATTGAATTTCCTCTATTTATTATTTTAAAATAGTAAGAGTTGAATTGATTAATGTGGTAAGTTATGGGTAAAATGCGCAAATATTTCAAATAAGCAAGTGGTTATAAAATATTCATTATTGCTGGGGAATATTCATTTGGTCGTGGAATATTCTTACTGTCGGGGAATATTCGTACGACGACGCAGCCTTGTGTGGGCCCCATAACGGAAAGCGTTTGGATGAAGAAAACGATAAGTATAAGTTGTTTATAAATAACGGCGTAGTTGTTACCGTTAATACTTTTGGAATACCGGTGGTTAAAACATAATAATACGTTGTTTACGAGAGTTACACATGATTGCACCAATTATTGATTCTTACGTAAGAAGGCACTACTCAATAATTGTTACGAAGAATTACTATTCAATATTTTATTTTATTGATTCAATAATTGCTACGTTGATATTTTATATTATTGTTGTTTCAATAATTGTCACTACACAGTATTTTCCATTATCAAATCAATAATTCATATTATTTGAATAATATTATTAGATAACATTATTGACAATGTCTAGAAAGTTCTGTCTAAGGAGAGGTTTGGTCGCCTAATTGTGCGCCAGTAAGTAGAAATTCTTATTCGAAAGCCCCTCTTTCCAGGAAGCTACCGGTTGTCAAGATTGTGATTCGTAATATTATTTGTGAATAATAAATTATTGATTTATATAATAAGGAAAATATTCATTTCATGTGGATATAGATGGAGAAAATTTTTAATGTGACGATTGTTGAAAATTGATATTTTATCTTTTCTGATAAAATAATTTATTTAAATATATTATTATATTTTAATAATATAATAAAGGTGATATTTTACAATGAATGTGGGATATATGAATAAATGAGGAGGAAGAGTATTTTTGTTACAAAAATTATTTAAAACATGTTAAACATGTTGGTGGACCCTATTTCTTGATTCAAATTTGAATATAGCCTGTAAAATTGCCCGTTTGTGGATTTCGATCAATTTCTTTTTGGAATTAGAAAACCTTTCTTCTGCAAAGTTGTAGATAATTGAATTTCCTATGAAAAAGACATAGGGTTTGAATTTTTCTGACAAAAGGGCTATTTATTATGAATTATTGAAGTTCCGAAGTTCCAAAATAATTAATTTTTGGAAGTTTTAATTATGTTTATTAAGAAAAACATTTTTTTCCATTTAATGGGCCTCACTTCCACATGGTACTTGCTGAATTCAGATGTCTTAGGTGTGCATAGGAATGTTGAGTAAAACTAATATTATTATATTAAATTTTTTTCTTTGGTGTTCTAAGCATTTTCCTATAAATAGGGTGCTTAGATTAGAATTGAAAATCACACCAGAAACAAGTTTTCTCTCTATATATTATCGAGCGTATTCTTATGAGTATTTTGAGACTTTGAGTGTTGCTATACTCAGCATACAAATTCCTTCAAAGACTATATCCAAAAGATTCCGAATGAAGTAATTGTCTTTTCGAGGTAAGGGGTGTTATTTTCTTCTTAAATGATATTATTTTCTTCAATATCATTATGCCGAAATATTGGTTTGAACTTTTTATCAAATTTGGAACTTTTTGTGTCAGGGTTACTATTCACGTATACGGTACTATTCATGAATACGGTACTATTCACTGAAAAATGAAAAATTTTCTTTTTGTCCAAGATGTCTATTATGGTTACTATCTTTGATTGTATCCATGTTTTGATCTTTATTTTTGAATTCTGCTTCAAAATTGGTTATTATGGAGTATTATTGAACTTGGATAAAACTGTAATACGAATCCCTAATATTTGTTCTTTTGTCTCACTAGATTCATTTTTTTTAAAATATTTTTCATCATCCTCAGTCCTAAATGATAATATTATTGAATATCTTTGGCATGTAGTGCAAAGATGAATGATTTTCTAATGAATATCTTTGGCCCGTAGTGCAAAGATGAACAGGTGTTTAGATGAACATGACCAACTGATGAATATCTTTGGCCTGTAGTGAAAAGATGAATATTTGATTCCAGATATATATTGATTGATGTTACAGGGATAAAATATCGACAATGAACTTTTAAATTCATATATAGAAGATAGTTGATTTCATTCTTTACTTAACTCTTCTAATGAATTATTATTTTCGCTGCGAATATTGATTTAAAACTGGTTGTCTATTGTATTCTATTAGATTTTTCCCTGTTGAGGACTAACGATAATTTGTTCTATGTTATCTTAGTCATATTGTTCTTTACTGGGCTAGTTGAGCTCACCCTTTTCCTTTTTGTTCCATTTTTCTTCTTAGGAGGCGAGAATGTAGCGAGTACTAGTCAGGGTGTGGAATGATGGTTCTAGAAGTTTTTTTAGTAGTCCTCACTATTTTGTAAAATAGTGCATCAATAATTATAATGAGGACTTATTTGAGTGTGGATATTGTCTAGATGACAATATTTGTATTTAAACTCACAGTTTAAGTGTTGTCGTATTTTGCTCGACAGTTGTATTAATAAAGTTGTAGTTGTTTCTGTACCATGTATTTGGCGACTCAGAATGGGTGTTGTATACCTATTTTGGGAGCGTCACATTATCCCTATACTCTGACCGACCAATTAAATACCAAATAAGCTTAGGTAGGTCATACTAGTGAAGGAATTCTCCGTCTCTCCCTCCTAGTTCTTGTCTCACATCTCACCTGGGATCATATCCCTAAGCTTTGATACTAACCTGTGATGCCCCCAAAATAGGTATACATCACCCATCTTGAGTCGCCAAATACATGGTACAAAATTCAAATACAACTTAATTATACAACAGTCGTGTAAAATACGACAAAACATAATCTAAGAGTTTTAATAAGAATATTGGCATCCAGACAATATCCACACTCAATGGAGTCCTCATTACATTTATTGTCACACTATTTTATAGAATAGTGAGGACTACTAAAATAATCATCTGGACCGTCAATCCGTTCCCCTACTCGACCCAGCTATATTCTCATTTCCTAAAGAGAACAGTGAAATAAAGGGTGAGCTCAACTAGCCCAGTAAGAAATATTATGACTAAGATAATGTAGAATAATTTATCGTTAGCCTTCAACAGTGTTAAACTGATAAAATATAACTACCATCAAGTTTAACTACAGCGGAACAAACAATCCATTAGAAGAGTCAAGTAGAGAATAAAATCTACTATCTTCTATGATTTAAAAGGTTTTTCATAACTTTTATCGCTGAGACTCAGCTTAATAAATAAACCACATCATCCCTGCACTACGGCTAAGGATATTCATTAGTATCACGACCACAACTTATCCATGCACTACGGGCCAAGGATATTCGTGTATTCATCAATGATCATGATCATGCCAACAACTATCCATCAATGCACTACAGCCAATGAGGACTTTTACCACATCATTTGTAACATTATGGTCATAATTATACCAAATAATCCCTGGACATAATCATAACAAGACCATCTATGCACTACAGGCCACAGATGACTTTCAACATATTATAAACATGAGGATGATGACAATGATATAAGAATTTAATAAAACAAGTTCAAGGATAAATTTTTAAAGATTTATAATTTAATTTATCCAGAAATCAATAACGTCCAAATTGTCAACATGATATTGTTTAGTGGAGTAAAATTCAAGAATGCTCAGAAGAATATTTCCATGAAAAGATACTAGATGAAGCGCAAATATCAAGGATATTCCACTAATTTCATGGAGTATAGAAGCCAAAACTTTAACCAACTGAGTATAATAAAATATATGAAACCGTAAATGGATTTTTGCCCGCCATGCGGTCAACCACGTAGACAGATCATTTCCACGAGCTAATAAGGAATGAATACGAAGGATCATTCAACATGCATGCGGTAATCCACATAGACAGGTTATTCCAACAGAATAATAAAGAATGGAATAACAGAAGAATTCACCAGGCGTGCTTAATCCGCATGCATAAAGTTATTCCAATGTAATAATAAAGAATGGAACCGGTCGTGCATAATCGCATGCATGATATTCCGAATAATAAAGAATGGAATGAGTAATCACCAAGCATTTCAAATGTTATTCCAGCAGTAATAAAGAATGGAATAACAAAAGAATTCACTGTGCATGCGATAGACCGCACAGACAGGTTATTCCAATAGAATAATAAAGAATAGAACCAGGTCATACGTAATTCGCACAAACATGATATTCCAACAGAATAATAAAGAATGGAATAACAATAGAATTCATCAGGCATGCGATAGATCCGCATGCAGACGAGTTATTCCAATGTAATAATAAAGAATGAAATAACAAAGAATTCACCACCATGCGTTAGACCGCAAGCATGCATAAAAGTTATTTCAATGTAATAATAAAGAATGGAATAACAACCCTTACGAGTATTGAAAGAAAATAACTCTCTTCATGAATACGAAAGAAATAATACCCCTTACCTTAGAAGAAACTAGATACTGGAATAGTGAGGTAGCAGACTTCTCTTCTTATTTCTCTCTATAATTTCTCTCTATAATAATTGCTCTATAGCTTTAGTGAATTGGTGAGAAATGAAGGAAGAATGAGCTTCTATTTATAGGAAAATATAGTTTTGATAATTGCACATTTTGGGGCTCAAAATATTACAGTATAATATCTTCCTCTTTTTCTTCATTTTTAATTTAGTCATGCAAGTATTATTAATCTTTCACCAACTCCCCTAATAGTAAATCATGTGAATCAATAGTAAACACATGTGAACACATAGTTATAAGAATTTGAATTAATAGCAATTATTTGCTCATTTATCCGGTTAATTACCCGATTGGTCAATATAACCTCCAGACATTAATTATTATCGAAATAAATGTCAATTTTCACTAACACTAATAATTCCAACATAATGGAACTATCAATTTCATCTTTAATCAACACAAACTTATCCATCATTAATATTATAATTCACAATATTTAACAACCAGATCATTCCCAAGAAAGAGGGGGCTTTCCGATAAGGATTTCTCCTTCTTGGCGCGCAATTAGGTGACCAAACATCTCCTTGACAGAACTTCTAGACATTGTCAATATTGTAAATAATAATAATATAAATTACTTTGTCGTCTCAATTATTGATTTAATAATATAACATATTATACAGATGATATTGTGACAATAATTAAATCAATAATATGAGAGATATGATGCAGCAATTATTGTAGCAATAATTGTGTATAACTGAGTGACTTCTTACGTAAGCATCAATAATCAATATCGTGTGCTAATATGCAACCACGCCAGACATTCATTACTTTTACAACCGGGTAGTTCAACAGTTTTACCGGTAACACTTTTGCCGTTATTTTTATAAAAAGATAATTCTGTCATTTTCTAACTACGACAATACTTCTATTGTGGGGTCCACTAATGATTGTGTCGTCGTACAGTATAATACCCGACAAAAAGAATATTCCTCGACCGAACGAATATTTTATAACAACTTGCATACTTTGCAAAATTTATAAATATTATCCACAACTATAACATTATATCAATGCGTCAGCTACCACGTTCGCTTTTCCAGGATGGTATTGGATGGTATGATCATAATCTTTCAACAGTTCAAGCCAACGTCGTTGTTGCATGTTGAGTTCCTTTTGGGTGAAGAAATATTTGAGGCTTTTATGATCTGTATAGATCTCCAATTTCTCCCCATGCAGGTAATGCCTCCAAATTTTAAGTGCGAAGACAACAACTGTCAACTCTAGATCATGAGTAGGATAATTCCTCTCAAATTCTTTGAGTTATTGAGAGGCATAGGCTATGACTTTCCCATGTTGCATGAGAACACATCCTAACCCCTTGCCCGAAGCATCACTATAGATGACAAATCCCTCCGAGCCAGATGGTATTGTCGAGCAGTCTTTGAAATGAAATGAGTCTTGAGTTCTTGAAAACTCTTCTCACATTCCTCGCTCCAACCGAATTTTGTATCTTTCCGAGTCAGCTGAGTTAATGGAGTAGCGATTCGAGAAAATCCTTCCACGAATCTCCGATAATAACCAGCTAAGCCGAGAAAGCTACGTACTTCTATCACTGACTTAGGTTGTTCCCATCTTTGAATTGCTTCAATCTTTGTCGGATCAACAGATATTCTGTGATTTGATATCACATGACCAAGGAATGCAACTTCTTCATGCCAGAACTCGCATTTCTTCAACTTTGGCATAAAGCTTGTTTTCACGAAGCTTTTGGAGTATCAGCCTCAAATGTTGCTCATGATCTGCATAACTTTTGGAATATATGAGAATATCATTAATAAAGACAACCACAAAATGATCCAAATATTCCTTGAATACTCGGTTCATCATATCCATAAACGCACAGGAGCATTAGTAAATCCAAAAGACATGACTAGGAATTCGTAATGCCCGTACCGAGTTCTGAAAGCCGTCTTTGGAATGTCATCGATTTTAATGTTTAACTGATGATATCCGGAATGAAGATCGATCTTTGAAAAGAATTTGGCGCCTTGCAACTGGTCAAACAAGTCATCAATACGAGGCAACGGGTATCTATTTTTGACAGTAACATGGTTCAATTCTCGATAATCAATATAAAGTTGCATACTCCCATCTTTCTTCTTCACGAATAGAACAGGAGCACCCCAAAGAGATGTACTAGGACGAATGAAACTGATGTCTAACAATTCCTGCAGTTGGTTCTTTAACTCCTAAAGTTTAATAGGAGCCATTCGATATGGGGCTTTGGAAATGGGTTTTGTACCGAGTTCAAGGTCGATACAAAATTTAATTTCATGCTCCGGGGGTATGTTAGGAAGTTCTTCAGGGAATATGTCAGGAAATTTATTAACAATAGAAATTTCATTCAAAACTGACGTATTTTTGTTTAAATCTATGACATGAGCTAAGAAAGCTTGACATCCATTTTTCAATAAACGAATAGCTTTATGGCTTGAGATGACAGTGACTGATTTTAATGGTTTGGTTGCTTGAATTTGCATAATAGGTTGGTTAGGATTATGAAAGCTAACAACCTTACGAAAATAATCAATCCCTAGAATTACGTCAAACCCAAGTATTTGTAAGGAAATAAGATCGACAGGTAATGTGAGGGTACCGATTTGAACCAAACAAGACTTATAAACAATGGATGTAATGAAGGTTTCTCCCAACGGAATTTCAACAGATAATTCAAAGTCTAATTTCTCTGGAGTCAAATTTAAACGTTGAGCGCAAGTAGGAGAAATAAAAGAATGGGTAGAATCGGTATCAAATAAGGTATAGACTTTGCTAGAGTTTATGATTAGTTTATCCGTGATGACCTCATTCAGGTTCCTTGATTTCTGGGAGGTCACGACAAACGCTCTCCCTTGAACTACTGGTTTTGACTTGTCTGGGACGACATTTGGTGTTACCGTTCCAACTGGACTTGGCGTCCCTATACAACAAAATCTAGGTGACTTTCTCTTCCTTAATTATAACACGTTATGGACTGTTGCGCATAGTTTGGACTGATGTGTCCCTCCCCTCCGCATTTAAAACATATGATAGGTGGTCGTTCTCCTTCCTTAACAACGGGTGCTGATGCTGACGTCTTTCCATCATTGTTGAATCTCCTTTTCTTGAAATGTCCACTTTTATTGTCTTGGCCATGATTACCACCAAAGTGGTTACCCTTTCTGGCATGTTGATTCCCTTCACGTTTGTTGTCACCGCTTTGATGACTGCTACCACTGGTATTATCATTTTACCGGCTGCTTTCTCTTGGTTGGGTTGACTCGTTATCGCGCTCCAATAACTGAGCCCTATTTAAAACATCTGAATACAAACACAGTTTGTGAGAAATTAAGTATTGACGTATCTCGAGTTTCAAACCTCTTAGAAACATCCGCGTTATTCTCTCCTCGTTATCAACCAAGTGGGACATAAACCGAGACAACTCAGCAAACTTAGCTTCGTACTGTGACACGGTCATATTGTTTTGCTCCAGCTTAATGAATTCTACCTCCTTCATGTGACGAATACTTTCGGGAGAGTACTTGTCTTTAAATAGTTCTTGGAACTTCTCCCAAGACATCTTTAGTGCGGCAGGTTGAGTATGCTTTACCGATTCCCACCAGTAATCCGCCTCTCCTCGCAACATAAAGGTGGCAAAGGGAACCTTTTGCTCCTCGGAGCATCCTAAAACATCAAATATCTTGGTGATCAGCTTTATCCACGTCTCCGCCTTAGTGGTTTTGGCTCTCCAATAAACTCCGATGGTCCCAGCTCCTTGAACTGTTTAGCGGTGACCGTCCGAGAGTTGCCAGTGTTTCCACCTTCATTTTGGACAGGAGCCGCTCTCGCTTGATGTTACATGAATTGCATAAAGCGTCTAAACATCCCATCGTTCATCATTTGATCGGTGTTATTATTTACCTGAGGATTATTGTCTTCATGTTGCACATTATCCTGGTTATTCATCTGTGGTGACTCAATGGTCTCCTGTGCTCCATTGATATTCTCAACATTCTTGGATATCATTTTCAAATACTGCCACAAAACAATGGTTAATAGACACACCACATAATATCCCAATTTTGACCGACCAATTAAATAACAATTAAATGTAGGTATGTCATACTAGCAAAGGAATTACTCGTCTTTCCCCTCCTAGTTCTAGTCTCACATCTCAGCCAGGGATCATATCCTTAAGCTTTAATACCAACTGTGATGCCCCCAAAATAGGTAAACCACTACACCAAAAATGGCCTCTAGTGAAGGACAAATCCTTCACTAGAGGCCATATATCACTCACAAGTGATTTATTGCGAAGAAATATTTCCCTCACACGAGTGCTCGCATTAGACCTCCTCGCAATTGGGTATCCTTCGCTAAGTAGTAACTAAATGTTTTTTGTGAAGGATATATTGTGAATAACTTTTTTATTCACAAATTGTATTTAGTAATGGAATATTGTTATTTAGTGAAAGATTGGTTTCCTTCACAAATAATATTTTAAGAATGACTATTTGAAATTAGTGAATAACTTGATTCCCTCACAAATAATATATTGTGAGGAACAAATTTATTTAACGAGAGAATATTTTCCTTCACTAATTATAAATTGAGAATCTTTCTTCAAATTAGTGAGAGAAAAATTCCTTCACAAATTATAAATTTGTAAATTAAAAATTAATTACTAAATAATCAAAATTCATTGAAAATTATAATTGATTTTTAAATCATTGATTTCATATTTATTATTATTATTAATCTCTATAAGAAATATTAAATTTATTTTTCAAGTAAATATAAATATTGCCATACTTTTTTCAAACTAATTAATAAGCTAATGCATAAAGAGCTAATAAAATCAAAACTTTTCATATAAATAGATAATAATACTCGAGTCACAATAACTACAAAATTTGTTATTGTATCTTGGTCTTACAAGGACCATAGTACCTACAAAATTTATTCACAAACATAAAAAAACTGAAAGAATAACAATGAACTAGAAGGAATAAAGTGTGACATGTTAGATCCACTTCATCATCATTTTCTTCAAGAAAATCAAGGTTAGGCATGTAAACTTCATGCTGCAATAGAAACACCAAAATTCAATTTCAATAAGACGATGAATAAGAATAGATGAAGCTGGTGAACACACATTTGAGAAGAGAGATGAAAAAATAATAGACCTTGCGGTAAACGGCATAATTGGGAACTTCTGACTTATCTCACTGAAAATGAACCTTGATGCTATAATTTTCAAGTGATAGTTCTTGTCTACAGCTCTTTTATAGACTGGTGTTTTCCTTTCATCCAACAGCTTGGGCTGCGATTTGAGCAAGCATTGTAAGGGGAAATGTAAGAGGCTATACAACATTGTAAGGGGAAATAGCCTTAGTTTTATATAAAACAATCTTATATTTCCACTATACTTGTCACTTTATCAATTACATAAACATCATTCTCCTCAAATTCCGCATCATCAACTCTTGTATTAGGGTTTGAGACACTCAGTACAACTTTGTTTCCATGAATCACAAACTGCTTGAGCTGATGACCAAGAACACCTTCAACAATTTTTGCGATCATAGGCAGTGAAGAACCTTCCGAATTGCTTGACCACATCTTTGTTACGTGATGAAGAATAGAGAATTAGCAAACAAGTGACAGGATGAGAGAAAATAAAGAAACAATTTTGTTCTATTAATTGATTTCATTAGTCTCACTTAACAAGATCAAGAAGTAGTTTCTAACTATAGACAGGAATTTATAACGAAGCAAGCAATCATCAATTTTAGATAATGAAATCTCAACGACACAATTTGCAAAATAGTGAAATTAAGAGGCTAATTGTTAGGTACAAAGTTAGATGCATAAAATGGCTTAAGCATTTCACTTGATGTGGATGACAATAATGCAAAACATGGACCAAAGATTAAGGATTGTAAAACCAAAACCCAAAAAATGTAGTACCTCTTAAAAATACCAAATACAAGGAAGTATACTCCTTGAAGAAACTAGTACAAGGCACAACCATAACAATATGATGTGCCTTGTGCAAACAGTTAACCAGTCCGCTAGATTTCATACCTATGTAGATAATGGAACCCTTTCTAGCCGAAGTTAATGACATGTGAAGTCCTATCAGAGTAACTATGATAAAATCATCACTTGGAATTTCTTCCATAGCTTATGACAAGTATTCATCATGTAGAAGCATTAAACTTCTGATCAGTAATATAAAATACAGGGCACCACATCAAGAACTCCGAAGATGTGCACATTAGTTTTATTTCTTTGAGAAGTAAGAACATATCGTGCTATGATGCTAAAAGAAGAGAGAAAGATGATAACAATCACTAACAACATAAAAACAAATCAAATACAATCTCTTTAACTGAAATAATGACTTGATATCTAACAATTCTAGTTCATAGACTGAGCCCTGCTCGGTTTTAAGGCATTTAACAATATAGATCACAATTTGTAGACCATAAAGAGGAGAAAAATTATTGGGGAAGTAAAGAAAGGGAAACAAAGAGGCACAATGATCTATCAGTGTAACTATGACTTTAATATGGCTTCACAGGAGTAACACTCCATAGTCGGTTATAGTATCTTCTTCATATAGAAATCATGCTCTAGTTCCATTAGAAAGAGTAACAAAACGACTAAAAACTTCCCATGCGAATGCATCACTTGAGAAACTAAAAACCAAAAGGGAAACTTTGACTATAAATGGCACACATACAGACAAACAAAGGAACTGAAAAGCAGTAATTAAAGTTAAGAGGAGAGGAAAAGAATCCATGGAGAATAGATAAATCTAACAAAAAGAGATGGAATGAAGAGGAAAACCTATCTGTCAAAGGCAAACAACCAATAAGGTCAAGCCAATATACCTTCAGCATAATTTAGTTGACTAATATAGTATGTCACTAATTATAGAGAATAGGTCAACATGGAGCACCCCTTGTAATGGCCAAGCAAAATACAAGCAACAGGGATAAGCTTTGTTCTTGAGCGATTCCAGTGACACCTCTTCCCCCTCTTGAAATCCTGCAACTGCTATACCCCAAGTCATGGCTGATATGACCTGCAAAGGTTAAGGAATATCATAAACTTAAAAGTAAACTAAATAACTAAAAACTGCATATGAGAATAAAATGTGTACTGAAATATAAAATTTGGAAGGACAAGTGCACCAGCCTTCTTAGAACAATAAAGTACCTCCTACATGAAAGAATATAATACTTACTATTAACTAATATTGTAAAAATAGACATCTAATCAGGATAAAGACAAATACCTTGCAGACACTACCATCGCTAGAGGAGGAGTATCAAGTATAATGATTTTTACACCCAAAGAATATAAAATGTGGTTGGTTCATAGAATGAAATAGATGTCAACCAAAATCTCACACGTCTACGCTTTAATGGTCAAAATAAAGATCATAAGAAAATTAAATGACATAGTCAACCAAGTAATTAAACATACAACTGATAACATGAGAGCAGTTGAAGGTAAAACTGCAGTTCCACCAAGAACATAAAGACCAACAGAAGAAATGCTCCTTGCCACTCGTTTACATCTAACACCTTGACAAAATTGGAGATAAGGAAACAATATGATTAAGGAATTTCAAGAACTATAATAATCTGCAATAAGTTAGTGCTTACTTCCATGTTCTCAATAATTTTCAATAAAGCATACAGCATGAAATGCATAGATGCTATTATATGCCACATCAAATGCTTCCCGAACAACTGCATCAAGCTAATTACGGAACAAGATAAGAATCAAGTATCGGACACAAACGGCATAGTTAAAATGTGCTAATTTGCAAATTAATCTCCTAATCAGGGTTCTAAAATGTAGCTAAAAAATTTCAAATAAACTTCTGTTCTTAAATAATAGACTTTCTCCTTGTAACGAAAAGGGAACTCTTAAAGTAAATATATCAATACCTCTAGATCAGGCAAATCATACCATGCATACCTTGGATCAACATAAAACAAATTACTTTAAATTAGAAAATTAAAAATAATGAATACAACACATAACATGGAGCAATGTTGATATAAACTTGTACGAGTGTCATTGCCTTGTCAGTACAAAAATAAGCCATTGCCTTTTGATTGTATAAACAAAAGAAGTATATGTGTAAGTTCAGCCTGTGCAATAAATAAACAAAAAGCATCCCACGATGTCATACATTCAAGTTAAGATAATGCTTTTGCCACTAAAAAGGCCAACCTCACCCAAAAATGAAAAAAGAATCAAGATTTATAACACATTCTTGAATTACTGATGACCCTAAAAAAGAAAACAAAATCAAGAAGAATGGATCATAAAGATCTCAACTGTTGAATGAGTTGTAGAACCAATGTTGACTCAACCATAAGGTTTTGATGTCTTACTAGTATTATATTAAGTCGTCTGAACCGTAACAAGAAACTTTACTCTGTTCTGCAGGACGCCATTTGCATCCTAAAGCACTTGAGGGGGAAAAGGCCTTGCAATCTTTTTAGTCGTAAAACCAACATTTTCCTTCACAATCTCTGGACTTGACAAGCCATCCTTCTGGTGAAAAATTAACTTGACAAGCATCTCTAGTCACTACATGCACAACAAACCTCTTTACGATCTTAAACTTCACTTTTACACATAAAAGAAGTTGGTTATTTATACTGTGCGACAATATAAATCTTTTCTGGATAAAGAGAAAATGATGGGATAGAATTCATGAGGCTCATTTATATACTTCTCTTCTTAACTTTATAGCATATATTGAGCAAATTTAATGGCACATAAATTGTCAGTTCTAACATAAATATGTTGTCGATCAATAGTTCATGTTCAATATTAGCAAACGGGCTGTTAAGAATAAATACCCATCCATTTGCATGGGCTAAACCAATGTTTATAAAAGAAATCAATCCCATAAACAATTTTCCATTGCGTAACACTTCCATTCAAGACCAGAAATACATTCATATATTATTCAAAATATTACCTATAAATGGAATAAACAAGGGTGTTAATAATAAAGTTTACCAATAAAAACATTGCCATTATTTTAGTGGATGCCAAACTTTGTTCAATCTGTGCCTTTTAGCCTATCATTTCCAACATGGTCATTTGGCCCATCAGTTCCTTAATTCGAACATTAATTGGCTAGTAATGATATATCTTTATATTTCATACACTTTACTTGCGCAATGGCAGCCCATAATTCTTGTAAACACAATCCCTATA
This sequence comes from Panax quinquefolius, assembly GCA_020205615.1. Lineage (NCBI taxonomy): Eukaryota > Viridiplantae > Streptophyta > Magnoliopsida > Apiales > Araliaceae > Panax > Panax quinquefolius. The sequence goes on along the minus strand of CM035165.1, from coordinate 67,055,220 downwards.
AGATATATAAAAGTTATTGCTCTTTTATTTCCCCTAAGTTGTCTTATAGAGGGTAATTGATCTGATGATACAATGAAACTCCTGTCCAACTTTAATGGCAATCTTTTATACATTATAAAGAGGATATGGTAAGGAACCACTAGTTGAACTAAAATTAATGATCTCATGAATTTAACTTAGATATATATAAGTCTTAATGAACTCATAAATCAAAATAATACATATATATATATATATATATATATATATTCCAAGACAATTGATCCTTAAACTTGCAGAACTTAGGTAACAAATGGAACATGATTACTGTAAGATGACATAAGAGATTGACAAAATAAGAGATATAGGAGAATATCTCACGTTGAATTTTCCTATATAGACACGAAATACATTACTCAATTACTTTGTCTTTTTTGTTGTTAATAAAGGGCTTGAGAAAGAAAAATTGGCTTTTCTTCTATTAATTTAAAATTTAACTCACAATATAGTTATTTTTTGAAATTAAAGGGATAGAGGACAAAATTGAATCTTGAATTTGGAAAATGTGGAACGGATTTGAAGCTATGCAAATGGTTAAACTGCTACACATAATCAAGTTTTCATTTCTCTTTATATGTATAAAAATGCCTACTTAAGCTCTAAAAACTACCCAGACACAAACAAGAGAGAAAAGAAAGTTAGGCTATATATACCTCAAATTTCATGAAAATTAGAATTTGTGCAAATACTTGGTAGTAAAGATTGTTCCTCTTTCCCCCTCCTTTTAAGACTCGGTGCGTAAAATATTAGATTCTGTAAACAGAATTCACAATCAAAGCTCAAAATTTTAGCATCAAAGAGTCACACCAGTCACCATGAGACACTCAAAACTCCTGCACGACAATTGAAGCTAATCTTGAAACTGTAGCAATTGAAGAGTAGGGCAGATCGAATTTAATCGAAAAGGCTAGGCATTAAATATTGGAGCTGGCGGATGTAAGCCAAGCGAGGAGGATGTAGATGAGAGTCGTGACGCCAAAAGGTCTGGCTCTCAAAATTACTCATTGATCTAGGTCAAATGTTTAAGAGAGAACGGAGTGGGTAAAGGGTGTGGTTCTGAGATATACTCCAACGCCGGTTGCCATTCAGATCTACCCCAACACATTGAAATTTAGGTCTGAAGTATATTGTGGGAAATTTGGGGATTTTTTACTTGAAAAAATAAATTGGGGATTAATGTAAAGTATAAATTTTAATTTTGACGAGAAATATTTGGCGCTACTCTTTCACTGACCCGCTTAAATTTTTCACTAATATTTTTCTAGAATTTTTTGTAGGTTATTAATATCCAACAAACTAAATAAGAAAAGCATTTGTCTCTCATAAAAAAGTTCTTAACTAAAATATATTGCGAAAACAACTTCCTTCACAAAATTTTACCAAGAAAAAAACATCAAATTTATTTTCCCGCCTCAACTTTGTGAAAGAAAAATATGATTTTGTGAAGGAAATTTATTTCACTAATGTCTTTTTATCAATTTTACTATTATTTTAGTTTCCTTCATTGTTCCTTCACTAAATAAATGTCTTAAATGAAAGAATTAATTCCTTCGCAAATTTTCCTTCACAACATTCTTATTTTCTTATAGTGAATTTTGCGAGGAAAAAAATATAAATTGTGAAGGATGTTTCTTTCGCTAATAACTATATTGTCACTATACTTTTTTCCTTCACTATTCCTTCGCTAAACAACTCCTCATGTGAAGGAATAAATTCCTTCACAAAATTTCCTTCGCTACATCTCTATTTTGGTGTAGTGTACATCACCCATTCTGAGTCACCAAATATATAGTACAGAATACAAATACAAACTTAAATATACAACATGAGTTGTGAGTTTTAATATAAATATTGTCTTCTAGACAGTATTCAAACTCAAAATAAGTCCTCAATACATTTATTATCACACTATTTCACAGAATAGTGAGGACTACTAATGCAAACATCTGGACCGTCACTCCATTCCTCACCTAAGTCCCAGCTATATTCTCATTTCCTGAAGAGAACAATGAAAGAAAAGGATGAGCTCAACTAGCCCAGTAAGAAATATTATGACTAAGATAATGCATAATAAATTATCGTTAGCCTTAAACAATGTTAAACTGATAAAATATAATAAACATCAAGTTTAACTGCAGCGGAACAAGCAATCCATTAGAAGAGTCAAGTAGAGTATAAAATCTACTATCTTCTGTGATTTAAAAGGTTTTTCATCACTTTTATCGATGAGACTCAGCCTAATAATTAATCCACAACATCGAATCATCCCTGGACTACGGCCAAGAATATTCATTAGTATCACGACCACAAATTATCCATACACTACAGGCCAATGATATTCGTATTTTCATCAATGGTCATGATCATGCCAACAACTATCCATTAATGCACTACGGGCCAATGAGGACTTTTACCACATCATTTGTAACATTACGGTCATGATTATACCGAATAATTCCTGGTCATAATCAACCAAGTCCATCTATGCACTACGGGCCAAAGATGACTTTAATAACAATATAAGCATGAGGATGATGACAATGATATAAGAATTCAATTAAAAGAAAGAAAATGATAAATTTTTAAAGATTTATAATTTAATTTATCCAAAATTCAATAATGTCCAAATTTTCAACATGATATTGCTTTGTGGAGTAAAATTCAAGAATAATATTGTATCAAAAATGATTTGGACCAAAAAGAAATCAAATTTTATCATGAATTGTGACGCCCCCAAAATTAGGTATACGCCACCCATCTTGGGTCGCCACTTACGTGGTACATAAATTCAAATACAACTTACTAATATAAGCGTATGGTATACAATACGACATAAAGCGTGAGTTTGAATACAAATATTGTCTACTAGATATTATACAAACTCAAAAGGAGTCCTCATTACAACTATTATCACACTATTTCACGGAATAGTGAGGACTACTAATGCTATCCTCGGACCATTACTCCGTTCCCGACTCGTCCCCGCCTATGTTCTCATTTCTCAAGAGAAACGGTGAAAAAAGGGTGAGCTCAACTAGCCCAAGAAGAAATATTATGACTAAGATAATGCGAGAATAAATTATCATTAGCCTTCAAAAAGTGTTAAAGCGATAAAATACAATAGACAAACGGTTTAAGCTGCGGTGGAATATGCAATCCATTAAAAGAGTCAAGTAGAAAATAAAGTCTACTATCTTTTAGGTTTTAAAAGGTTTTCATAAATTTTATCACTAAGACTCGGTTTAATGAATAAACCACAATATCTAATCATCCTCGTACCACTGGTCAAGGATTTTCATCAAATTATCAATGGTCATGACTATACCGAATCACCCCCGGTCATAATCATACCAAAAACTATCCATCAACGCATTACGGTGCCAATGAGGACTTTTATCACATCATTTATAACAAGCCATGATTATACCGAATGATCCTCGGTCATAATCATACTAAGTTCATCTATGCACGTAAGCCAAAGATAACATATTATAACATGAGGATGATGACAATGACATAATAATTCAATAAAACAAGTTCAAGAATTATTTTATCCGAGAATTAGTAACGCCCAAATTGTCAACAAGATATTGTTTTATAGAGTAAAATTCAAGAATGATCGGAAGAATATTTCCATGAAAGATCTTTGGATGAAACGCAAATATCAAGAATATTCTACTAATTTCATGGAGTATAGAAGTCAAAGTTTTAACCAACCGATATAATAAAGAATGGAATAACAAAGGAAATCACCATGCATGCGGATTGCAGACAGACGAGTTATTCCAACAGAATAATAATAACGGAACCAGTCGGGTGAAATTCACAAGCTGGGATGTTCCAATGAGAATAATAAAGATGGAACCGGATCCGGTGTAAAACACACGAGATAAGATATTCCAACAGAATGATAAAGAGCGGAACCGGTCCGGTGTAAAACACATGATGAGGATGTTCCAACAGTATAATAATAAAGAACCGGAACCAGTCCGGTGTAAAACACATGAGCAGGATGTTCCAATAGAATAATAGAAGAATGTCACCAAGTATAGGGTAAACCACGATACAGATTATGTATAGGGTATGTACAGAGCATATCTGAGTTATTCCAAATGAATAATAAAGAATGGAATAATGAGGATTTCACCAAGTATAGGGTATGTGGCAGTATACAAAGTTATTCCAACAAAATAATAAAGAATGGAATAATGAAGTTCTCTTCATGAATAAGAAAGAATAACTCCTTACACGGTACAACAAATAATATCCCTTACTAGTAAAAAGACTTTGGATATCAAAGTAGTGAAGTGCGAATACTCTTCTTCTTTCTCTCTATAGATTTTCTCTCTATAGCTTCTCTCTATAATTTCTCTCTTTAGAGTTTTGGTGAATTCGTAAGAAAATAATGAAGGAATGAGCTTCTATTTATAGGAAAATAGAATGCATAGTAATTAATCCATGAACGGTCCGATTGATTTACTTTTAATCGACGGTCCATATTTAAAGCAAAATCTTTTAAATAAAATATCATATATTCTATTTATATAAAAACATTTTACTATGCAAACACTATGTAAAAAACACTATGCAACACTATGCATAATAAAATATAATATATTCTATTTATAGAATAACTTTAATAAAGTATTTTGTTTTATATAAAAGATGTTTACATTTTTTTACGTTAATAATACTGAATAAAACAAAACGTCATTATCGCTATAATAATTCATATTATTAATCGACAATAATGGAATCAAACTGAGTGACTTCTCACATAAGCATCAATAATCAATACCGTGTGCTACTATGCAACCACACGTATTAATGTACTTTACTACTGAGAGTAGTTCAACAAAGATCAACCAGTAAAACTTCCGTCATTATTTTAATAAAATATTTTTGTCGTTTTCTCAATCCGGCAATAATTACATTTGCTAGGTCCACTAATGATTGAGTAGTTATCTGAATATTCCCTCGCTAAACAAGAATATTCCCAACCAATCGAATATAATATAACCACTTGCATACTTTACAAAATTTATAAATACTATCCACAACTATAATATTATCTCAAATTCACACCATAATATTAAAAAATTATTTTGACAAAATTTAAATCTTTATTGATAAAATCTGGGGTCTCACATGAATAGTGCCCTGAGAATAGTAACTTCGGGAATAGTAACCCCGTGAATAGTACCCCGGCATGAAAAAGTTAAAACTTATCAAGAATGCTCGAATAATATTTCCATAAAAAGATATTGGATGAAGCGCAAATATGAAGGATATTCTACTAATTTCATGGAGTATAGAAGCCAAAACTTTAACAAAATGAGTATAGAATTCGAAATCTGAAACGAAATAATATTACTTACATACTACAGAGTACGAAAGAAAATATTATTTTATACGAATATTGAACAAAAATAACATCCCTTACCTTGAAAAGAATAGTATTCCAACTGGTATAGCGGGGATATTCTTGAAGAAAACTTTCACTGTTTTCTACGCTCAAAGCTTTCTAAAACTCGAAAGAAATACGCTCAATATTATAGAAGAAGAATTCTTTGATTTTGGTGTGATTTTAAATTCTAACTCAGCATCCTATTTATAGGAGAATGGAAAGGATACTATTTAAATTTTAGAAATCACGTGTTGCGGCAGACAATCACAAAGTATTTGTCTTGAATTGGCTAATTTTTGAAAATATTTGATTTACTATGCAGCACTATGCAATAAAATATTCAAATAAAACAAAAACTTTAAATGAAATATAATATATTCTATTTATAATCTAATAAAACAAAACTTATATAATATATATATATATATATATATATATATTAACAACACTGTACTCCCCTGTGAATTCACCCCTGCCAACTTTTCAAACCATTATATATATATATATATAACAAAAATCAAGATAACTTTCTCCTGACTATTTTGAAAAATGGGTAAGTGGGGGTCCATAAATACTTCACAAAAATCCACTTAATATTTTTAACAACCTTTATTCATATTATTATAACTCGCAATATTAACAACCAGATTGTTCCCAGTAAAGAGGGGGCTTTTCCGTTAAGGATTTCTCCATATTGGCGCACAATTAGGTGACCAAACCTCTCCTCGACAGAACTTTCTAGACATTGTTAATTATGAAAATAATAATATGAATAACTTGTCATCTCAATTATTGATTTAATAATATAAAATATCAACAATAATTAAATCAAATAACGTGAGATACTATACAGCAATTACTGTAGCAATAATTAAGTATAACTGAGTGACTTCTCATAAACATCAATAATCAATAACGTGTGCTACTATGCAACCAATGCCGTACATCTTGTATTTTTACCATCGGTATTTCAAGCGATTAATAAATAAAACTTTCATCGTTATTTTCATAAAAAGATATTTCTGTCGTTTACTCATTCCCACAATAATTACGTTGTGAGGTCCACCAATGATTGTGTCGTCGTACGAATATTCCTTGTTAAAACGAATATTCCCCGACCAATCGAATATTATATAACAACTTGCTTACTTTGTAAATTTATAAATATTACTCACAACTATAACATTATATCAAATTCACTCCTTAAATATTCAAAAATAATATTTATAGAAAATTCATCTTTATTCATAAAAGTTGGGGTCTTACACTTAACAATTATCTTAGATAATTATATTATCAATCAAAATATTTTTCATAAGCTCGAAATAATTTTTAAATAATTATTATCCTTTAAAATGATTTTTCAATCATTAATATCGTATTTATATGAATTAAATACCACTTAATTATATTATCATTAATATTTATTTAATATTAAATATTAATGAAATACATGTCATAATATTATAATATATTTATAATATCTCAAAGTATTTTTAATACCTTAATTTAAACCTTTAAATCCATTATCCGATAATTTCTATTAATATTAAAATATTAATATTTTCATGATAAAATATCGGAAGTTATATTTTATAACTTAAAATATTTTTATAACACTTAAATCATTTTTATATGATTTTTAAATCATAAATTCTGTTTTTCATAATTTATTTAATACATTTATTAAATAAATTAATTACCATTAAAGTTAATTAATTAATGAAATTCATCAAAATATATTAAAAGTCATCAAAATAACTTAAAATATTTTCTTATACCATAATATAATTTTTCATGATTTTTCATGTATTTAAATCATTTTTAGTAATTTATTTCATATTATAATTAAATAAATTAAATACCATTATTATTCCAAAAATATTAAATATTTATGAAATATATTCAGAATAATTAAAAACTAATTTTCAGACTTTAAACTAATTTTTAGGAATTTATTATGTAATTGTAATAATTAAAAACATTTTTTTCCATTTATTTAATAAAAATATTAATTTTCAGAAATTAAGTGTCGCTAAAGGGCCCTATAGCGACGAGACTGTCGCTATAGGTGTTCTTGAGGAAACCTAGAAAGTTCATGTCAGTGTGAAGGGTGCTAGGTTTGACCAATGTTAGAATCTTGATCATTAAGATTTCTGGCTTACTAAAGTGTTAATGTGGTAGTATTAATGTCACACTACAACCCTATACAACTCACATGGACAACACATATCAAATCTGTCAGATCTAAGCTACAGAAATTGATGTCAGAGCTGTTCTTCATTTCTGGGTTACCCAAAAATGATGAACAGTTCGACTTAGCTACTTTGAATCCTTATAGTTTGTAGTCTAGGTATACTTTGTGTAATATATTGGTTCTATATTGTAGTCGTGATTTCAAAGTATAACTACATAACATAAGGTCAGTTTAAAAATCTCACCAACTCAATATTTGAGTCGGTCAAAGTACGGGTCAGGAGCTGTTCTTGAACTTTCTGGGTTTTCCAGAAATGTTCATCCGGCTGATGGTCAACCATAGTTTGACCAGCCACAACTTTGATTCTGTTGCTATTCTAAGTGTTCTTGAAGCTTAATTGTGTAGCCTACATGTCAGTCTACAAGATCCAACCGACAGAATGACTTAACAATCAATGAGAAGCAAGATCAAAGACCTGCAAAAACACTGTCAGACTTTTCTAGGCAAATCTGGGCTTCCCAGAAACTGATTTTGTGAACGGTCAACGCGTTTTGACTGCTTATAACATGAACTCTAAATATGATATAACCTTGATTCAAGTTCCAGATCAAAGCCTACATGTCATACTACACATATAAAACTTCAAACACCATAAATCATTAACACCGAAGAATCTAAAGGCTCTGACTTTCGGTTGTCAGACCGCACTTTTCTAGTTTTCCAGATTTTCAAAATTTACAATTTCTTGCATCTAGATATTTTAGATCTTGGAGGTAACAACCCATATCACTAAATAACATCTTATTACACAACTTAAAACCATAAACAACAACAAATAACATGGATCACATAGATTTCTAAGTTTAGGATTTTTATACCTTTTCTAGTTTTGATCCTTGATTTTGACTTTTTGATTCTGTTATTGGCTTGCTATGAACTGATCCTAACTTTGTTTATCACTCTTTCTCTCACTCTAGATTTCGAAAATTAGGGATAGAGAAGTTCTTGGAGAAAATGAGAAATAAAGTAGGTATTTTCTCTCTCTCTAATCTGTATATGTTACTTGATATAATGAATGTGGTTGATTGTATATAGCTGATGCTGAGAATTTGGTCACATGGCTGAGTCAAGAGTGGTTCACCAACTCAAAATCATGGTAAGATTTACAAGTTGTCAAATTAAACAATGTAAAAAGGGCACCTTGGTCATTTGTCTTGTAAATTTAATGGCATGCTTGTCTTTTGTCCCAACCCTCAGGGTTTGAACCCTTAGGGTTAAAACCTAAGGTTCTAAAAAAATCTAGGATTTCCAAATTTAGGTTTTCAAAAATAGAAAAATAATATTTCCAAAATGGGCATTAGGGTTTATAACTCAAGAATTAGGGTTTTCTAAATAGTTAATTAGGGTTATCCCTAATTATATTTATAATCACATATACTTAAATAATTAAATTTAGCCTTTGAATTTCCAAATTATGGTTTCATATTCCGAATTAGGGTTTCCGATTCTCGGAACTGAAATTAGGGTTTCCATAACCGATTTTACGGTTTCTTATAAATAGTAAGAATTTTCTAACTGAACGTTGACGTTCTTAATATAATATTAGGGTTTGCCACTGATATAGGTTATCTGGTCAACCCTTGACTCTTAACCACATACGGTACACATATACTACCATATACACAAAACATATACACTTATATCCTTAATCCTGAATAATTCACCAAAAGATTTTAAACTTCACCAAAATCCTTCACAGAATTTTGAAATCCTTAAATTTTCTTCACAGAAATATCAAATCCATTCACTTATTTCCTGTCTAGGTTTATTATTTAACCTTAATTCAATATTTTAAGATTTAAATAAATATCCAAATTCTCGGGTTGTCACACATGTCGTCGGCGAAGCTCCTGATGACATAAGAACGAGTACAATTTTAAATCCATGGTGGGATGAGAAAGAGAAGATAGACGAAGAGCCCATTGTGTGTGACAAGCTTCCATGCCCCAAAGTGATCACATACACAATGGAGAAAACACCTAGTTGTGGGATATTCTTGATTGAGATCATACCAAATCAGAGCATGCTAGCTGACTTTGATGCATTGGCCATCACAAATAGGAACCTACCAAAAGTTACATTATTTTTGATGGATGGAGGATTCCTCAATTATCGAAGAGGAATTGTGTGAGACCCCGAATTTTATGAATAAAGATTTAATTTTTCTCAAAATATTTTTTTATATTATAGTGTGGATTTGATATAATGTTATAGTTGTGGGTAGTATTTATAAATTTTGCAAAGTATGCAAGTTGTTATAAAATATTCGTTTGATCGGGGAATATTCTTTTTGTCGGGGAATATCCGTACGACGGCACAATCATTGGTGAACCCCACAACGGAAGTATTGTCGTAGTAAGAAAAGCATGTAATTATCTTTTTATAAAAATAACTACGAAAGTGTTACCGTTAAAACCGTTGAACTACCCGGTAGTAAAAGTAAAGAATGTCTGGCGTGGTTGCATAGTAGCACACGGTATTGATTATTGATGCTTACGTAAGAAGTCACTCAGTTATGCTCAATTATTGCTATAGTAATTACTGCATCATATCTCTCATATTATTGATTCAATTATTGTCACAGTATCATCTGTATAATATGTTATATTATTAAATCAAAAATTGAGACGACAAAGTTATTCATATTATTATTTGCAATATTGACAATGTCTAGAAGTTTCATCAAGGAGAGGTTTGGTCACCTAATTGCGGCTACTGATAAGGAGAAATCCTTATCGGAAAGCCCTCTCTTTCCTGGGAATGACCTGGTTGTTAAATATTGTGAGTTATAATATTAATGATGAATAAGTTCGTGTTGATTAAAGATGAAATTGATTGTTCCATTGTGTTGGGATTATTAGTGTTAGCGGAAATCGACATTTATTTCGATAATAATTGATGTCTGGAGGTTATATTGATCAATCGGGTATTCGGGGCACTTTTTGTGTCAGAGTACTATTCACAGGTTACTATTCACCCGGTTACTATGCACTCTAGTATTGTTCACTCGGGTATTTGGGACACTTTTCGTGTCGGGGTATTATTCCAGAAGTACTATTCACGGGGTACTATTCACCTGAAAAATATATTTCTTTTCGGTCCAAATAATTTTTGGGTACAATATTATTCCATGATGAGATGTGATAATTTTTCAGACCATTGATTGAAGTTATAATAGTAAATCAATATGGATCGTTGGTTGAAGATATAATAGTAAATCAATATGGACCGCTGGTGGAAAGTTATAATAGTAAATCAATATGGATCGTTGGTTTAAAGTTTTAATAGTAAATCAGTATGGATCGTTGCTTTAAGTTTTAATAGTAAATCAATATAGTTCTTCCATTTAAAAGTAAATCAATCTGGACCGTTCATGAATTAGTTACTATTCAGTCCATTCTCCTATCAATAGAAGCTCATTCCTTCATTATTTCTTATGAATTCACTGAAACTCTAGAGATAGAAAATATAGAGAGAAAGAAGAAAAGTATTCTGCTACTTCACTACTCCAGTATTCAGTTTTTCTAAGGTAAGGGATATTGTTTATTATACTCGTAAGGGATATTATTTGTTGTACTCGTAAGGGGTATTATTCTTTCGTATTCATGAAGAGAGTTATTTTCTTTCAATACTCGTAAGGGTTGTTATTCCATTCTTTATTATTACGTTAGAAATATCGCCTGTCATGCGGATTCGCATGACACAGTTCCACTCTTTATTATTCTGTTGGAATAACCCACATCATGCGGTCTATCGCATGCCGGTGAATTTCTGTTGTTATTCCATTCTTTATTATTACATTTGGAATATCCATGCGTGCGGATTACGCATGACACGGTTCCATTCTTTATTATTCCTCGTTGGAATAACATGTCTGTGCGGTCTATCGCATGCCTGGTGAATTCTGTTGTTATTCCATTCTTTATTATTCTGTTGAAATATCCTATCTGTGCGAATTACGCATGACCAGGTTCCATTCTTTATTATTCTGTTGGAATAACCTATCTGTGCGGTCTATAGCATGCCTGGTGAATTGTGTTGTTATTCCATTCTTTATTATTCTATTGGAATAACATGTTTGTGCGGATTACGCGCGCCTGGTGAATTCTTCTGTTATTCCATTCTTTATTATTTTGTTGGAATAACCTGGCTGTAAGGATTACGCACGCCTGGTGAATTCTTCTGTTATTCCATTCTTTGTTATTCTGTTGGAATAATCTGTCTACGTGGATTACCGCGTGGCGGCAAAAATTCATTTGCGGTTTCATATATTCTATTATACTCAGTTGGTTAAAGTTTTGGCTTCTATACTCCATGAAATTAGTGGAATATCCTTGATATTTGCGCTTCATCCAGTATCTTTTCATGGAAATATTCTTCTGAGCATTCTTGAATTTTACTCCACAAAGCAGTATCACGTTGACAATTTGGACGTTATTGAGTTCAGGATAAATTAACTTATAAATCTTTAAAATATATTCTTGAACTTGTTTTATTGAATTGTCATCATCCTCATACTTATATTATGTTGAAAGTCATCTTTGGCTTACGTGCATAGATGGACTTGGTATGATTATGACCAGGAATTATTCGGTATAATCATGACAATAACATGACGAATGATGTGGTAAAAGTCATCATTGGCCTGTAATTCAATGGTGGACAGTTGTTGGTATGATTATGACCAGGGATTATTCAGTATAGTCATGACCATTGATGATTACATGAATATCCTTGGCCGTGGTGCAGGGATGATTCGATTTTATTTATTAAGCTGAGTCTCAGTGATAAAGTTGATGAAAAACTTTTTAATCATAGAAGATAGTAGAGTTTATACTTTACTTGACTCTTTTAATGGATTGCTTATTCCGCTGCAGTTTTTGATCTAAAACTTGTTGTCTATTATATTCTATCAGTTGTTATACTATTTGTGAGACCCCATATTTTATCAATAAAGATTTAAATTTTGTCGAAATAATTTTTAATATTATGGTGTGAATTTGAGATAATATTATAGTTGTGGGTAGTATTTATAAATTTTGCAAAGTATGCAAGTTGTTATAAAATATTCGTTTGGTGGGAAATATTTTTTGTTAGGGAATATTAAATACAACGGCTCAATCATTGGTGGACCCCTAGCGTAATTATTGTCGGATTGAGAAAGCGACAAAAATATTTTATAAAAATAACGGGCGGAGGTGTTCTTGTTAAAAGCTGTTGAACTACCCGGTGGTAAAAATAAATGCGATGTCTGGCGTGGTTGCATAGTAGTACACGCGGTATTGATTATTGATGCTTACGTGAGAAGTCACTCGGCTATGCTCAATTATTACTCTGATAATTCTTTGCATCATATCTCTTATATTATTGATTCAATTATTATCACAATTATCATCGTATAATATGTTATATTATTAATTGAGACGACAAGTTATAAATGATTAATAATTGTTGAAAGATTAAAAAATGTGTTGATTAAAAATAAAATGATTTGTGGTAATATTTATTCAATCCTTAATGTATATAAAGAGTGCATTATGAGGCGTTTGTGGTAAGTTTGATTATTTTATGGGGGCCCGTATGTCATTATCTAAGAGTCTCTTCGTTAATAGTAATTACCTTTGTGAATAGTAATTACCTTCATCGATAGTATTTACCTTCGTCGATAGTATTTACCTTCGTCGATAGTAATTACCTTCGTCGATAGTAATTACCTTTGTGAATAGTAATTACCTTCGTCGATAGTATTTACCTTCGTCAATAGTAATTACCTTCGTCGATAGTAATTACCCTTGTGAATAGTAATTACCTTCGTCGATAGTAATTACCTTTACCAGACGTCAAACCACTTGGCGTTTCACATTCTGAGCGTCAAACCACTTGCCGTTTCACATTACAAAGCGTCGAACCACTTGTCGTTTCACATTACGAGCGTCGAACCACTTTTCTTTTCACATCACCGATTCGTCGAGCCACTTGCCTTTTCACATGGTAGGTCTGCTAAGCTAGAAATCTTCTATAAATAGAGGACTAGTGCTTCATTATTTTTCACGAATTCCTTTGAAACTCTAGAGAGAAACTATAGAGAGAAAGAAGAAAAGTATTACGCTACTTCACCTTGCCAATATTGGTTCTTCTAAGGTAGGGAATATTATTTGTTTGTACCGTAAGGGTGTTATTCTTTCTTATTCATGAAGAGAACTATTGTTATTCCATTGCTTATTATTACATTGGAATAACCTATAAAAGTGGTATACCCTATACATAACTTTTGTATCTGTGGCATACCCTATACTTGGTGAAATCCTTATATTATTCCATTCTTATTTATTACATTAGAATAACTTTATACTGCGGAATCCCCTATACTTGGTGATCTCCTTACATTATTCCATTCTTTATTATTACTGTTGGAATATCACATACGTGTGTTTTACACGGACTGGTTCCATTGTTTATTATTCGCATTTATTATTACATTTGGAATATCACATGCGTCATGTGTTTTACAGGGGACTGGTTCCATTGTTTATTATTGACATTTATTATTACATTGGATCATCCTGGGTGTGAATTTCACGACTGGTTTAGATTATTATTATTACATTGGAATAACACATCATCTGCAATAATGCCGCATGCATGGTGATTTCTTTTGTTATTCCATTCTTTATTATACTCGGTTGGTTAAATCTTTGACTTCTATACTCCATGAAATTAGTGGAATATCCTTGATATTTGCGCTTCATCCGATATCTTTTCATGGAAATATTCTTCCGATCATTCTTGAATTTTACTCTACAAAAACAAAGTATCATTTTGACAATTTGGGCGTTAATAATTCACGGATAAAATAATTCTTGAACTTGTTTTATTGAATTATTATGTCATTGTCATCATCCTCATGTTATATTATGTTATCTTTGACTTACGTGTATAGATGAACTTAGTATGATTATGACCGAGGATCATTCGGTATAATCATGGCTTGTTATAAATGATGTGATAAAAGTCCTCGGTGGCACTGTAATGCGATGATGGATAATTTTGGTATGATTATGACCCGGGGTGATTCGGTATAGTCATGACCATTGATAATTTGATGAATATCCTTGGTAGTAGTGCGGGGGTGATTCGATGATGTGGATTATTTATTAAAAGTGAGTCTCGGCTATATGATGATGAAAAACCTTTTAAAACCTAAAAGATAGTAGACTTTATTCTCTACTTGACTCTTTTAATGGATTGCTTATTCATTTGTAGTTAAACTTGTTGTCTATTGTATTTTATCGGTTTAACCTTTGTTGAAGGCTAATGATAAATTATTACGCATTATCTTAGTTATAATATTTCTTCTTGGGCTAGTTGAGCTCACCCTTTCTTTCTTTATTCTCTTCGTGAAATGAGAACATATTTGGAGACGAGTCGAGAAGCGGAGTAATGGTCGAGAGGATAGCATTAGTAGTCCTCACTATTACGTGAAATAGTGTGATAATAGTAGTAATGAGGACTCCTTTTGAGTTTGTATAATATCTAGTAGACAATATTTGTATTCAAACTCACGGTTTATGTCGTATTGTACCACGGCAGTTATATTAGTAAGTTGTATTTGAATTTATGTACCATGTAAGTGGCGACCCAAGATGGGTGATGTATACCTAATTTTGGGGCGTCACGGTTGGTATCGAGCTTAGGGATATGATCCTGGCTAAGATGTGAGAATAGTACTAGGAGGGGAGAGCAGGGAATACCTTCGCTAGTATGACCTACCTAAGTTTATTTGGTATTTGATTGGTCGGTCGAGTATAGTGATAATATGTTTGCATGTCAATTAACCCTTATTTTGTGGCGGTGTTTGGAAATGGCGGTGAAAATATTCACAATGGAGTGAATGTGGCCAGTTGTGACACCTTTAATCACTAATCGAGGTTAATGCGATTGTCGGGACGAGGAACAAATTAGAGATATCCACGTAGTGAATGAAGAACTAATTGTTGCACGAGAGCTAGCTAGTTGCAGAGGTAGCGGTGAGAGTGAGGAAGAAGAGGAAGAAGAGGAACACGAGGAGAATTGGTTAGAAGAAGTTTATGATCAAAACTTAGAATTACAAAATCGTGTTCGTGAGCTAGAAGAAACGAGTTGAAGAAACGCAAGCGGTCGTGGAACAAAGGGATACAACAATTCAAAATTGGGTTACCCGATATGTGATGCTCGAACAAAATCACGCTTTGGCGAGGGTGTAAGATATTAAAGTTGGAATCGAGAATTTAAAATCAAAGATCGGTGAAAGAAGAAACAAGCTGAACGAAGGAGAATAGGCGATGCATGGGTAAAAGGTACTGCACAACGCGTTGATAGTGTAGAAAAAGGCGTCCAGATCAATAAAGCCAAAATAGATGAAATGGACTTTGCTTTTTGGACAAGAATTGGGAGAACCCAACATCGAATTGAATTACCACATGCATAGCGGTCAACCGAATTCGATATGGATCGGAGAATAATGATTCAAATCATGGATCAGGAATGTGAAGAAGCACTTAAGGGTGGAATGTACCCTATAGTAAAGTCAAACTAGGTAATTTAAGTGAGAGCGTTTGTCGAGAAACCCGAACGAAGTTATTACGGGTAAATTAATTATAAATTATTACGAAGTCTATACTTTATTCAATACAAGTTCTACCCACTCTTTTATTCTACCTAGTTGTGTTCAATGTTTAAATTTGACTCCGAAAAAATTAGACTTTGATTTTTCTATTGAAACTTCGTTGGGAGAAACCTTCGTTACCTCCACTATTTATTAATCTTGTTGTTTCAAATAAACACTTTCACGATCTTATCTCTTTGAAAATACTTGCCTTTGAGGTAATTTTTGAAAATGATTGATTAACTACTCATTATTCTTTTTGTAAGGTTGTTAGCTTTCATATTCCTAACCAACCTATTATACGAATTCAAAGTAACCAAACCCTAAAGTTAATCACTGTTATATCAAGCCATAAGTAAAGAGCCCCGATCCTTTCGTTATTGACTTCCTTGTGTGAAATGCACCGAAGCCAGACTTTCTGTAGGCGACGTCGTGACTGAAGATGGCAAGTTGATAGGTATCATTGTGAGGTGCTATCCAGGTTTAGGGATAGAAGTCACAGTTGGTATTAATGTGACGTACTATCCAAGTCTTGGACGAGAGTAACAGTTTTGAATGATATTTCTATCATTAATAAATTTCTTGGCGTATTCTTGAAGTCTTCCTAGCCTACCCTAGAACGTGAAATCAAATTTTGTATTGATTGACGATCAAAAACCCATTTCTTAAACCTCAAATATTTCTTCAACTAAAAGGATCATTTACGTGGATTATGATGAAAGTCATAATAAAAGGATAGAACTGATGAAAATCATGGGTATATGAAGTGTTAGTAAATTTTAAGATGAGTTTGTTGGTTAGTATGTGAAAACATGAAAGTTTCTTAGAAATCACAAAGAGTTGAAAATCGATTTTGGTGAAAAGCGTAACATGAAATTCAATTGACCATATCTCCTATTATATTTTGAATTTTTGAGTGTGGTCAAGTCCTAGAGTTAGATCTATGAGTTACCTAACTAATCTAAGTGGAATTACTGGAAAAGGTGTTGTAGATTTTTGTGTGGACTGATTTTAGCAAAGGAGTGCAAAGCTGCAAAAAACCGAAAAAGCTGCTGCCATGATTTTAGACGGGCTGTTTTGGCCACTTAAATTATGAGAAAAATTCTGGCCTTTTGGGACTTGAAGGTATATGGTATAAAGTACCTCCTGTCCAAAAATGAGCTCATTTCGACTTAAAATGAGAAAGTTATGACTATTTCAATATTTAGGTTTTTTCGATGAAAAATGCTATATACTTAGGAGTTCTATAACTCAGATGATAATGAAATTTAAACTGAAGCTCACGTTAACATGTAAGGTCCTGCCAAGATTTGGGGAATTTTGGAGTTAAACTTGAGGTAGCTAATTTCTTAAGGAATTAATTAGAAATTAATTTTTGAAAAATAGTAAATGAATTTTAAAAATTCGATAAAAATATATTTTCATTATGGGACTATATTATGCTAAAACGCAGAAAAGAAATATTTTGGGACTGATTTGGTATTTTCATGAAAATAGTTTAATTACTGAACATATATGAGTTAAATATGTTATGTGAAGTAACAAAGTTGAAAATAGGATTTTATGGCTAGAGAATCCTATATAGAATATATGCATATTTTTTGATGAGGATTTGATAATTGGTGATGATATCTTATGAGTATGGCATTTTGGATGATTAAATGCATTATATGGTAAAGCGTAAACAATTGAGATAAATTGTTTATAAATTTAAGAAGTGATTAAAATATTGTTATAATATTAATGATATTAGATTATGAGATTATTAAGTGATTGATAACATGGGGATATTCTTGAATCTGGATAAATTATATTATAAATGTTTAATATTTATCCTTTATCTCATTTGATTGATTCTTTATATCGTTATCCTCATGTTTATATTATGTTGAAAGTCATACGTGGCTCGTAGTGCATAGATGGACTTGGTATGATTATGAATGATGGGATTGTTTGGTATAATCATAACCGTAATTGAAAACACGATTATCTTTTGGTAGTAGTGCATGGATAATTTGTGGTCGTGATACTAATGAATACACGATTATCTTTGGTAGTAGTGCATGGATAATTTGTGGTCGCGTGATACTAATGAATACACGATTATCTTTGGCCGTAGTGCATGGATAATTTGTGGTCGTGATACTAATGAATACACGATTATCTTTGGTCAGTAGTGCATGGATAATTTGTGGTCGTGATACTAATGAATACACGATTATCTTTGGTAGTAGTGTATGGATAATTCGTGGTCGTGATCTTAATGAATATCCTTGGCACGTAGTGCGGGGATGATTCGATGATATGGATTAATTATTGGTGAGTCTCAAAGAATGAAATATTAATTCATGGATGTGGTAAAAGTCATCTTTGGTCGTAGTGCATTGATAGACTTGGTATGATTATGACCAAGGATTATTCAATATAATCATGATAGTAATTGAAAACACGAATATCCTTGGCGTTGGTGCATGGATAATTCGTGGTCGTGATACTATTAAGGCTGCGTCTCGGCATTATTGGTTTCTGGTTGTATATCTTTGGCTCAGTAGTGTAAAAGATGAATTGTGAATAAATATCTTTGGCCAGATTGCAAAGATGAATTTAATGTTTTCAAACGATAAAGGTATTCAAGGTATCCTCACCTCTTTATCATACCAAGTACGTACCCTAATTTCGAGGGCGAAATTCCATAAGGAAGGGAGATTGTGAGACCCCATATTTTATCAATAAAGATTTAAATTTTGTCGAAATAATTTTTAATATTATGGTGTGAATTTAAGATAATATTATAGTTGTGGGTAGTATTTATAAATTTTGCAAAGTATGCAAGTGGTTATATTATATTCGATTGGTCGGGGAATATTCGGTTTAGCAGGGAATATTCATACAACAGCTCAATCATTGGTGGACCCACAATGTAATTATCATCGGATTGAGAAAAGCGACAAAATATTTTATTGAAATAACGGCGGAAGTTTTACCGTTGATCATTGTTGAACTACCTTGTAGTAGTAAAGAAACACGATGTCGTGTGGTTGCATAGTAGCACACCTGCGGTATTGATTATTGATGCTTATGTGAGAAGTCCCTCGGTTTGATTCCATTATTGCCGATTAATAATATGAATTATTATAGCGATAATGACGTTTTGTTTTATTCAGTATTATTAACGTAATAAAGCGTAAACATCTTTTATATAAAACAAAATACTTTATTAAAGTTATTCAATAAATAGAATATATTATATTTTATTATGCATAGTGTTGTATAGTGTTTTGCATAGTGTTGCATAGTGTTTGCATAGTAAATTTTTTTTATATAAATAGAATATATTATATTTTATTTAAAAGATTTTGCTTTAAATATGGACCGTCAGATTAAAGTAAATCAATCTGGACCATTCATGGATTAATTACTATGCATTCTATTTTCCTATAAATAGAAGCTCATTCCTTCATTATTTTCTTACGAATTCACTGAAACTCTAGAGAGAGAAATTATAGAGAGAAGCTATAGAGAGAAAATCTATAGAGAGAAAGAAGAAGAGTATTCTGCTACTTCACTTTGCCAATATTCAGTTCTTCTAAGGTAGGAAATATTATTTGTTGTACCCGTAAGGGGTGTTATTCTTTCTTATTCATGAAGAGAACTTCTGTTATTCCATTCATTATTATTCTGTTGGAATAACCTGTAAAAGTGGCATACCCTATACATAACCTTTGTATCGGCATACCCTATACTTGGTGAAATCCTTATATTATTCCATTCTTATTTATTACATTGGAATAACTCAGATACGCTGGAATCCTCTGTACTTGGTGATCTTCTTACATTATTCCATTCTTTATTATTCTATTGGAATTGTTAGGTTTGTAATATTCATGTGCGCAATCAAATTGCAAAATAATGCTAAGCGTGTAAAAATCGAGAGTTTAAAAATTTTACAAACCATATGCGGATCACCCTTTATGCATAATTATTAATTAAGCGAAAAGATAAAGAATAAAATCATACCCTTGAAGATCGAGCTTCCTCGTGCACAAGTTCACCTCCAAATCCTTTCGCTCAACTTGAATCCACCGGGGTTTTGTTCCTTCCTTTGATCAACGTTAGCCACCCATATGTTTGGCCTCTAGAGGTGATCCACCAAGGAAGAAAAAAATTCAAGAAGAGGGTATTGGCTCAAACCCCAGTTTTTTTATTTCTATAGAAAGGGTGTACTCTCCCAACAATTGGAATTATGTCGTATGTTGAAAAAGTCAACAACCCCTCACCCATAATAAGACTCCTCTTATTTATAGATGTGGGCAACCCATCTTAACAATTAAGGAATTGGGATTTATTTAATTAATTAAATTCTTTTAATTAATTAAGCTCCCTAATCTTATTAGGGATAATTAATTAAACTCCTTTAACTAATTTTCCTTCCTAATCCAATTAGGAATAAATGAGAGTACTTATATTAAATTAATTTCTAAACTCTTTTAGAAATTAAAATAATAATAATTGTAATAATATTAATAAGACTCCTCTTATTAATTTATATTTAATATTTCTAAAATATTAAATAATAAATATTAAGCTATTTAATTTATTCTATCACCATAGATTAAATTAAATATACTTAATATATTATTACGATTATGCCATTAACTTCTTAAATAATTATTCTTCCTTTTATGGTGTGACCCTTTAGGTTCTCCATATTAAACCGGTTGTGAATAAATCAATTAGAACAATTCTAATCTTATTTAAATAAATAAATTAAATAATTAATTTATTTAAATAATATTTATTCTACAATAGGATAAGCCTCCTAGCGATCAACGACTTTCCAGATTATATAGATTTCAACATTAATCATAAAAGAACCTTTGAGTAAATAGTTCTGCATAATTCAATCCTTCCACCATACAATGTCCCAATTAAATATAAGACATGGAATTATTGTCAAGTCTTATTTTATTTAATTATATGTATTTTCGACTCTTAAATGCACAACTCCAAATAATGCAAATTAGAAACTCCTTTCTAATTTCATTCGCCTTGCTAAGGACTCATTGGGTTGTCATTTATCGAATCACATAGGACATTTCTCTTCTTTTATTAGAAGTGGTAGATTCTTTATTGATCATACATTATCTCCATGTACAACTTATTATACCCAAGCATACCCTTTGATATACCCTAAGGGTCTTAAGGAATAAGTCAAAGTATAACTCATCATACACAAGATACTATGATGATCTCAAGTCCAAGGATCACTTGTACTACTATCACTACAGAATTCCTATTGACAGCAAATAAAACTCCATTAGGTATTCCTTAGCGAGCCACGTTCAAGTGAACTTATTCTCTAATAAGCACCTACATACTTGCTTTTAGTGTCTCCACACAAATGATCATGAGATCAATCATCCTCATCCAATGAGCAAGTTAACGTATGTACCAATCTATCCGGATTCACTAATCCCCAATTTAGTAATCCAATGATTGGGAACTATTTTAGTTTTAAGCTTTCTAAGAATTTAGATCTCATTAGAATGATCATCATCATTATTCTAAAAGCATTGCTTAAAACTATGGGTTTATCACATATTATAAAACAAAGATCATGCAGAGATAATTAAAAGCCTTTAATAAATTAATACTTTTTATTAATAAATGAATAAGATTGTTACAAAGTATATGCTTTATCATCAAACATGATTGGCTTGTGTGCATACTACTTTCAATCTCCCACTTGCACTAAAGCCAATCGTCGTGGTATCTCATACTCTTCTTCTCTAAGTGACGATTATCCCGCTCGTTGGATAAGCTTTAATTAATGGATATGTAATGTTGTTCATGAGAGTCCACTATCTCTATAGTGATTTCCCATCTTTCCATGATTCTAATAATCAAATGAAAGTACCACAACACATGTTTAGATCCAAGATGAGACTTAGGAACTATTCTAGTTCTATAATGAACTTATCATCCAAACAATCAACTTGCGACTTCATTTATGACTATATACTTTGTCTTTATCACTAAACCAAAGAACTCTTTTCTTTGTTTGGAACCTTTCCAATTCAACGCACCTTTGTTCAAGGTAACCTTTACCTTAAAGTGGATTTTTCGATCGTCTTGGTCTCCGTCGAAAAACTCGAGTCTGTTAAGCCCTCTAGTTTTAATTTAGACCTACCATGAATATGATCACATCCTTAGTGCTTAGGTTAAGCACTTTAAGATGTTTTTCACGGACTCATAGTGAACTTCTCCATAATATGACCGATCAACATCGGGTCTCGTACATTTCATTGCATACATGATGATAGTCACTCATGCGACCTCTCTTTTCAGAGTGCGTGGGGACTATTAAGAGATAAACTCCATAGCTCATCGACATGAGACATCTTTGAGTTTGCCATGCTAAACAACTTTAGCATCAAATGAATATATCGTTCCTTGGGTTAAGTCGAGCATCCTCTTGAATCTATCTATATAGATTTTATCCCCAATTAAGATACTCTTCCCAAACCATTCATGGAGGAATGTTTAGACAACTTTATCATTACTGATTGTAGCATTGGTATGTCATTCCTTATCCGTAGTATATCAACATATAATATTAGGAATGTCACGGCGCTCCTCCCACTTGTCCCTTTGTACACACTAGAAGTCTTACCTCATCGAATGTAACTCTGGATCATCATCTTCTATGAAGTGTACCTCATCATCATCATCTATGATGAATCCATACCTCCTAGGTATCTTTGGTACTATTCCAGATTTACAATTCGGTTGTGGTACAATAGGTCTATCTACAGGTTCCTCTTATTTGACTTATAGTATTTTGTGGTTCTTGAACTCTTCAAGATCTATTATCCTCCCACTAGCCCCTTCAATGATAAACACCTTTATCTTAGAAGGCAGCGTGTTTCGCAACAAACACCTTTTGCTAAGTAGGATTATAGAACACATACCCTAAACTTACTTTAGGATGTCCCACAAATCGATACGTGTCAAATCTTGTCCCAAGCTTATCCTTTTGAAACCTTTTTCACATAAGTTGGAACCCCTTATCTTAACAAACTTAAGATTAGGAATCTTCCCTGTCCATAACTTTTATGGAGTCTTGGGACTGGATTTCTCGGTTACCTTTTTCGTAGATTTGCAGCCATTTCTAGGACATGACCCTAGAAGGATACTGGAATGTCGGTAAAATCATTATGGACCGCACCATGTCCAACAAGGTACGATTTTTCCTTTCAGATACATCAATTAATTATTGCGTATCAGGAGGCGTCCATTATGAAAAAACCATTTGAGATGATCTAGAAACTTATTGCACAAGTATTTATTCCTTGATCTAATCAAAGAATCTTAATACATTGCCAATTTATTTCACTTCTGAATTCTTTGAACCTTTCAAATAATTCACACTTGTATTTTAGCAAATACACACATTCAACTCTTTGAATGATCATCTTCTTTTCTTATAATAATTTGTTCAATATGCAAAATTATTTTCATGTAAGTCAAGTATACTAAATCTATTAAGTAATATTCTAGTTCTACACAAAACATTATTATTATAAATAGAACAACAATTGTTCTTAAATATAATACCAAAGATTTTATTGTCCAACAATAAAATAGAAATAATGTTTCCAACGAGAATTGGAATACAATAACAACTTATTGATTTAATAGATTTGCCCATAGGCAGTGCTAAACTATAAGTTTCTATGGTTAATGCAGCAACCTTTGCTTCATTTCCCACACATAGGATTACTTATCTATGTTCAGCTTTCTACTTACATTTTGGTCCTTCATAAATCTATATTTATGATAACCAAAGTCGGTATCCAATACCCAAGTAGAACCTTGACTTAAAGAAAAATTTATTTCAATCATGAACAAAAGCGTAGATTGTAACCAAACTTCACTAAGCTTCTTTGGTTAGCCTCTGCAAGATGCTTCTCAGATTTCTTTCCAAAGTGTCCGGGCTTATTGCGGTGGAAGCAAACTCCTTTGCTATCCATATCAGTTTTGTTCTTATTATCCTTTGTTTATGTCTTTCTATTTACCTTCTTTGAATCGTTCTTTATTTCAGAAGATCCTTTGGCCCCTACCAGTAAGACTTGATCTTTCTTGGTTGGAAAGTGACTCTCAACATTTTTCAACATGTTAAGCAAATCAGCAAAGCTGATATCTAGCTTGTTCATATGAAAAATTCACAACAATTGTGAAAGGAGTCCGGGAGTGAGTGCAAGATCAAATCTTGGCTCAACTCTCCATCCATGACAAAACTCGTTGTCCTAATTGATCAATCAAATTGATAATGTTAAGGACTTTTATCTGCATCTTATAGTGCCATTGGCCATTCTAGATCGGAAGAGCTCCTTAGATATCTCGATATCTATCGGCCCTACTTTCTTTACCATCAACTACTTGATGTGCGAGAATATAGTAGGAGCATCCATAGTTTCATCGCCGACATTTCAAGCTCGTTACTCATGGATGCGAGAATGATGCATTGAGCCAATGTGCATCATCTTGCCACTTTCTAAAAGTAGCAATGTCTTTCTCGGAGGCAATGTCGCAACCATTGCGAGGATAGGCGTATTAAGGACATAAGATAGCTTTTCAAATGCATGAGAACTATTCTCAAATTCCTTAACCAATCCGTTTAATTTGGTCGGTTAATTTAGCATCTAATATGCTTCAGCAATGATAGTAATTTTAGACATTGTAAAATTCTGTAAATGAATTTTGTAATTAACAACATTTTAACATACATTCTTTTATTAATTACCAAAATAAATTAGGTCTTGTTTTAAATTGGTATCTCCCACTATTTTCTTCAAACTATATTACCCTCACTTATATAGTTAAGCAAAATCTAATTAAAGATTTGCTAGTGAGAATAAGGATCCCATTTCAAATGTATATAGCCTTGTGGTGACACAACAAACTATATATAAATAAATAGGTAGACAACTTTTGTCAATTACATCAACTATGCAACTCCTTGTCTTTTGCCTCTTAGATTATTTTGATCAAGTGGTGGCACATCCGAATCAAAATTATCCAAGTTAAGTCCGACCTAGCTCTCCATATATTCAAAAAGAAAAATATCATCCTTGTGGTGACACAACAAAATAATATTGTTCAATTTTCTTTATAAGCATCAAATGTGATAAATTAACATCTTAAATACTTAATACTTGCCTTGTGGTGACACAACAAACTCATATTAAATATTTAATACTCTATTAATTTTATCATGCTAGAAGGCTTAATGACGTTCGATATTCCAAATATCTTTGAACGCTTAGGACTTAATATAAAAATTGAGGGGTTTGTTATTAATTTGTCTCATCTTGTTAAGCATTACACATTTATATATATATAAAATCGCGTATATATTAATGAACATGCGAAGCATGTTTGCATAATATATAATATACATAGTATAAGCATGCACATATAGAATACTATATTCTACCTGGATTGATTATTGACTTTTATTCTAGTTTGGTTCACTAGAGCCACCAAGTGAACCAAAAGGTCAAACCCCAGGGTGCAAGAAATAATATTTAAATATAACTATTACATTTAAACCCTGCTCCATTACAAACGGGTCTTCAAGCGCTCCTTGCTTCTTTGATCTCCAATTTTTCAAAATTAATTCTAATTATTCCTATTACAAAACTATTTAAAATAAATAGAAACCTTGATCGCTGATCGAGGGAAGTACATAGGAGAAAGATAGAATTTACATTAAGAAAAATTAGAGAAGACGCAGGTACTGTGAGACCCATTTAATAAAACCCATACATTCATGCATCCATCTAAAATAAATCCAATCATATTGGTCAATAGTCCATAATCAATCCCATTTATTATCATACACATCACCATATGCATCAATAAATAACATTCATCTTATGAATAATAAACATTTAATATATATATATATTGATATCATTTAATGGGCAAAATTAGTTAGTATAAAATCTATTTTTGAATCAAAATAAACTCCTTTATTTTAATCCAAATTTAAATCAAAATAAAACTATTTTATTTTAATTTATCCAATTTTAATAAAATAAACTATTTTATTTTAATCAAAATTTTAATCAAAATAAACTCCTTTATTTTAATTAATTATGGAATCCAATTCCATATATATATATATATATATATATATATATATATAAAAATTTTAATTAAAATAAACTCTTTTATTTTAATTAATTATGGAATCCAATTCCATGTAAAAAAAAATCTTTATTAAAGGAAACACGGATAATCTTTCCTATTCACAAATAAACTCCTTTATTTTGAATAATATGAAATCTTATTTCATATTTAAATAAACTCCTTTATTTAAGAAAACATGGATTCTCTTTCCTATTCACAAATAAACTCTTTTATTTTGAATAATATGAAATCTTATTTCATATCTAAATAAACTCCTTTATTTAAGGAAATTAGGATTCTCTTTCCTATTCACAAATAAACTCTTTTATTTTGAATAATATGAAATCATATTTCATATCTAAATAAACTCCTTTATTTAAGGAAATTAGGATTCTCTTTCCTATTCACAAATAAACTCTTTTATTTTGACTAAATAAACTCCTTTATTTAAGGAAATTAGGATTCTCTTTCCTATTCACAAATAAACTCTTTTATTTTGAATAATATGAAATCATATTTCATATCTAAATAAACTCTTTTATTTAAGGAAATTAGGATTCTCTTTCCTATTCACAAATAAACTCTTTTATTTTGAATAATATGAAATCTTATTCCATATTTAAATAAACTCCTTTATTTAAGGAAACACGGATTTTCTTTCCTATTCACAAATAAACTCCTTTATTTTGAATAATATGAAATCTTATTTCATATCTAAACAAACTCCTTTATTTAAGGAAAGATGGATTTACTTTCCTATTCACAAATAAACTCCTTTATTTTAGGAAAAATAAAATCCAATTTCAATTCCAATTAGTTATCATGGAATCCAATTCCAACTCTAATTAGTTAGCATGAAATTCTAATTTTAAAATTAAAATAAACCTTTTTATTTTAATATTAAAATAAACCTTTTATTTTAAAATTAAAATAAACTTTTATTTTAATTATAAAATAATTAATATATATATATTATATTAAGCGTATATATATATATATATATATAATATCCGTATATAATTAAAATATATATATGTTATATTATATAAATATTATACTATATAATATATATATATATATATATATATATATATAATATAAGGCAACTTAATTTCCGTTGACCAAGAGGCATGATATCAGGATGTTCCTTCATTAATTTTCAAATAATAAAGGTGGCCATCCTTTATTAATTGCCATAAAGGTGCTTGATCTTAAAATAATAAAAAAAAAACCGTGGCCTTGTATGTTCCTGCTGGTGGCCGAATTCATTTTTTTTTTTTAATTTTCCTTGTTCCTGTTAAACAAGTTGCCTAGAAAACCGTGCGGAACTTAGTTAACAGGAGAATCAAGTTTTACAAAAAAAAAATATTTCTTTTTTTTTTTTTTTTAAATTTTATACAATAAAATTATGCCCAATTAAATTGTTCTAAACACATATCAATATAGATATTAAATTATAACAATTAATAATTCGCATAAAGATTTGGCTCTGATGCCACTGTTAGGTTTGTAATATTCATGTGCGCAATCAAATTGCAAAATAATGCGGAAGCGTGTAAAAATCAGAGTTTAAAAATTTTACAAACCATATACCCGGATCACCCTTTATGCATAATTATTAATTAAACGAAAAGATAAAGAATAAAATCATACCCTTGAAGATCGAGCTTCCTCAGGTACAAGTTCACCTCCAAATCCTTTTGCGTTCAACTTGAATCCACCGGGGTTTTGTTCCTTCCTTTGATCAACGTTAGCCACCCATATGTTTGGCCTCTAGAGGTGATCCACCAAGGAAGAAGAAAATTCAAGAAGAGGGTATTGGCTCAAACCCTAGTTTTTCTATCTCTATAGAAAGGGTGTACTCTCCCAACAATTGGAATTATGTCGTATGTTGAAAAAGTCAACAACCCCTCACCCATAATAAGACTCCTCTTATTTATAGATGTGGGCAACCCATCTTAACAATTAAGGAATTGGGATTTATTTAATTAATTAAATTCTTTTAATTAATTAAGCTCCCTAATCTTATTAGGGATAATTAATTAAACTCCTTTAACTAATTTTCCTTCCTAATCCAATTAGGAATAAATGAGAGTACTTATATTAAATTAATTCCTAAACTCTTTTAGAAATTAAAATAATAATAATTGTAATAATATTAATAAGACTCCTCTTATTAATTTATATTTAATATTTCTAAATATTAAATAATAATATTAAGCTATTTAATTTATTCTATCACCATAGATTAAATTAAATATACTTAACTATATTATTACGATTATGCCATTAACTTCTTAAATAATTATTCTTCCTTTTATGGTGTGACCCTTTAGGTTCTCCATATTAAACCGGTTGTGAATAAATCAATTAGAACAATTCTAATCTTATTTAAATAAATAAATTAAACAATTAATTTATTTAAATAATATTTATTCTACAATAGGATAAGCCTCCCTAGCGATCAACGACTTTCCAGATAATATAGATTTCAACATTAATCATAAAAGAACCTTTGAGTAAATAGTTACCGCACAATTCAATCCTTCCACCATACAATGTCCCAATTAAATATAAGACATGGAATTCTTTGTCAAGTCTTATTTTATTTAATTATATGTATTTCGACTCTTAAATGCACAACTCCAAATAATGCAAATTAGAAACTCCTTTCTAATTTCATTCTCGCTTAACCGCCAAGGACTCTTTGGGTTGTCATTTATCGAATCACATAGGACATTTCTCTTCTTTTATTAGAAGTGGTAGATTCTTTATTGATCATACATTATCTCCATGTATACAACTTATTATACCCAAGCATACCCTTTGATATACCCTAAGGGTCTTAAGGAATAAGTCAAAGTATAACTCATCATACACAAGATACTATGATGATCTCAAGTCCAAGGATCACTTGTGTACTACTATCACTACAGAATTCCTATTGACAGCAAATAAAACTCCATTAGGTATTCCTTGGCGAGCCAACGCGTTCAAATGAACTTATTCTCTAATAAGCACCTACATACTTGCTTTAGTGTCTCCACACAAATGATCATGAGATCAATCATCCTCATCCAATGAGCAAGCAACGTATGTACCAATCTATCCGGATTCACTAATCCCCAATTTAGTAATCCAATGATTGGGAACTATTTTAGTTTTAAGCTTTCTAAGAATTTAGATCTCATTAGAATGATCATCATCATTATTCTAAAAGCATTGCTTAAAACTATGGGTTTATCACATATTATAAAACAAAGATCATGCATAGATAATTAAAAGCCTTTAATAAATTAATACTTTTTATTAATAAATGAATAAGATTGTTACAAAGTATATGCTTTATCATCAAACATGATTGGCTTCATGTGCATACTACTTTCAGAATATCCATGTCGTGTGTTTTACACCGTAAGGCTGGTTCCATTGTTTATTATTCCGCATTTATTATTACATTTGGAATATCACATCATGTGTTTTACAGGACACTGGTTCCATTGTTTATTATTCAGCATTTATTATTACATTGGATCATCTGCCGATTGTGAATTTCACGACCTAGTTCCGTTATTATTATTCTCATTGGAATAACTCCGTGTCATCTGAAATACCGCATGCATGGTGATTTCTTTTGTTATTCCATTCTTTATTATACCCAGTTGGTTAAAACTTTGACTTCTATACTCCATGAAATTAGTGGAATATCCTTGATATTTGCACTTCATCCAAATATCTTTTCATGGAAATATTCTTCCGATCATTCTTGAATTTTACTCTACAAAGCAAGATATCTTGTTGACAATTTGGACGTTAATAATTCCTAGATAAATTAATTCTTGAACTTGTTTTATTGAATTATTATGTCATTGTCATCATCCTCATGTTATATTATGTTATCTTCGGCTTATGTGTATAGATGAACTTAGTATGATTATGACTGAGGATCATTCGGTATAATCATGGCTTGTTATAAATGATGTGATAAAAGTCCTCAAATTGGCATTCGTAATGCGTTGATGGATAGTTTTTGGTATGATTATGACCGGGGGTGATTTGGTATAGTCATGACCATTGATAATTTGATGAATATCCTGGTCAGTAGTAGTGCGGTAAGTGATTCGATGATGTGGATTATTTATTAAAGTTGAGTCTAAAACTATAAAATGATGAAAAACTTTTAAAACCTAAAAGATAGTAGACTTTATTCTCTACTTGACTCTTTTAGTGGATTGCTTATTCACGCATGATTAAACTTATTGTCTATTGTATTTTATCGTTTAACTTTGTTGAAGGCTAATGATAAATTATTCGCATTATCTTAGTCATAATATTTTTCTTTGGGCTAGTTGAGCTCACCCTTTCTTTCTTTGTTCTCTTCGTGAAATGAGAACATAGCATTTGGGATGAGTCGGGGAGCGGAGTAATGGTCCGAGAGGATAGCATTAGTAGTCCTCACTATTACGTGAAATAGTGTGATAATAGTTGTAATGAGGACTCCTTTTGAGTTTGTATAATATCTAGTAGACAATATTTGTATTCAAACTCACGGTTTATGTCGTATTGTACTGACGCTTATATTAGTAAGTTGTATTTGAATTTATGTACCATGTAAGTGGCGACCCAAGATGGGTGACGTATACCTAATTTTGGGGGCATCACAGTGTAGGGAATATTATTTGTTGTACCCGTAAGGGGTGTTATTCTTTCTTATTCATGAAGAGAACTGTTGTTATTCCATTGCTTATTATTCTGTTGGAATAACCTGTAAAAGTGGTATACCCTATACATAACCTGTAAAAGTGCTAATTGACGAACGAAGGTACGTTTAAAAGGTTTTTAGAATTCATGCAACATCAGGCGAAAGCGACCCCTTACCAAAACGTAGGTGGAAACACGGAAAACTCTCGGGCGGTCACCGCTAAACAATTCAAGGAGCTGGGACCACCAGAGTTTAAGGGAGAGCCAAAACCACTTTTGGCGGAAGCATGGATAAAGCAGATTACCAAGATATTTGATGTCTTGGGATGCTCCGAGGAGCAAAAGGTTCCTTTTGCCGCCTTTATGTTCTTTGAGAGGCGAGACATCGGTGGGAATCGGTGAAACGTACTCAACTTCTTTGTCATCAAGATATCTTGGGAGAAGTTCCAGAGTCGTTCATTCAGCGATAAATACTTTCCGAAAGTATTCGCCACATGAAGGAGGTGGAATTTATCAAGTTAGAACAAAATAATATGACCGTGTCGCAATACGAGGCAAAATTTACGGAGTTATCACGATTTCGTCCCCACTTGGTGGATAATGAAGAGAGAATGACGCGAATGTTTTTAAGAGGTTTGAAGCGAGATACGTCAACATCTTATTTCTCATAAACCGTGTTTTTATTCGGATGTTGTAAATAGGGCTCGATTAGTGGAGCGCGATAACGAGTCAACGAAACTAAAAGAGAAAGTGGCAAAATTATAATACCGGCGAGAGTAGTCATCGAGCGGTGACAACAAGCGTGGAGGGAATCAAAGTTAGATATGGTAACCACTTCCGGTGGTAATCGGGGCCAAAATAATAAGAATGGATATTTCAAGAAAAGGAGATTCAACAATGATGGAAAGACGTCAAGACCAAAGACACCGTTGTTAAGGAAGGAGAAAGACCACCTACCATATGCTTCAAATGCGGAGGAGAGGGACACATCGATCGGGATTTGCGCCATGTCAGTCAAAGCATGTTATAATTGTGGAAGAGAAGGTCACTTAGCTCGATTTTGTCATTTCATCAAGACAAATTCAACTAGGATGGAGGCACCAAAGGTCGTCCCTGGATAAACCAAAGCCAAATAGTTTAAGAGAGAGTTTTTTTTCGTAACGAGGAACCTTAATAAAATTATCACGGGTAAGTTAATCATAAGCTCTTGCGAAGTCTATACCATGTTAGATACCGTTCTACCCACTCTTTTATTTCACCTAGTTGTGTTCAACGCGTTTAAATTTGACTCAAGAAGTTAAACTTTGACTTATTGGTTGAAACTTCGTTAGTAGGAGCCTTCGTTATCGCTTACTATTTTTAAATCTTGTTTGGTTCAAATAAACATTTTCACGTTTCCTGTCGATCTTATCTTTTTGAAAATATTTGCCTTTGATGGGATTTTAGGAATCAATTGGTTAACTACTCATCATTCTTTTCGTAAGGTTGTTAGCTTTTATATTCATAACCAACTTGTTGTGCGAATTCAAGCAACCAAACTACTAAAGTCAATTATTGTCATATCAAGCCATAAGTAAAGAGCCCCGAACCTTTCGTTGTTGACTTCCTTGTGTGGAATGCAATCCGCTTCGGACTTTCTCAGAGGCGACATCGTGAATGAAGATGGCAAGTTTATAGGTATCATTGTGAGGTGCTATCTAGGTTAAGGGATAGAAGTCACAGTTGGTATCAATGTGATGTACTATCCAAGCCTTGGATGAGAGTCACAGTTTTGAAAGATATTTCTATTATTAATAAATTTCCTGGCGTATTCTTGAAGACTTCTTAGCCTACTTAGAGCGTGAAATTGAATTTTGTATTAACCCCAGTACAAAAACTCATTTCTTAAACCCTCAAATATTTCTTCAACTAAAAGGATCTGTTTACGTGGATTATGATGAAAGTCATAATAAAAGCATTGGACTAATGAAAATTATGGGTATACATGGTATTAGTAAGTGTTATAATGAGTTATGTTGGTTAGTATGTGAAAACATGAAAGTTTCTTAGAAATCACAAAGAGTTGAAAATCAGATTTTGGTGAAAAACGTAACATGAAATTCAATTGACCATATCTCCTATTATATTTTGAATTTTTGAATGTGGTCAAGTCCTAGAGTTAGATCTACGAGTTACCTAACTAATCCAAGTGGAATTACTGGAAAAGGTATTGTAGATTTTTGTGTGGACTGATTTTAGCAAAGGAGTGCAAAGCTGCAAAAACTAAAAAAGCTGCTGCCATGATATTAGAGGGGCTGTTTCGGCCACTTAAATTATGAGAAAAATTCTAGCCTTTTGGGACATGAAAGTATATGGTATAAAGTACCTCCTGTCCAAAAATGAGCTCATTCTGACTTAAAATGAGCAAGTTATGACTATTTCAATATTTAGGTTTTTCCAAAGCGAAAAACGCTATAACCTGAGTTCTATAACTCAGATGACCATGAAATTTAAACTGGAGGCTCACGTTAACATGTGTAAGGTCCTGCCAAGATTTGGGAATTTTTGGAGTTAAACTTGAGGTAGCTAATTTCTTAAGGAATTAATTAGAAATTAATTTTTGAAAAATAGTAAATTAAAAATTAAGAGAAAATATATTTTCATTATGGGACTATATTATGCTAAATCCCAGAAAAAGAAATATTTTTGGGACTGATTTGGTATTTTCATGAAAATATTTTAGTTACAAACATATGAGTTAAATATGTTATGTGAAGTAACAAAGTTGAAAATAGGATTTTATGGCCAGAGGATCCAATATAGAGTATATGCATATTTTTTGATGAGGATTTGATAATTGGTGATGATATCTTATGAGTATGGCATTTTTGAATGATTAAATGCATTATATGGTAAAGCGTAAACAATTGAGATAAATTATTTATAAATTTAAGAAGTGATTAAAATATTGTTATAATATTAATGATATTAGATTATGAGATTATTAAGTGATTGATAACATGGGGATATTCTTGAATCTGGATAAATTATATTATAAATGTTTAATATTTATCCTTTATCTCATTTGATTGATTCTTTATATCGTTATCCTCATGCTTATTTTATGTTGAAAGTCATCGTGGCTCGTGAAGTGCATAGATGGACTTGGTATGATTATGACCAGGGATTTTTTGGTATAATCATAACCGTAATTGAAAACACGATTATCTTTGGCCGTAGTGCATGGATAATTTGTGGTCGTGATACTAATGAATACACGATTATCTTTGGTAGTAGTGCATGGATAATTCGTGGTCGTGATACTAATGAATATCCTCGGCACAGTAGTGTGGGGATGATTCGATGATATGGATTAATTATTGAAATGAGTCTCAAAGAATGAAATATTAATTCATGGATGTGGTAAAAGTCATCTTCGGTAGTAGTGCATTGATAGACTTGGTATGATTATGACCAAGGATTATTAGGTATAATCATGATCAGATTGAAAACACGAATATCCTTGGCCGTTGGTGCATGGATAATTCGTGGTCGTGATACTATTAAGTGCAAGGCCTCAAAGATTATTGGTTTTCTGATTGTATATCTTTGGCCGTAGTGCAAAGATGAATTGTGAATAAATATCTTTGGCCGATTGCAAAGATGAATTTAATGTTTTCAAAACGATAAAGGTATTCAAGGTATCCTCACCTCTTTATCATACTGTGTATCGCACCTTAATTTCGAGGGCTTAAATTCCATAAGGAAGGAGATTATGAGACCCAGATTTTATCAATAAAGATTTAAATTTTGTCGAAATAATTTTTAATAATATGGTGTGAATTTAAGATAATATTATAGTTGTGGGTAGTATTTATAAATTTTGCAAAGTATGCAAGTGGTTATATTATATTCGATTGGCCTGGGAATATTAGGTTTAGTAGGAATATTCGTAAAAGCTACTCAATCATTAGTGGACCCTAATAATGTAATTATCATTCGGATCGAGAAAACGATAAAAATATTTTATTGAAATAACGGCGGAAGTTTTACCGTTGATACTATTGAACTACTTGGTAGTAAAAGTACAGTAATACGTGTGGTTGCATAGTAGCACACGGTATTGATTATTGATGCTTATGTGAGAAGTCACTCGGTTTGATTCCATTATTGTCGATTAATAATATGAATTATTATAGCGATAATGACGCTTTTGTTTTATTCAGTATTATTAACGTAATAAAAGTAAAACATCTTTTATATAAAACAAAATACTTTATTAAAGTTATTCAATAAATAGAATATATTATATTTTATTATGCATAGTGTTGCATAGTGTTTTGCATAGTGTTGCATAGTGTTTGCATAGTAAAATGTTTTTATATAAATAGAATATATTATATTTTATTTAAAAGATTTTGCTTTAAATATGGACCGCTTGATTAAAGTAAATCAACTGGACCGTTCATGGATTAATTACTATGCATTCTATTTTCCTATAAATAGAAGCTCATTCCTTCATTATTTTCTTTTAATTCTTTCAAACTCTAGAGAGAGAAATTATAGAGAGAAGCTATAGAGAGAAAATCTATAGAGAGAAAGAAGAAGAGTATTCTCGCTACTTCACTTTGCCAATATTCAGTTCTTCTAAGGTAGGGAATATTATTTGTTATAATTCGTAAGGGGTGTTATTCTTTCTTATTCATGAAGAGAACTTACGTTATTCCATTCATTATTATTACATTGGAATAACTTTGTAAAAGTGGCATACCCTATACATAACTCAGATACGCAGATACCCTATACTTAGTGAAATCCTTATATTATTCCATTCTTATTTATTCTGTTGAATAACTTTGATACTGTGAATCCCTCGTACTTGGTGATCTTCTTTCGTTATTCCATTCTTTATTATTCTCATTGGAATATCCATGCGTGTGTTTTTTACAGGACACCGGGTTCCATTGTTTATTATTCCGCATTTATTATTCTCGTTAGAATATCCGATCAGGTGTTTTACACGGGACTGGTTCCATTGTTTATTATTCAAACATTTATTATTCATTTGGATCATCCAGCCATTGTGAATTTCACACGACTTTGGTTCCGTTATTATTATTACATTGGAATAACTTCGTCTGCGCCAAGCACCGCATGCATGGTGATTTCTTTTGTTATTCCATTCTTTATTATACCCAAATAAGTTAAAACTTTGACTTCTATACTCCATGAAATTAGTGGAATATCCTTGATATTTGCACTTCATCCAAAGATCTTTTCATGGAAATATTCTTCTGATCATTCTTGAATTTTACTCTACAAAACAGTATCTTGTTGACAATTTGGACGTTAAAAATTCCTAGATAAATTAATTCTTGAACTTGTTTTATTGAATTATTATGTCATTGTCATCATCCTCATGTTATATTATGTTATCTTCGGCTTATGTGTATAGATGAACTTAGTATGATTATGACCAGGGATCATTCGGTATAATCATGGCTTGTTATAAATGATGTGATAAAAGTCCTCAGTGGCTTGTAATGCAGTGATGGATAGTTTTTGGTATGATTATGACCAGGGGTGATTTGGTATAGTCATGACCATTGATAATTTGATGAATATCCTTGGCCGTAGTGCAGGGGTGATTCGATGATGTGGATTATTTATTAAAGTCGAGTCTCGGCTATAACAAATGATGAAAAACTTTTAAAACCTAAAAGATAGTAGACTTTATTCTCTACTTGACTCTTTTAGTGGATCGCTTATTCATTGCATTAAACTTATTGTTTATTGTATTTTATCGGTTTTAACACTTTGTTGAAGGCTAATGATAAATTATTCGCATTATCTTAGTCATAATATTTCTTCTTTGGGCTAGTTGAGCTCACCTTTTCTTTCCTTTTCTCTCGTGAAATGAGAACATAGCCGGACTTAGTCTGAGGAGCGGAGTAATGGTCCAGAGGATAGCATTAGTAGTCCTCACTATTTCGTGAAATAGTGTGATAATAGTTGTAATGAGGACTCCTTTTGAGTTTGTATAATATCTAGTAGACAATATTTGTATTCAAACTCACGGTTTATGTCGTATTGTACACTACGCTTATATTACTAAGTTGTATTTGAATTTATGTACCATGTAAGTGGCGACCCAAGATGGGTGGCGTATACCTAATTTTGGGGCGCCACAATTGTAGAATATTATTTGTTGTATTCGTAAGGGTGTTATTCTTTCTTATTCATGAAGAGAACTGTTGTTATTCCATTGCTTATTATTCTGTTGGAATAACGTGTAAAAGTGGTATACCCTATACATAACCTGTATACGCGGCATACCCTATACTTGGTGAAATCCTTATATTATTCCATTCTTATTTATTCTGTTGGAATAACTCAGATATGGAATCCCCTATACTTGGTGATCTCCTTCGTTATTCATTTCTTTATTATTCTCGTTGGAATATCCTGCTTTGTGTGTTTTACAGGACCGGTTCCATTCTTTATTATTCGCATTTATTATTCATTGGAATATCACATGCGTGTGTTTTACAAGGACACGGTTCCATTGTTTATTATTCAAAGCATTTATTATTACATTGGATCATCCCGCTTGCGGTGAATTTCACCGACCTGGTTCGATTATTATTATATTCGTTGGAATAACTTTTGTCTAAGCTAAGTACCGCATTTATGGTGATTTCTTTTGTTATTCCATTCTTTATTATACTCGGTTGGTTAAATCTTTGACTTCTATACTCCATGAAATTAGTGAAATATCCTTGATATTTGCGCTTCATCCAAAGATCTTTTCATGGAAATATTCTTACGATCATTCTTGAATTTTACTCTACAAAATAGTATCATTTTGACAATTTGGACGTTAATAATTCCGGATAAAATAATTCTTGAACTTGTTTTATTGAATTATTATGTCATTGTCATCATCCTCATGTTATATTATGTTATCTTCTGACTTACGTGTATAGATGAACTTAGTATGATTATGACCGAGGATCATTCGGTATAATCATGGCTTGTTATAAATGATGTGATAAAAGTCCTCGGTGGCTGTAATGCGGTGATGGATAATTTTGGTATGATTATGACCGGGGGTGATTAGATATAGTCATGACCATTGATAATTTGATGAATATCCTGGTCAGAACAAGTGTAGGGGTGATTCGATGATGTGGATTATTTATTAAAGTCGAGTCTCAACCTATAACAAATGATGAAAAACCTTTTAAAACCTAAAAGATAGTAGACTTTATTCTCTACTTGACTCTTTTAATGGATTTATTATTCACCGCTGCGATTAAACTTGTTGTTTATTGTATTTTATCGCTTTTAACTTTGTTGAAGGCTAATGATAAATTATTCGCATTATCTTAGTCATAATATTTCTTCTTTGGGCTAGTTGAGCTCACCCTTTCTTTCTTTGTTCTCTTGGAAATGAGAACATAAATTTGGACTAGTCTGAGGAGCAGAGTAATGGTCCAAAGGATAGCATTAGTAGTCCTCACTATTACGTGAAATAGTGTGATAATAGTAGTAATGAGGACTCCTTTTGAGTTTGTATAATATCTAGTAGACAATATTTGTATTCAAACTCAGCTTTATGTCGTATTGTACACGACATTTATATTAGTAAGTTGTATTTGAATTTATGTACCATGTAAGTGGCGACCCAAGATGGGTGATGTATACCTAATTTTGGGGGCGTCACACTGTTGAAGGCTATTGATAACTTATTCTGCATTATCTTAGTCATAATATTTCTTACTAGGCTGGTTGAGCTCACCCTTTTGCTTTCATTGTTCTCTTCAAGAAATGAGAACGTAGCTGGGACTAGTCGGGGAACAGAGAGATGGTCCTAGATGGTGAATTAGTAGTCCTCACTATTCTGTAAAATTGTGTGATAATAAATGTAATGAGGACTCCATGGAATGTGAATATTGTCTAGATGACAATATTTGTATTCAAACTCACAGCCTATGTTTTGTCGTATTTTACACGACTATTGTATAATTAGTTTGTATTTGTATTCAGTACCTTGTATCTGGCGACCCAAGATGGGTGATGTATACCTATTTTGGGGGCGTCACAAATTGGATAGCGTTTACTAGACAAAGTTAGGCTGAAAGACTGTAATTCAAGCACTAACTGGGAGGCAACCCAGGAATTTTTATATTTATATGTTTTACTAGTTTATTTAGTAAATAGGAATTAATTTGCTTATTAAAGTTCTCTTACCAATCCAAAGTGTTATTCTAATACATGTTGTCTCTCTTCATTATAGGTGTTAGAGGTTTAATGGACAGGCAAAAGATTATGAAAAGGTTATTCAAGTAAAATTCAAGTGTGGTGCCCAATTTGTTCCATGTGCCTAACCTATTCTCCAAACTTAGCGGAAAAGGAGGAGGATTGCTATATTTTTAGGGAAGTCCTCTGCTTTACTTTTTTCTATTTCAGCCATTGAGGACAATATCTAGTTTAAGTTTGAGGGCATTTTAGTGTCGTAATGCATATAGTTAGTTATTTATATTGTAGTTCGTATAGTTACATTTAGTTTTTGCATTCAATTTCTTAATATATATATATATATATATATATATATAATTGAAAATTTGAAAATTTTCAAAAATAGTAGTTAGTTTACTATGCTTATATAGCATTTAGTACATCTTGCATGAATCCAGCTGTTTTATATTTACAGTTTGTTTTGGCCAATGATGATATTGGAATTGGATAGACAAGTATAGTACTGATTATTAGAGCTTTGATGTGATTTCTTGTTATGAATTGAGTCTTTTTCTGTTTGAAACTGATATAACATGGATAGAACAGTAAAAACAATTTGTTGATTGATTGACTTTAAATTGATACATAATGGGACTCTAAAGGATAATGCTATTTTGAATGAAAGAATGACAAGAATAAGTAGTGATGGCTAAAGTTAGACAAGAACCTAAGTTTGGGGGAATATTTGAGGTATATAAGCAATAAAAAATAAAAAGAAAAAGAAAAAAAAAGTATGAATAAACATCGTTGCTTGCTTGTCTAGTTTTGTGGCCTTTGTTACTTGACTAAGTAAGCTCGAGGGGATTGCCTTTACACCTAGCGCCCTAAGGTCTTAATGGTCTGGGAGTCGTTGGTCGAAAGCTCGTTAAGGTAGCATTGAAAAGCCTAAGGGAATAAGACATTGTTGTTAGGTTTTGTGAAAATCAAAGTAGCAATCAAATTGCAAAAATAGCGGAAGCATAATAAAATCAGATTTTACAATTTTTCACAAACTAATTACCCGGATCATCCTTTATGCACATTATTAATTAAAACGAAGAACAAGAAGTTATGTAGTCATACCCTTGTAGATACGAGCTTCCACAGGTACGAGTTTAACTCCTACTTCTCCGTTATCTCCTTGAATCTCCGGGTAGATTCTTTCCTTTGATCAATGTAAGCCACCCAAGTGTATGGCCTTTAGAGGTGATCCACCAAGAAAGAACAATTTTCAAGAAGAATGGTGTATTGGCTTTAACCCTAGTTTTTCCTATCTCTATAGAAAAAGGGGGCGTACTCTCCAACTATTAGAATTACGTATATTTTGATATCTGATATAAAACTCTTCTTATAAAGATATCAGGTAACCCTATTTAATTAAAATAAGGTATCATTTATTTAATTAAACTCTTTTAATGAAATGGGCTCCCTAATCTTATTAGGGATAATTAATTAAACTTTTAAACTAATTTTTCCTCCTAATACTATTAGGAATAAATGAGAGTACTTATATTAAATTAATTCCTAAACCCTTTTAGAAATTAAAATAATATTAATTGTAATAATATTAATAAGACTCCTCTTATTAATTTATATATATTATATTTCTAAAATATTAAATAATAAATATTAAGCTATTTAATTTATTCTATCACCATAGATTAAATTAAATATACTTAACATATTATTACGATTATGCCATTAACTTCTTAAATAATTATTCTTCCTTTTTATGGTGTGACCCTTTAGGTTCTCCATATTAATCCGGTTGTGAATAAATCAATTAGAACAATTCTAATCTTATTTAAATAAATAAATTAAACGAATAATTTATTTAAATAAATAATATTTATTCTACAATAGGATAAGCCTCCCCAAATGATTAACGACTTTCCGGATAATATAGATTTCAACATTAATCATAAAAGAACCTTTGAGTAAATAGTTACCGTATAATTCAATCCTTCTACCATACAATGTCCCAATTAAATAGAAGACATGGAATTACTGTCAAGTCTTATTTTATTTAATTATATGTATTTCGATTCCTAAATGCACAAC
Source organism: Panax quinquefolius (assembly GCA_020205615.1). Lineage (NCBI taxonomy): Eukaryota > Viridiplantae > Streptophyta > Magnoliopsida > Apiales > Araliaceae > Panax > Panax quinquefolius. The sequence continues at coordinate 67,013,655 of CM035165.1, read as the reverse complement.
TCCTAATGAATGTAAATTAGAAACTACTTTCTAATTTCATTCCACATTGGCCAATGATTCCTGGGTTGTCATTTATCGAATCACATAGGACATTTCTCTTCTTTTACTAGAAGTGATAGATTCTTTATTGATCATTCACTATCTTCATATATAACTTATTACACCCAAGCACACCCTTTGATATACTCTAAGAGTCTTAAGGAATAAGTCAAAGTGTAATTCATTATATATAAGATACTATGACGATCTCAAGTCTAAGGATCATTTGTATTACTATCACTACAGGAATTCCTATTGTGAAAAGCAAGTAAAACTCCATTAGGTATTCCTTAGCGAGTCAATGCTCAGGTGAACTTATTCTCTAATAAGCACCTACATACTTGCTTTTAGTGTCTCCACATAAATGATCATGAGATCAATCATCCTCATCCAATGAGTAAGCAACGACGTATTCAATCTATCCGGATTCACTAATCCCCTTTTTAGTAATCCATTGATTGGGAACATTTTAGTTTTAAGTTATCTAAGAATTTAGATCTCATTAGCATGATCTCATCATGATTCTAAAAGCATTGCTTAAAACTATGAGTTTATCACATATTATTAAAATAGCACCATGTAGATAATAAAAGCCTTTAATAAATAATTCTTTTATTAATAAATAAATAAGATTGATTACAAAGTATATGCTTTATCATTATACATGATTGGCTTGTATGCATACTACTTTCAATCTTCCACTTGCACTAAAACCAATCGTCGTGGTATCTCATACCCATCTTTTCTAAGTGACGATCAAACTGCTGTTGTGTTAATGCTTTAGTAAATGGATCTGCAATATTGTCTTGAGAGTCCACACGCCCAAGGTGACGTCTCCTCTTCAATGATCTCTCTCGATCAAATAAAACCGCCATGAACACGTGTTTGGATTTACGATGAGACACAGGTTCCTTAGCTCGCAAGTAATGTGCCTCCAAATGTTGTCACGAATAAAGGTAATGGTCCTGTAATGCTAGGAACCACACCAAGTTAGGTAATGAACTTCTTCATCCAAACAGCTTCCTTTGCGCCTTCACTTGCAGCTATGTATCTGCCTCGTCACATAATCAAAGAATTTGTCATTGTTTGGAACTCTTCCAACTCACTGCGCCACCGTTTAAGGTAAACACATACCCCAAAATGGATTTACTGTCATCTTGGTCCATTTGAAAACTTGAGTATATGAAGCCCTCTAGTTTCAATTCAGACCCACCGTAGACAAGAAATACATCCTTAGATCTTCTTAAGTACTTTAGGATATTTTTCACCGCCTTCCAAAGTGTTCTTCTCTCCGGATTCGATCGATATCGCTTGTTACACTAAGTGCATGAGTGACATCTGGTCTAGTACATATCATACCGTACATGATAGATCTTATTGCTGAAGCATAAGGAATCTTACTCATACGGTCTCTCTCCTTAGTTGTCTTTGGGGCCTATTTCTTGGAGAGATATATTCCATGGCTCATCGGCATGAGACCTCTTTTCGAATCTTCCATTCTAAACCTCTTTAGCATCGAATCAATGTACGTTCCTTGGGACAAGCCAAGCATCCTTTTAGATCTATCTCTATAGATCTTTATCCCCAAAATATAGAATGTTTCTCCTAAGTCCTTCATGGAGAAGTTTTTAGATAACCAGATTTTAATTGATTGCAGCATAGGAATATCATTCCCTATCAGTAATATATCATCAACATATAATACGAGGAATGAAACAGCGCTCCCACTAACCTTCTTGTACACACATGGTTAATCCTCATTTTTGATAAAATCAAACTCTTTGATTGTCTCATCAAAACGGATGTTCCACCGACGAGAAGCTTGCTTCAATCCATAAATAGATCATTGTAGTTTACAGACTTGATTTGTTTCAACCTTTGAAACAAATCCCTCTGGCTGTGTCATATACACATCCTCCTCAAGTTTCCCATTGAGGAAGGCCGTTTTCATGTTCATCTGCCAGATTTCGTAGTCATAGTAAGCTGCAATCGCAAGCAAAATCTAATGGACTTCAGCATTGCTACTGGTGAGAATGTTTCGTCATAGTCAACTCCTTTTCTTTGTTTGAAACCTTTTGTGACCAGTCGGGCCTTATAGGTCTCTACCTTACCGTCTGCTCCAGTCTTTCTTTTAAAGACCCATTTACACCCAATAGGCTTAATGCCTTCAGGTGGTGAAACCAAAGTCCATACTTAGTTCTCATACATGGAGTCCATCTCGGATTTCATGGCTTCTTGCCACTTCTCTAAGTCTTTCTTACTCATAGCATGTTCGTAATTCAATGGATCATTATCATCTATGATGCGTACCTCATTGACATCCTCTATGACAAGTCCATACCTATCAGGTATCTTTGGTACTCTTCCAGATTTACGAATATGGTGTTGTACAGAAGGAATCTCTACTTGGATAGGTTCATCCATTTGATCTGTAGTGGTTTGTGGTTCTTGAATTTCTTCAAGATCTATTTTCCTCTCACTGACCCCTTCAAGGATAAACTCCTTTTCCAAGAAGGCAACATGTTTGGCAACAAACACCTTTTGTTCAGTAGGATTGTAGAAATAATATCCTAAACTTTCTTTAGGATATCCCACAAAAGTACACTTATCAGATCTAGTCCCAAGCTTATCATTTTGAAACCTTTTCACATAAGCTGGATATCCCCAAATCTTAACATGCTTAAGACTAGGCTTCCTCCCTGTCCACATCTCATATGGAGTCTTAGGGACTGATTTCGAGGGAACCTTATTTAGTAGATATATAGCCGCTTCTAGGGCATATCCCTAGAATGACACCGGAAGATCGATAAAACTCATCATGGAACGAATCATGTCCAATAGTGTTCGATTTCTCCTTTCAGATACACCATTCAGTTGTGGCGTCCCTGGTGGAGTCCATTATGAGATTATACCATTTTCTTTGAGACAATTGAGGAACTCACTACTTAAGTATTCACCACCTCGATCTGATCGAAGGATCTTAATACTTTTGCCCGTTTGTTTCTCTACTTCACTTCTGAACTCTTTGAACTTTTCAAATGATTCAGATTTATATTTCATTAAATTCACATATCCAAATCTTGAGTGATCGTCAGTGAATGTAATAAAATAAGAATACCCTCCTCGTGCATTCGTTGTCATAGGTCCACATACATCTGTATGTACCAACACTAACAACTCTGTAACTCTTTCTCCTTTTCCACTAAAAGGAGATTTAGTCATTTTTCCAATGAGACAAGATTCACAAGTTGGATATGATTCATAATCCGATAGCTCTAGGAACCCATCTTTATACAACTTGGATAATCTTGTTTCATTAATATGACCAAGTCTACAGTGCCACATATAGGTATAATTAACATTATCTCTTTTCCTTTTCTTAGTTTGTTCAATTCGAAGTATATTTTCATGCAAGTTAAGAATGTAAAGTCCATTTCGTAAATTATCAACACCATATAAAACATTATTCTTATAAATATAACAACTATTATAACGTGAAAACCATCCATATCCAATACAGATATTGAAATAATGTTTCTAATAAGTGACGGAATAAAATAACAATTATTTAAACTAATGGATTTACCCGTAGGCAGATCTAAACAATAAGTCCTTACAGCTAATGCAGCAACCTTTGCTCCATTTCCCACTCGTAGGACGACCTCATCCTTGCTCAGCTTTCTACTTCCGACGGTCTCACGATATTATTACATATATGAGACCCCGGTGGTATCCAATACCCAAGTAGAAGATTGACTTTCAGAAAAATTAATTTCAATCATAAACAAACCTTGATTAGGATTCCAAGCTTCTCCAAGCTTCTTCTGCTTTTTTTCCGCAAGATAATCCTTGCAGTTCCTCTTTCGTTGATTTCTCATTGTTGCAGAATGGAAGCAAATTCCTTTGCTATAATGGATCAGTTTCTTTTGATCCTTCACTTTCGCCTTTCCCTTAGCCTTTTTGAATTTCTTCTTTTCAAAAGATACCTTGGGCCTCTTCCTTTTCTTGGAAGAATCATTCACCAGTAAGACATGGTTCTTCTTAGATGGGAAGTGACCTTCAGCAGTTTTCAACATGTTAAGTAACTCAGGCAAGCTGACGTCCAACTTATTCATGTGAAAATTCACAACAAATTGTAAGAAGGTGTCAGGGAGTGACTGCAAGATCAAATCTTGACTCAACTCCCCATCCATGATGAACCCAAGCTGTCCAAGACGTTCAATTAGATTAATCATCTTTAAGACATGAGTCCCAACGGTAGTGCCCTCGGTCATCCGAGATCGGAAGAGCTCCTTAGATATTTCAAATCTAGCATTCCTACTTTGCTCACCATACAACTCTTGAAGGTGCAGTAGCATAGTAGGAGCATCCATGTTTTCATGCTGACGCTGATGCTCATTACACATGGATGCGAGCATGATACATTGAGCCACTGATGCATCATCTTGCCACTGTTTAAAAGTAGCAATCTCTTCCTTAGAGTCTGTTTCTGCAACTTTTGCAGGTACAGGCAAATTTAGGACATAAGAAATCTTTTCAGCAGTGAGAACAATTCTCATATTCCTTAACCAAATTTAGTGTAATTCTAATTGATAAATACGGTTTGTTAGCATCAAGTATGCTACGCAATGAAATTGTGAATGTGACATTTTCAAAATTCTGCATGTAAAAAGACAATATTTTAGCAAACGTTCATTTAATTAATTACCAAAATAAATTAGGTCTTATTTTATACTGGTATCTCTCACTATTTTCTTCAAACTATATTACCCTCATGAATATAGTTCGGCAATATCTAATTAAAGATTTGCTGGTGAGAATAAGGATCCCATTTTAAATGTATATAGCCTTGTGTATGCACAACAAACTATATATAAATAAATAGGTAGACAACTCTTGTCAATTACATCATCATGTAACTCCTTATATTTTGCCTCTTAAATCACAATGGTCAAGTGTGTGCACATCCGAACTAAAATGATTTAAGTTAAGTCATACCCAGCATTTCCATATAAGTGAAGAGAAAACTACAACCCTTGTGTGTGCACAACAAAGCGGTAATGTTCAATTCCTTATAAACATCAAATGTAATAAAAACAACATCTCAAATATTTAATACTCGCCTTGTGTGTGCACAACAAACTCATATTAAATATTCAATGCTCTATTATTTTTATCATGCTAGAAGGCGACGTTCGATATTCCAAATATCATTGAACGTTACAACTTAATATAATTTCATTAAGGGTTTGTTATTATTAGTCTCATCTTGTTTAGCGTGCATGCAAATATATATATAAAATACGCGTCATATTATTAAACATGCGAAGCATGTTTGCATAATATATAATATATATAATACTAGCATGTACATATAGAATACAATATTCTAGCCGGATTGATTATGAACTTTTATTCTAGTTTTGTTCACTAGAGCTATCAAGTGAACCAAAAGGTCAAACTCTAGGGTGTAAGAATAAACATTTAAATATAACTATTACATTTAAACCCGGGCTCCATTACAAATAGGTCTTCAAGAGCTCCTTGCTCCTTGATCTCCGGTTTTTCGAAAATAATTTTAACTAATCCTATTACATAAACTATTTAATTTAAATAGAAACCTTGATCAGCAGTCAAGGGGAAGTACATAGGAGAGAGAGAGAATTTATATCAAGAAGAAAACCAGAAAAGACGAGGTACGCATACCCCATTTATTAAAACTCATTCATTCAAACATCCAACTAAAATAAATCCAATCACATTGGTCAATTGTCCATAATCAATCCCATTTATTATCATACATATCATCATATGTATCAATAAATAAAAGCATTCCATATATATATATGAATATCATTTAATGGGCAATTTTAAATTGCATGAAATCCAATTTCAAAATCAAAATAAACTCTTTATTTTAAATATAAAATTATTAAGATATTATATATATATATATATATATATATATATATATATACCAAGAAAGAATAATTTTCAAGACGAATGGTGTATTGGCTCAAACCCTAGTTTTTCTCATCTCTATAGAAAAAGGGGGGCGTACTCTCCAACTATTGAAATTACGTATATTTTGATATCTGATATAAGATTCCTCTTATAAAGATATCAGGTAACCCTATTTAATTAAAATAAGGTATCATTTATTTAATTAAACTCTTTTAATTAAATGGGCTCCCTAATCTTATTAGGGATAATTAATTAAACTTCTTTAACTAATTTTTCCCACCTAATCCTATTAGGAATAAATGAGAGTACTTATACTAAATTAATTCTTAAACCCTTTTAGAAATTAAAATAATATTAATTGTAATAATATTAATAAGACTCCTCTTATTAATTTATATATATTATATTTCTAAAATATTAAATAATAAATATTAAGCTATTTAATTTATTCTATCACCATAGATTAAATTAAATAAACTTAACGTATTATTACGATTATGCCATTAACTTCTTAAATAATTATTCTTCCTTTTATGGTGTGACCCTTTAGGTTCTCCATATTAAACCGGTTGTGAATAAATCAATTAGAACAATTCTAATCTTATTTAAATAAATAAACTAAATGAATAATTTATGTAAATAAATAATATTTATTCTACAATAGGGATAAGCCTCCCCAGCGATCAACGACTTTTCAGATAATATAGATTTCAACATTAATCATAAAAGAACCTTTGAGTAAATAGTTACCGTACAATTCAATCCTTCTACCACACAATGTCCCAATTAAATATAAGACATGGAATTACTGTCAAGTTTTATTTTATTTAATTATATGTATTTTGATTTTTAAATGCACAACTCCTAATGAATGTAAATTAGAAATTACTTTCTAATTTCATTCCACCTTGGCCAAGGATTCCTGGGTTGTCATTTATCGAATCACATAGGACATTTCTCTTCTTTTACTAGAACTGATAGATTTTTTATTGATCATTCACTATCTTCATATAACTTATTACACCCAAGCACACCCTTTGATATACTCTAAGAGTCTTAAGGAATAAGTCAAAGTGTAATTCATTATATATAAGATACTATGACGATCTCAAGTCTAAGGATCATTTGTACTACTATCACTACAGGAATTCCTATTGACAGGCAAGTAAAACTCCATTAGGTATTACTTAGCGAGTCACGCTCAGTGAACTTATTCTCTAATAAGCATCTACATACTTGCTTTAGTATCTCCACACAAATGATCATGAGATCAATCATCCTCATCCAATGAGCAAGCAACGTACGTACCAATCTATCCGGATTCACTAATCCCCTTTTTAGTAATCCATTGATTGGGAACATTTTAGTTTTAAGCTATCTAAGAATTTAGATCTCATTAACATGATCTCATCATGATTCTAAAAGCATTGCTTAAAACTATGAGTTTATCAAATATTATTAAAACAGCACCATGTAGATAATAAATGCCTTTAATAAATAATTCTTTTATTAATAAATAAATAAGATTGATTACAAAGTATATGCTTTATCATCATACATGATTGGCTTGTATGCATACTACTTTCAATTGCATAGCTATGTGTATATAAAAAAAAGAAGAGAAAAATGAATAAAATGGGAAATAAGAGCAAAAAGCCCCCGTAGATGAAAAATAAAGCATAAGTATCCCATGTTGACCCTTGATATTGGTAAATTATTTGATTTTAGTCGGATCTAGCTCATTTGTGGATTTCTTGAGTTTACACTGTATGATGCCTTCGAAGAGATTTATTATGTGTTAAATTTGATTTTACATACGTTAGCATTGTTGTTGAGCACACACGCACTATATTAGTGATAACAGTCTAACATTTGATGATTGATTGGGAAATTATTGATTTGTTTTGATATGATGTATTATCATGTTTACTTTATTTCTCTAAGGCCGGTTGAATAGACTTGTTTCTGTCATTACTGCTGGATTCGTAGGCATGTAGATTAGTAGCATTGCATAGTATTGTTGTTTTGTGTTTTTGCTTGAGGACAAGCAAAGGTTTAAGTTTGAGGGTATTTGATAAGTAGATTTTATACCTACTTATTCGGTATCTGTTACTTGAATTAGTTTCTTAAACTCATGTGTCTTAGTTACTTTTCATGCATTTTGTGTTCATTTTGTAGATTATATGCTTGGGAGCTATGTGAGAAACTATTGGTATGAAATCGCAAAGAATTGGTATAAAATTGCAAAGAAAAGTAATCTGGACATCGTTTGGGCTTTCAAGTTTATTTTATGTTCTTGGCTTAGAATTTGGATTATATTGTAGAGGTTCTTCTTAGCTTTCCGGAACATCTTGAATAATTCCAATCGGAGTTCGGATGCAAGAGTTATGACCTTTGTACCAACGGACGTTGAACTTCACTATTTTGGGTGGCCATTTGAATAGCACTCACTTCCAACCCAATTTTGACCTTCATCCGTCTGATATTTCTCAATTCTCAAAAGAATGAAAGTTGTAGAGCTCGTCGAGATCTTCGATTTGATAGGTGGCAGGCCTCGTAACTCTTCCCGGATCAAACGTTATGGCCGTTATACAAGAGGACATTCAAATGAGAAAATTTCGAAAAGGATTTTCACGGGGCAAGCCATTTAGAATTAAAACCCAACTAGGTAGGGGGTACAAGCTTCAAAACAGTACCATAGCGATCGGGTGGGTTTTTTAGAAGGAAACCCCGTTAAATGGGGTCTGAGCGTAACAAGTTTTTAACGCGTTTTGGGTCAAATTTTGATACTTTTTTTACTCTAAATTGGATTGGGTTTGTTCCTAAGCTAAAAATTAGACTTGTAACCTATAAATACATGATGGGAGGCATAAGAGAGGGAGATTACATAAATTTAATTAGAGAGAATTCCATTAGAGTAGATAAAACTAGATTAGGACCAAAACCCTAGTTCTTATGAGTTTTGGAGACTGAAGCGACTTGGAGACCATTGAAGATCAAGAGCAGGAGCTTGAGAAAGATGGAGATTTGCTGACAAAAGATTCAATTCTTTTCCTTAATCTTATTCTTATCTTTTAATGTGTATTCAAGTGTGGATTCTTAGTTTTAATTCAATGAACTAATTCGTTGTTTAAGATTACAATGGATCTTATTGTGTAGTTTATTTTAATATACGTCGCTATCAATTATTATATTCTATTATGAGGATTATCTATTGTGATTTGGACTTAATTGTTTAATTGATTGGCCATCAATTACCATGATAATCTATATGAAATCGGAAGAAGAGTATAGATTTAGATATGATTATGATAGCATGTGTTTGTGATTTCTGCATAGATGGAATTCATGATTCGTGTTTAGGATAGAGATATACATTTACGCCATATGTAATCTTATAGATAACTTGTGCTTTAAATCCTTTTAAATTGTAATTCACATAGAGATATAGTGGATTAGTTAATTAGAGTGTCTTGCTTAATTCTATCATCTGTGGATTTAAGTGAGTACGAGTATTATGCATCGAGAGGTGGTTTTATCTACTTTAGTGTTCTTGATTAACAATTCAGGATAGAGAATAATTGATGAGAAGTGTGTTAACTTAAATGAAGCAATAAGTGAAGTTGTGATTTTAAATCTCCGTAATCTTAATTTAACTAGTGGAATTTAATAGTAGTTTAATTATATAATTTTAAATTCATTCTTTTAAATAAGATTGAGTTGGTTACGGGTTAGTACTTTATGATTTTTATTAAACAATTCCTCGTGGGAACGATACTCTACTTACACTTTATTACTTGTTGACCACATATACTTGCGTGTTGTGCGTAATTAGATTTTACCCAACACGCAGGTGTACCTGCGGCTACTCGAGGTGCCCCGGGCTCCATGGGCCCTACCGTCTCAAAGTACGTGCACACATGCAACGCGTTTGTCCGCTTGAACCTTCATAACTTTCAATCCCGGCATCCGATTGAGGTGTATAATACCTTTTAGAATGTTGTTGTCGAGAGCTACAGAATGACATGAGATAAGAGGTTGTACGAAGCCAGGAAGATGGGTCCATAACCAAATCTTCAAGTCTTCAAATTCTATCTGGTGTACTGTCTTGTGTAGTAGTCACTCGGGATTTGAGCTATGGTTCTTGTAGGACACTTCTGTGTAGAATGTGGTATGAAATGATGCTGAGATGGCGTGAATGTGGAATTAATATGGAAAATGATAATTTTGCCCCTCACCAGGGTTGTCTCTGGTTCTGGGCTGATTTAGCAGTCGTTGCTCAGGGTTATCTCTAAGATTGGGCTGCTATAGGTACTGAATGTCCTCAGGGTTGTCTCTGAGGTGTGCCTGCCCTCTCAGAGTTATCTCCGAGGTTGAAGCTGACTTCTAGGAATTAGAACGGACTTCTCCAGGATTGTCTCCGGAATTGGAACTGCATCCCTCGGGGTTATCTCCGAGGTTGGACTTGAATCTCCCAGGGTTATCTCCGGGACTGGAACTGAGTATCTCGGGGTTGTCTCCAAGATGGAAAACTGAGTATCCCGGGGTTGTCTCCGGGATTGAGCTAATTTGACATCCAGGGTTATCTCCAGAAGACGATTTTGCCCTCCTGCAAGGTTAGTAACAGGAATGTAAAATTTCGAGTATCTACAGTTCCTCCACCCAAAAAGGTGAAAATAGGCCCAAAAATAATAGATTGTATATTCATTGGTTATGCTAATAATAGCAGTGCATATAGATTTTTGGTTAATAAATCACAAATATAGGAAATACATAGAAAAATTATTATTGAGTCAAAAGATGCTAAATTTTTTAAAACAATATTTTCTAATAAAAAGGAACAAAAGCCAAGTTCTAGTGAACAGGAAATAAGTTCAAACAAAAGAACTTATAACACTGTTAGTGACAATGATCATTGATTAGAAGATATTGATGAACCTAGATGTAATAAACGTAATAGAATATCAAAATCTTATGCTCCGAACTTTCTATCTTATTTGTTAGAAAATGAGCCTCTAACTTATATAGAAGCGGTGTCGAGTCTCGAAGCTCCATACTAGGAAGAGGCTATAAATAGTGAAGTAGAATCCATATTACATAATCATACATGGGAATTAGTAGATCTCCCACCTGACTCTAAACCTCTTGGATACAAGTGGATATTCAAGAAGAAAATGAAAGTAAATGGATCTATAGATAAATATAAAGCAAGACTTGTAATCAAAGGATACAAGAAAAATAAAGGTATGAATTATTTTGATACTTATTCTCTTGTGTAAGAATATCCTCAATTATGATGTTAATAGCCATTATAGTTATATATAATTTAGAGATACATCAAATGGATGTGAAAATAACTTTCTTGAATGGAGATTTAGAACAAGAAATCTACATGGAACAACTAGAAGGGTTTATTGTTCCAAGACAAGAAAATAAAGTTTGACGGCTTGTGAAGTCTCTTTATGGATTAAAACACGCACCTAAACAATGACATGAAAATTTTGACAATGCAATGTTGTCAATGGTTTCAAGATAAATATGTTAGGTTTATAATATTCATGAACGCAATCAAATTGCACAAAATAAGCGGAAACATGGAAAAATAGTTTTAAAATTTTACAAACCATATACCCGGATCATCCTTTATGCGCAATTATTAATTAATGAAAAGATAAAGAACAAGAATCATACCCTTGAAGATTCGAGCTTCCTCATGTACAAGTTCACCTCCAAATCCTTTCGTGTTCAACTTGAATCCACCGGGTTTGGTTCCTTCTTTTGATCAACGTTAGCCACCCAAGTGTTTGGTTTCTAGAGGTAATCCACCAAGGAAGAAGAAATATTCAAGAAGAATGGTGGTTGGCTAAACCCTAGTTTTTCTATCTCTCATAGAAAAATAGCGTACTCTCCAACAATTAGAATCACGTATGTTGTGAAAAAGTCAACAACAACTCTACCCTCATAATAAGACTCCTCTTATTTATAGATGTAGGCAACCCTCCTTAACAATTAAGGAATTGGGTTTTATTTTAAATAATTAAATTTCTCTAATTAATTAGGCTCTCAATCTTATTAGGAATAATTAATTAAACTCTTTTAATTAATTAGCCTCCTAATCTTATTAGGATATATGAGAGTACTTTTATTAATTAATTCTCAAACTCCTTTAGAATTAAATACTAGTAATAGTAATAATAATAAGACTCCTCTTATTAATTTATATTTAATATTTTTAAAATATTAAATAATAATATTAAGCTATTTAATTTATTCTATCACCATAGATTAAATTAAATATACTTAACTTATTATTATGATTATGTCATTAACTTCTTAAATAATTATTCTTCCTTTTATGATGTGACCCTTTAGGTTCTCCATATTAAACCGGTTGTGAATAAATCAATTAGAACAATTCTAATCTTATTTAAATAAATAAATTAAACTATTAATATATTTAAATAAATAATATTTATTCTACAATAAGGATAAGTCTCCCTAGCGATCAACGACTTTCCAGATAATATAGATTTCAACATTAATCATGAAAGAACATTTGAGTAAATAGTTACCATACAATTATATCCTTCCACCATACAATGTCCCAATTAAATATAAGACATGGAATTACTATCAAGTTTTATTTTATTTAATTATATGTATTTCGACTCTTAAATGCACAACTCCAAATAATGCAAATTAGAAACTACTTTCTAATTTCATTCTGTCTTGGCCAAGGACTACTGGGTCTTCATTTATCGAATCACATAGGACATTTCTCTTCTTTTACTAGAAGCGATAGATTCTTTATTGATCATACATTATCTCTATGTACAACTTATTATACCCAAGCATACCCTTTGATATACCCTAAGGGTCTTAAGGAATAAGTTAAAGTATAACTCATCATACACAAGATACTATGATAATCTCAAGTCCAAGGATCACTTGTACTACTATCACTACATGAATTCCTATTGACAATCAAGTAAAACTCCATTAGTTATTCCTTTGCGAGCCACGTTTAGTGTACTTATTCTCCAATAAGCACCTACATATTTGCTTTAGTGTCTCCACACAAATGATAATGAGATCAATCATCCTCATCCAATGAGCAAGTAACGTATGTACCAATCTATCCTAATTCACTAATCCCCAATTTATTAATCCAACGATTGGGAACTATTTTAGTTTTAAGCTTTCTAAGAATTTAGATCTCATTAGAATGATCATCATCATTATTCTAAGAGCATTGCTTAAAACTATGGGTTTATCACATATTATAAAACAGCATCATGTAGATAATTAAAAGCCTTTAATAAATTAATACTTTTTATTAATAAATGAATAAGATTGTTACAAAGTATATGCTTTATCATCAAACATGATTGGCTTGTGTGCATACTACTTTCAATCTCCCACTTGCACTAAAGCCAATCGTCATGGTATCTCATACCCTTCTTCTCTAAGTGACGATTATCCTGATGTTAGATAAGCTTTAGTTAATGGATATATAATGTTGTTCTTGAGAGTCCACTATCTCTATAGTGATTTTCCATCTTTCAATGATTCTTATAATCAAATGAAAGTGCCACAACACATGTTTAGATCCAAGATGAGACTTAGGAACTATTCCTAGTTCTGTAATGAACTTTTCATCTAAACAATCAACTTGGAGCTTCATTTATAGCTATATACTTTGTCTTTATCACTAAACCAGAAACTCTTTGCTGTTTGGAACCGTTCCAGTTTCACTGAACCACCGTTCAAGGTAACGCTTTACCTTAAAATAAATTTTATGTCATCTAGGTATGTCTGAAAAACTTGAGTCAAAGCCTTCTAGTTTTAATTCAGACCCACCATAAATCTGATCACATCCTTAGTGTCGGTAAAGTACTTTAAGATGTTTTTCACTATCTTACAGTGATCTTCTCCAGAATATGATCGATCATCATCAGGTCTCGTATATTTCATTGTATACATGATTGTCACTCATGCGATCTCTCTTTTCAGGAGTGTATAGGGACTATTAAGATAGATACACTCCATGGCTCATCAATATGAGACATCTCTTGGAGTTTGCCATGCTAAACGACTTTAGCATCAAATGAATATACGTTCCTTGGATTAAGTCGAGCATCATCTTGAATCTATCTATATAGATTTTTATCCCCAATTACGATACTCTTCCCAAATCATTCATGGAGGAATGTTTAGACAACTTTATCTTTACTGATTATAGCATTGGTATGTCATTCCTTATCCGTAGTATATCAACATATAATACTAGGAATGTCACGACGCTCCCACTGACCATTTTGTACACATTAGGTTCATTATTCTTTGTGATAAAATCAAACCCTTGATTTGTTTCATCAAAACGAATGTTCTATTTTTGAGAAGTTTGCTTCAATCCATTTTTTTGAATGTCTACAACTCTTACCTCATCGTATGTAACTAGATCATCATCTTCTATGATATGTACCTCATTATCATCATCCATAATGAATCCATACCTCCCAGGTATTTTCGGTACTATTCTAGATTTATGGTTCGGTTGTGGTACAATAGGTCTATCTAGAGGTTCCTCTTATTTGACTTATAGTATTTTGTGGTTCTTGAACTCTTCAAGATCTATTATCCTCCCACTAGCCCCTTTAATGATAAACACTTTTATCTTAGAAGGTAGCGTGATTCGCAACAAACACCTTTTGCTAAGTAGGATTATAGAACATATACCGTAAACTTACTTTAGGATGTCCCACAAATCTGTACTTGTTAAATTTTGTCCCAAGATTATCCTTTTGAAACCTTTTTCACATAAGTTGGACAACCCCTTATCTTAACATACTTAAGATTAGGAATTATCCCTGTCCATAACGTTTATGGAGTCTTGGGGCCGGATTTTGAGGTTACCTTTTCGTAGATATGCAGCCATTTCTAGGGCATGACCCTAGAAGGATACTGGAATGTCGATAAAATCATTATGGACCGCACTATATCCAACAAGGTATAATTTTTCCTTTCAGATGCATCAATCAATTATTGTGTATCAGTAGGCGTCCATTATGAGAAAACCATTTGAGATTATCTAAAAACTTATTGCACAAGTATTTATTCCTTAATCTAATCAAAGAATCTTAATACTTCGCCAATTTGTTTCACTTCTGAATTCTTTGAACCTTTTAAATAATTCACACATGTATTTCAGAAAATACACACATTCAACTCTTTGAATGATCATCTCCTTTTCTTATACTAATTTTTTCAATATGCAAAATTGTTTTCATATAAGTCAAGTATACAAAATCCATTAAGTAATATTTCAGTTCTATACAAATCATTATTATTATAAATAGAACAACAATTGTTCTTAAATATAATACCAAAGATTTCATTGTACAACAATAAAATAGAAATAATGTTTCTAACGCGAACTAGAATACAATAACAACTTATTAACTTAATAGATTTGTTTGTAGGCAGTGCTAAACTATAAGTTCTTATGGATAATGCAGCAACATTTGCTTTATTTCCTAAACATAGGATTACATATCTTTGTTTAGCTTTCTACTTCTGCTTGGTCCCTTCATAAATCTATATTTATGATAACAAAAGTTGGTATCCAATACCCAAGTAGAACCTTGACTTAAAGAAAAATTTATTTTAAATCATGAACAAAATTGTATTTGTAATCGAAACCTCACTAAGCTTCTTCTGGTTAGCCTCTGCAAAATGTTTCTTGTAGTTTCTTTCCAGTGTCCAGGCTTATTGCAGTGGAAGCAAACTCCTTTACTATCCGTATCAGTTTTGTTTTTATTATCCTTTGTTTTTGCCTTTCTATTTACCTTCTTAGAATCGTTCTTCTTTTCAGAAGATCCTTTGGCCCCTACCAGTAAGACATGGTCTTTCTTCGTTGGAAAGTGACTCTCAACATTTTCAACATGTTAAACAAATCAGCGAGGCTGATATATAGCTTGTTCATATGAAAAATTCACAACAATTGTGAAAGGAGTCTGGGAGTGAGTGCAAGATCAAATCTTAGCTCAACTCTCCATCCATGACAAAACCTGTTGTCCTAATTGATCAATCAAATTGATAATGTTAAGGACTTTTATCTGTACTGTAGTGTCGTTGGTCATTCTAGATCGGAAGAGCTCCTTAGATATCTGATATCTATTAGTCATACTTTCCTCACCATCAACTACTTGACGTACATGAGTATAGTAGGAGCATCCATAGTTTCATGCTGACGCTGAAGCACGTTACTCATGGATGCGAGAATGATGCATTGAGCCAACTGTGCATCATCTTGTCACTTTCTAAAATTAGCAATCTCTTCCTTAGATTCATTGTCTGCAACCATTGTAGGGATAGGCGTATTAAGGACATAAAATAGCTTTTCAGTCATGAGAACTATTCTCAAATTCCTTAACCAATCCATTTAATTCGGTCCGGTTAAATAGCATCTAATATGCTTCGCGGTGATAGTGATTTAGACATTATAAAATTCTGTAAATAAATTTGTAATTAACAACATTTTAGCATACATTCTTTTATTAATTACCAAAATAAATTAGGTCTTGTTTTAAATTGGTATCTCCCACTATTTTCATCAAACTATATTACCCTCACTTATATAGTTCGGCAAAATCTAATTAAAGATTTGCTAGTGAGAATAAAGATCTCATTTCAAATGTATATAGGCTTGTGGTGACACAACAAACTATATATAAATAAATAGGTAGAAAACTCTTGTCAATTACATCAACTATGCAACTCCTTGTATTTTTCCTCTTAGATTATTTTGATCAAGTGGTGGCACATCCAATCAAAATTATCCAAGTTAAGTCCAACCTAGCAATCCATATAATTCAAAAAAGAAAAATATTGTCCTTGTGGTGACACAACAAAACAACATTGTTCAATTTTCTTTATAAGCATCAAATGTGATAAAATTAACATCTCAAAGAATTAAGATAAGCCTTGTGGTGACACAACAAACTTATAATAATTAATTGATACTCTATTTTTTTTATTATGCTAGAAGGCAGCGTTTGATATTCCAAATATCTTTGAACACTTAGGACTTAATATAAAAATTAGAGGGGTTTGCATGTAATTAATTTATCTCATCTTGTTTAGCGCGCGCGCGCACACACACACACACACACACACATATATATATATAGTATAAGCATGTACATATAGAATATTATATTCTACTCGGATTGATTATTGACTTTTATTCTAGTTTGGTTCACTAGAGCCACCAAGTGAACCAAGACGTCAAACCTAAGGTGCAAGAATTAAATTTAATAATAACTATTACATTTAAACCCGGGCTCCATTACAAACGGGTCTTCAAGCGCTCCTTATTCTTGATCTCCAATTCTTCAAAATTAATTCTAACTATTCATATTACAAAACTATTTAAAATAAATAGAAACCTTAATCAGCAATCAAGGGGGAAGTACATAGGAGGGAGGTATAATTTACGTTAAGAAAAAATTAGAGAAGACGAGGTACGCAGACCCCATTTAATAAAACTCATACATTCATGCATTCAACTAAAATAAAATCTAATCACATTGATCAATAGTCCATGATCAATCCTATTTATTATCATACACATCACCATATGCATCAATAAATAACATTCATCTCATGAATAATAAACATTCAATATATATATTGATATAATTTAATGGGCAAATTTAGTTAGTATAAAGTCTAATTTTGAATCAAAATAAACTCCTTTATTTTAATTCAAATTTAAATCAAAATAAACCTCTTTTATTTTAATTTATCCAATTTTGAATAAAATAAAGTATTTTATTTTAATCAAAATCTTTAATCAAAATAAAATTATTTATTTTAATTATTTATGGAATCTAATTCCAAGTAAAAAAAACTTTATTAAAGGAAACACGAATTCTAATTCCTATTTACAAATAAACTCTTTTATTTTGAATAATATGAAATCTTATTTCATATCTAAATAAACTCCTTTATTTAAGGAAATATGGATTCTCTTCATATTCACAGATAAACTCCTTTATTTTGAATAATATGAAATCTTATTTCATATATAAATAAACTCATTTATTTAAGGAAACATGAAATCATATTTCAACTCCAATTAGTTATCATGGAATCCAATTCTAACTCTAATTAGTTAGCATGAAATCCAATTTTAAAATTGAATAAACTTTTTATTTTAAAATTAAAATAAACTTTTATTTTAATTATAAAATTATTAAGAATTATATATATATATATATATTAACGCAGTTATTTTTATATATATATATATATATATATATATAATACACCAATATAAGTTAATGTAATCAAATCATACCTAATAAGTAAGTAACCAAATGGAACTAAAACCGCATCAAAACCGCATTTAACCGCATTCAATTAAAACCACACCAATGGTTTTCAAGGCGTATGTGGCGGTTTTAGGTGAGTTAAATAACCAAATTTACTGATTAGGTTTGGTTACTAGCCAAAACCGCACGCATAAAATCGAAACCGCACCATGTGTGTGTATGTATATATTATCTCTAGTAAATTCTAAAGCTACTTTTCACTTGAACACACTCAGAGAAAACCTCAGTCTTGCATTGTCATTTTTTCACCAATTGAAGAGAAGATGTTAGCGGTTATAGAGTCAAAAATTAAGCAATTGTGTTTTGGAATTTCGAATTTGTTTGATGCGTTATTGGAGGGGCTTATAGTTGAGGGGCTCGAGCACTTGATGCATTGGTTAATGTCAATGCTATAATAGTAATAGTTTAATAGATTATTTTTCAAATCGTATAGTTAGGATTATATTCTATAAGTCCTCCTCAGAATATATGAGATAATTTCATTCATCTCCAAAGATATACTTTTAATTTTTGGAGAACTAGATAAACATTCTTGCTTGTTATCGAATATATGGTCTCCGTTGTTTTGTATAGCGTATGTTTAATTTTAAAGCATGCTTGATATAATTTCCATCGTCGACTGTCACTAAGTTAATTGCTCGATGTAAGTTTTATGTTAAATTTTATTGAAGGCTTATACTTTTTTTGTTGTTTCAATTGGTTTTGGAACCGAAACCGCACCAATTAAAACCACACCGCACACTTTAAAACTGCACTACACCAATCACAAGCGGTTTCGGGTGCGATTTTGAATTTTTCAAACCGCACCTAAACGGTTTCGGGTGCGGTTTTGACTTCAAACCTCACCAAATCGCACCATGCTCACCCCTAGCACCTAGCCACGTTTAAGATTTTTGGACGCAGCGAAATCGTGATTTTTTTTAAATTAAATTTTATACAGCAAATTAAGCCCAATTAAATTTGTTCTAAACACATATCAATATACATATCAAATTAAAATAATTAATAATTTGCATAAAGGTTTGACTCTGATACCACTGTTAGGTTTGTAATATTCATGAACGCAATCAAATTGCACAAAATAAGCGAAAACATAGAAAAATAGAGTTTTAAAATTTTACAAATCATATACCCGGATCATCCTTTATGCGCAATTATTAATTAAACGAAAAGAGAAAGGCAAGAATCATACCCTTGAAGATTCGAGCTTCCTCAGGTACAAGTTCACCTCCAAATCCTTTCGTGTTCAATTTGAATCCACCGGGTTTGGTTCCTTCTTTTGATCAACGTTAGTCACCCAAGTGTTTGGCCTCTAGAGGTGATCCACCAAGGAAAAAAAAATATTCAAGAAGAATGGTGGTTGGCTAAACCCTAGTTTTTCTATCTCTCATAGAAAAAGAGTGTACTCTCCAACAATTGGAATCATATATGTTGTGAAAAAGTCAGCAACAACTCTACCCTCATAATAAGACTCCTCTTATTTATAGATGTAGGCAACCTCCTCTTATTAATTTATATTTAATATTTCTAAAATATTAAATAATAATATTAAGCTATTTAATTTATTCTATCACCATAGATTAAATTAAATATACTTAATATATTATTACGATTATGTCATTAACTTCTTAAATAAGTATTCTTCCTTTTATGGTGTGACCCTTTAGGTTCTCCATATTAAACTAGTTGTTAATAAATCAATTAGAACAATTTTAATCTTATTTAAATAAATAAATTAAACTATTAATTTATTTAAATAAATAATATTTATTCTACAATAGGGATAAGCCTCACTAGCGATCAACGACTTTTCAGATAATATAGATATCAACATTAATCATAAAAGAACCTTTGATTAAATAGTTATCGTATAATTAAATCCTTCCACCATACAATGTCTCAATTAAATATAAGACATGGAATTACTGTCAAGTCTTATTTTATTTAATTATATGTATTTCGACTCTTAAATGCACAACTCCAAATAATGCAAATTAAAAACTACTTTCTAATTTCATTCTGCCTTGGCCAAGGACTACCGGGTTGTCATTTATCGAATCACATAGGACATTTCTCTTCTTTTACTAGAAGCGGTAGATTCTTTATTGATCATACATTATCTCCATGTATAACTTATTATATCCAAGCATACCCTTTGATATACCCTAAGGGTCTTAAGTAATAAGTTAAAGTATAACTCATCATACACAAGATACTATGATAATCTCAAGTCCAAGGATCACTTGTACTACTATCACTACATGAATTCCTATTGACAGGTAAGTAAAACTACATTAAGTATTCCTTAGCGAGCCACGTTCAGTGTATTTATTCTCCAATAAGCACCTACATACTTGTTTTAGTATCTCCACACAAATGATCATGAGATCAATCATCCTCATCCAATGAGCAAGCAACGTATGTACCAATCTATTTGGATTCACTAATACCCAATTTAATAATCCAACGATTGGGAACTATTTTAGTTTTAAGCTTTCTAAGAATTTAGATCTCATTAGAATGATCATCATCATTATTCTAAGAGCATTGCTTAAAACTATGGGTTTATCAATATTATAAAACAACATCATGTAGATAATTAAAAGTCTTTAATAAATTAATATTTTTTATTAATAAATGAATAAGATTGTTACAAAGTATATACTTTGTCATCAAACATTATTGGCTTGTGTGCATACTACTTTCAAAATAAGTGTGACAAACGTGTGTATGTCAAGGACATTGAGAAAAGGTTTGTCATTGTTTGTCTTTATGTAGATGATATGTTCATTATGGGTAGTAATAATGAAAGCATTAAAACTACCAAGAGAATGTTAAATAATATGTTTGGTATGAAAGAAATGGGTGTTGCCCATGTAATATTAGGAATTAAAATTTCTAAAACATCGAATAAGTTAGTATTATCACAATCACACTATATTAAGAAAATACTCAGGAAATTCAATCAATACGATTGCAATCATGTGGGAATACCGGTAGATATAAATATACACTTGTCTAAAAATAAAGGAGATAGTATATCACAACCTAAGTATGCACAAATAATTGGAAGCTTTATGTACGTAATGAATTGTACACATCCTGACATAACATATGTTGTCAATAAATTGAGTAAATTTACAAGTGATCTAAGAAAAGATCACTGGAAAGCCATTGTAAGAGTTTTAAGGTATTTAAAATACACTCAAAACTTTGGATTGCACTACTCAAGATATCCAGCAGTACTTGAAGGATATTATGATGTGAGTTGGATATCGAATACAAAAGATTCTAAATCCACAAGTGGTTTTATGTTTACACTAGGTGGAGGAGCAGTACCATGAAAATCTTCTAAACAAACATGCATTGCTCGATCAATAATGGAATTTGAGTTTATTACATTGGATAAGGCTGATGAAGAAGGTGAATGACGTCGTCATTGTGACAACTCGAGAATTTAGATAATTATTTAAATCTTAAATGATGGATTAAAGGTTGAATAATAAACCTAGACAGAAAATAAGTGAATAGATTTGACATTTTTGAGAAGGAATTTTAAGGATTTCAAAATCTTTTGGTGAATTCTTCAGGATTAAGTATATAAACGTATATGTTTTGTGTATATGGTATTATATGAGTTCAGTTTGTGGTTAAGGGTCAAGGTTTGACCAGATAAACTATATATGTGACAAACCCTAGGTATATACTAAGAACGCCAGCGTTCAGTTAGAAAACCCTAGCGAGTTATTTGGAAACCCTAATTTTGGAACCCTAATGCTAAGTATAAAATCCTAAGGGTTAACAGTTATGTGAGTAATGAATATGAATATTATGTGATGGTTTATACTTGTTTATTATATAAACAAATAAAAGAAACTAGGGTGATCTTAATTATTTATTAGGAATAAAAAATTTATTTAACTTAAGGGTTATGGTATGAGAGAATATTGGTATTTAAAATTTATACTAATTCCAAGAGATTTATTTTACACATCTCAATTAATTAATTTTATAACCTAATTATAGGAAGTCTAATTGGGTTAAGAAATTAAATGTACATGAGTAATGATTTGGTTTATAATTGGGTAAAGGGAAACCCTAATTTAATGATTAGGGTAAGATAGAATTTAAGATAATGGACCATATTAATTCTTATGGCCAAAACATTTTTGTTAGGAAGTCCAAATATTTTAATTGGATAGCCCAAAAGAATTAAGTGTTAAGCCCAAATGTTGGCCCAATTATGGAGGGACATTTTGGACAATTAGTAAAGCATGTTATAACATTAAAATTTTACAAATATTGGGGATAAAAGGAAGAGGAATTTCGGCCAAGCAAGAGGAAGGAGGAGGGAATGTATGTAATGATTTTATTTTACTCACTTCTACTAACTCCTTACCAACTCTTCCATGTGTCACTCCTTTATTTAACCAACATTCTTAACCAAAGCTACAAGCAACCTTTTAATTATTGAGGAAGAGAGAGAAAGAGGAGTGGGGGGATGTATGTTAGATATACAAAGTATATCTCTTAATTACACCAAAATGGATTTACTTTCTCTTGCATCCATTATTTCTTCTCACTTCTTATGTTAGATAACAAAAAGAACCAAATAGAGAGAGAGAGAGAGAGAGAGACCATTTTTGGCCAGCCATAGAAAGAGAGAGGTAGAGTTTTTGCAAGCCATCTAGCTCCATAATCAAAGCTTAGCAAGAAGAAAAAAGAAAATCAAGCAAAGGTATACTTAAACTAGATTATATAATTTATTGTTGACTTTTCAAAATCAAAACTTGGATCTATTATTCTTGAACTTCAAAACTCTAGATCTACATGATCTAGAGTGTGTTATGTGTGGAACTATCTATTTTGAGAATTAAAAGTTAGATATAAAGTATGAAATGGAAACTAGGTTTTTCAAAATGTAGAAAATCTTAATTTTAGCCTTGATGGTGTTTAACCTTTTGTTTGATGATTGTTTGAGAAATAGATCATGTATCATGGTAGAATCATGGGTGTATGAAGTATTAGTAAGTATTATGATGAGTTATGTTGGTTATTATGTAAGAACATAGAAGTTTTCTTAGAAACCACAAAGGGTTGAAAATTAGATTTTTGTAAAAACGAAACATGAAATTCAAATGACCATATCTCCTATTATATTTCGAATTTTTTAGTGTGGTCAAGTCCTAGAGTTCGATCTATGCGTTTTCTAACGTATCCAAGTAGAATCACTGAAAAAGGTGTTGTAGATTTTTGTGTGGACTGATTTTCGCAAAGGAGTCAAAAATAGAAAAATGACAAAAGTAAACTACCAAAGCTTTTTCAAGGGTTGTTTCGGCCACTTAATTTGTGAAATAAATTCTGAAAATATATGGTATAAAATACCTTCTGTCCAAAAATGAGCTTATTCCGACTTAAAATGACCAAGTTATGACCATTTCAATATTTGGGTTTTACGGACAAAAATCGCTATAACCGGAGTTCTATAACTCCGATGGCCACAAAATTTAAACTAGAGGTTCACGTTAACACGTAAAAGATTGTGTCAAGAGATGGGAATTTCTGGAGTTGAGCATGATATAAGATACACGCTAAAAATAATTTTTGAAAAATACTAAAGGAAGTTGGAAAATTATGGAAAAATACTTTTGGTGTATGATATATATGTATATGTGATTGGGTAAAGGATAGAAAAATAATAAGCTGATTTGGTATTTTTCGTGAAAAGTATATAGAATCCAGCTTGCTGGATTGAATAATTAATGAATCCAGTTTGCTGGATTGAAAAACAGTTTACTGAATTAAAAATATGTTGAATCCGATTTCTTTGGATTGCAATCTAATTCTTTGGATTTGAAATCCAGTTCTTTGGATTACTGATTTGGTTTCTTTGGATTGGCCATCTAGATACTCGATTTGGAATCCAGCTTGCTGGATTTCAAATCTGGGTTGCTGGATGGGTATTCGAATTATATGTTCAAGAAAAACTTATAATATATGAGATTAAAGTATTTAAATCATATTAATATGATAGTAATGATTGAAAATTCATAATAAATGATAATTATTATGTAAAAATTATTATGAGACTTGGAAAATTATTTTGACTGATAATATAATTAGCTAAGATAATTGTTAAGTGATTAGACAGAGTTTAATTGAACTTAAACTCGACGATTATCCGACTAGACCGTCGGGATGTTAGAATTGTACCGAATTCAACTCGACTTAGACTTTAAAAGTTTGACTTGAGGATTAGGTTTTGTGTGTTCTATAGATTGATAAGGTTATGTGTTATGTGTTTAGGTTATTCTATGGTTATATATAATAGTGATGATATTATTCTAATATTTGTAGATCAGTATTATCTATATTAGGTATTCAGACAAAGCTAAATAGAATGTGTAACGATAAACATCGGAGCAGACAAGTTTTTCTTAACTCGACCTCGAGTTGTTTCATTCAAATATACTTGTGGTTAATCATTTCTGATTGCCATGTCTAAGAATTATTAAATCGCACTTTTTGCATACTGCATGTATTCATCAGGTATGAAAGGTTGATCACCTTCATTACCATTCGGTCCAGATATATATATGTTCATGTTCAATGTTCGCTCAGCTATGTAAAATTTGTTCATGCTAGTTCGCAATTATATTGTAGAACTGTAGCCAGCTTTTATTCAAAATTCTTTCAATCATGATATATCCTTAATTTATTGAACTTAAACTTGCTGGGCAAACTTATTGCTCACCCTTGCTATATCATGATTAACATTGCAGATTAAGACGAATACGTCGGATACAGGAAAGGACAAAGCCAAGTTCAGCTTGGGATAATGTATGCATCTAACTTGTAATAGTATAGTATGATAATAAAGTTATATGTTAGACAGGTTATGATTCGTGTAAAAGTTAAGGTTATTCGACCTTGGGGAATAGTGTGTAAAGTTTATTGTATAAACAATTTATGTTTATATCTTCCGCAAATAGTAATAATGATAGAATGATTGTACCAGATCTGCGGTGATTTGGGACCCGGATTTGGGGCTCTCACAGTCACTTTTTAGAAGATATTCTTATGTGTCCTAAACTTATGCCGATTGTTTGTATCCATTGTGATAGTCAATCAGTAATTGGAAGGGCACAGAGTCACATGTATAATAGTAAGTCTAGACATATTTATCGTAGACACAATAACATAAAACAATTTATCTTTACTGACATTATGTCTATTGAGTACATAAAGTCGAAAAATAATATATCGGATCCGTTAACTAAATGTTTGACTAGAGAGAAAGTGAAAATAACATCGAGGGGAATGGGTTGAAAGCCTATAAATAAGGATCGTCTTAATGGAAACCCAACCTAGTTGACTGGAGATCCAAAGATCTAGGTTCAAATTGACAACTAAATTATGAACGATTCAACCAAATCACTATAAAGAAATTTTAATTTCTTCTACTCATTCCTATGATACAAGATAGTGATATCTGCATCAGTTTTCAGGATAAGCTATGCTTTTAATGATTCTTAAATTTTGATAAATAAGTGGGTATTGCAAGATACTCTTATTAAGAATCACCTATGTGAGTGTGAATTGGATCAATTCTATGAGAATGATAAAGTTATACTTCTCTAAAGCACTCATAAATTTGGGATTGTTCGGGGCCGAAATGAACAAAATCATAAGAATCAAATAATGTTTAAATAGAGAATTTTTCTTCAGATTCCCTGGCCAAAGAAAGCTCTACTAGCTTAAAAGAAGGGAGGAATAGGAGACCACCAATCTGGATGAGAGACTATGAAACAGGAGAAGGCATTTCCAAAGAAGATAATGAAGCTTATTTTACTATATTTGCAACTACTAATCCTATTCACTTGGAAGATGATGTGAAGAGTGAGAAATGGAAGAGAGCCATGGATTTAGAAATGGAAGCAATAAAAAACAATGGTATGTAGGAATTAACGGAGTTACCTAAGGGAGCATGGAGGGAAATGGATTTATAAGACCAAGTTTAATGAAAAAGGAGAAGTGGAAAAATATAAGGTTATGCTTGTAGCGAAGGGGTATACTAAGCAACATGAGGTAGACTATACTGAAATATTTGCACATGTGGCATACATGGAGATAATTCTATTGGTGGTAGCACTTACAGCTCAAATAGGATGAACTATCTACCAGTTAAACGTAAAGTCTGCATTTTTACATGGTGATTTGAATGAAGTTGTTTTTGTGGAGCAACCTTATGGTTATGTGCAAAAGGGAAATGAACAGAAGGTTTACAAGTTAAAAAATGCACTTTATAGGCTTAAGCAAGCACTACGTGCTTGGTACAACCGAATAGAGGCCTATTTCATGAAATAAGGCTTTGAGAAGTGTGACTACGAGCATACTCTGTACATCAAGACTGTGACACCCCCAAATCTAGGTACTTAATTTCCACAAGATTTGGTGTTCAATTAATCAAAACATTCATATCTAACTACTCAATCATAATAAAATTGAATAATAAAACCTATTAGGTTTGTAATATTTAAGAACGCAATCGAATTGCAAAATTAAGCGGAAACGTGGAAAATCAGAGTTTAAAAAATTTCCAACCATATACCCGGATCACCCTTTATGCACAATTATTAATTAAACGAAAAGATAAAGAATAAAATCATACCCTTGAAGATCGAGCTTCCTCAAGTACAAGTTCACCTCCAAATCCTTTCGCGTTCAACTTGAATCCACCGGGTTTGGTTCCTTCCTTTGATCAACGTTAGCCACCCATGTGTTTGGCCTCTAGAGGTGATCCACTAAGGAAAAAGAATTTTCAAGAAGAAGGGGTATTGGCTCAAACCCTAGTTTTTCCTATCTGTATAGAAAAAGGGCGTACTCTCCAACAAATTGGAATTATAACGTATGTTGTAAAAGTCAACAACCACATCACCCATAATAAGACTCCTCTTATTTATAGATGTGGGCAACCCACCTTAACAATTAAGGAATTGGGATTTAATTAATTATTAAATTCTTTTAATTAATTAAGCTCCCTAATCTTATTAGGGATAATTAATTAAACTCCTTTAACTAATTTTTCTTCCTAATCCAATTAGGAATAAATGAGAGTACTTATATTAAATTAATTTCTAAACTCTTTTAGAAATTAAAATAATAATAATTGTAATAATATTAATAAGACTCCTCTTATTAAATTATATTTAATATTTCTAAAATATTAAATAATAAATATTAAGCTATTTAATTTATTCTATCACCATAGATTAAATTTAATATACATAACATATTATTATGATTATGCCATTAACTTCTTAAATAATTATTCTTCCTTTTATGGTGTGACCCTTTAGGTTCTCCATATTAAACCGGTTGTGAATAAATCAATTAGAACAATTCTAATCTTATTTAAATAAATAAATTAAACAATTAATTTATTTAAATAAATAATATTTATTCTACAATAGGGATAAGCCTCCCTAGCGATCAACGACTTTCCAGATAATATAGATTTCAACATTAATCATAAAAGAACCTTTGAGTAAATAGTTACCGTATAATTCAATCCTTCCACCATACAATGTCCCAATTAAATATAAGACATGGAATTACTGTCAAGTCTTATTTTATTTAATTATATGTATTTCGACTATTAAATGCACAACTCTAAATAATGCAAATTAGAAACTCCTCTCTAATTTCATTCTGCCTTGGCCAAGGACTACTGGGTTGTCATTTATCGAATCACATAGGACATTTCTCTTCTTTTATTTGAAGTGGTAGATTCTTTATTGATCATACATTATCTCCATGTACAACTTATTATACCCAAGCATACCCTTTGATATACCTTAAGGGTCTTAAGGAATAAGTCAAAGTATAACTCATCATACACAAGATACTATGATGATCTCAAGTCCAAGGATTACTTCAGACTACTATCACTACAGGAATCCCTATCGACATGTGCAAGTAAAACTCCATTAGGTATTCCTTAGTGAGCCACGTTCGGTGAACTTATTCTCTAATAAGCACCTACATACTTGCTTTAGTGTTCCACACAAATGATCATGAGATCAATCATCCTCATCCAATGAGCAAGCAACGATGTAACAATCTATCCGGATTCACTAATCCCCAATTTAGTAATCCAACGATTGGGAACTATTTTAGTTTTAAGCTTTCTAAGAATTTAGATCTCATTAGAATGATCATCATCATTATTCTAAAAGCATTGCTTAAAACTATGGGTTTATCACATATTATAAAATAGCATCATGTAGATAATTAAAAGCCTTTAATAAATTAATACTTTTATTAATAAATGAATAAGATTGTTACAAAGTATATGCTTTATCATCAAACATGATTGGCTTGTGTGCATACTACTTTCAATCTCCCACTTGCACTAAAGCCAATCGTCATGGTATCTCATATTCTTCTTCTCTCTAAGTGACGATTATCCCGCCGTTGGATAAGCTTTAGTTAATGGATATGTAATGTTGTTCATGAGAGTCCACTATCTCTATAGTGATTTCCCATCTTTCAATGATTCTAATAATCAAATGAAAGTGCCACAACACATGTTTAGATCCAAGATGAGACTTAGAACTATTCCTAGTTCTCAGAATGAACTTTTAATCCAAACAATCAACTTGCAGCTTCATTTATAGCTATATACTTTGTCTTTATCACTAAACCAAAGAACTCTTTTTTGTTTGGAACCTTTCCAATTCATCGCACCATCGCTCAAGATAACGCTTTACCTTAAAGTGGATTTTTCGTCATCTTGGTTCCGTCGAAAAACTTGAGTCTCATTAAGCCCTCTAGTTTTAATTTAGACCCACCATGAATATGATCACATCCTTAGTGTCAAGTTAAGAACTTTAAGATGTTTTTCACCGACTCACACGTGAACTTCTCCGTAATATGATCGATCAACATCGTCTCAGATATTTCATTGCATACATGATAGTTACTCATCTGATCTCTCTTTTCAGGAGTCTGTGGGGACTATAAAGAGAGATACACTCCATAGCTCATCAACATGAGACATCTCTTGGAGTTTGCCATACTAAACGACTTTAGCATCAAATGAATATACGTTCCTTAGGTTTAGTTGAGAATCCTTTTAAATCTATCTATATAGATTTGCATCCCCAATTAAGATACTCTTCCCAAATCATTCATAGAGGAATGTTTAGACAACTTTATCTTTACTGATTGTAGCATTGGTATGTCATTCCTTATCTGTAGTATATCAACATATAGTACTAGGAATGTCACGATGCTCCCACTGACCCTTTTGTACACACTAGAAGTCTTACCTCATCAGATGTAACTCGGATCATCATCTTCTATGATCGTGCACTCTCATCATCATCATCCATGATGAATCCATACCTCCTAGGTATCTTCAGTATTATTTCAGATTTACGATTCAGTTGTGGTACAATAGGTCTATCTACAGGTTCCTCTTATTTGACTTATAGTGTTTTGAGGTTCTTGAATTCTTCAAGATCTATTATCCTCCCACTAGCCCCTTCAATGATAAACACCTTTATCTTAGAAGGAAGCGTGTTTCGCAATAAACACCTTTTGCTATGTAGGATCATAGAACATATACCCTAAACTTACTTTAGGATGTTCCACAAATCTGTACATGTCAAATCTTGTCCCAAGCTTATCCTTCGAAACCTTTTCACATAAGTTGGACAACCCCTTATCTTAACATACTTAAGATTAGGAATCCTCCCCGTCCATAACTTTTTATGGAGTCTTAAATGGATTTTGAGGTTACCATTTTCGTGAGATATCTACCATTTCTAGGACATGACCTAGAAGGATCTTTGGAATGCTCAGTAAAATCATTATGGACCGCACTCATGTCCAACAAGGTACGAATTTTCCATTCAGATACATCAATCAATTATTGTGTATCAGGATGTGTCCATTATGAGAAAACCATTTGAGATGATCTAGAAACTTATTACACAAGTATTTATTCCTTGATCTAATCAAAGAATCTTAATACATTGCCAATTTGTTTCACTTCTGAATTCTTTGAACCTTTCAAATAATTCACACTTGTATTTTAGCAAATACACACATTCAACTCTTTAAATGATCATCTCCTTTTCTTATACTAATTTGTTCAATATGCAAAATTATTTTCATGTAAGTCAAGAATACAAAATTTATTAAGTAATATTCCAGTTCTATACAAAACATTATTATTATAAATAGAACAACAATTGTTCTTAATTATAATACCAAAGATTTCATTGTCCAATAATAAAATGGAAATAATATTTTTAACAAGAACTGGAATACAATAACAACTTATTGACTTAATAGATTTGCCCGTAGGCATTGCTAAACTATAAGTTTCTATGGATAATATGGCAACCTTTGCTACATTTCCCGCACATAGGATTATTTATATTAATTTAACTTTCTACTTCTGCTTGGTCCCTTCATAAATCTATATTTATGATAACCAAAGTCGGTATCCAATACTCAAGTAGAACCTTGACTTAAAGAAAAATTATTTTAAATCATGAACAAATTTGTATTTGTAACCAAAACTTCACTAAGCTTCTTTGGTTAGCTTTTCATGCAAGATGCTTCTTGCAGCTTTCTTTCCAAAGGTCTGTGCTTATAGCGGTGGAAGCAAACTCCTTTCTTGTCCGTGACGCTTTTGTTCTTATTATCCTTTGTTTTTGCCCTTTCTATTTATACCTTCTTCGAATTGTTCTTCTTTTCAGAAGATCCTTTGGCCCCTACCAGTAAGACTCGGTCTTTCTTGGTTGGAAAGTAACTCTCAACATTTTTCAACATGATAAGCAAATCAATGAGGCCGATATCTAGCTTGTTCATATGAAAAGTTCACAACAATTGTGAAAGGAGTCCGGAGTGAGTGCAAGATCAAATCTTGGCTCAACTCTCCATCCATGACAAAACCAAGTTGTCCTAATTGATCAATCAAATTGATTATGTTAAGAACTTTTTATGCATACTATAGTGCCATTGGCCATTCTAGATCGGAAGAGCTCCTTAGATATCTCGATATCTATCGGCCCCTATTTTCCTCACCATCAACTACTTGATGTGCGGGAATATAGTAGGAGCATCCATAGTTTCATGCCGACGTCAAGCTCGTTACTTTCATGGATACGAGCATGATGCATCGAGCTAATCGTGTGCATCATCTTGCCACTTTCTAAAAGTAGCAATCTCTTCCTCAGAGGCATTGTCTCACAACCATTGCAGGGGATAGGGCGACAGGACATAAGATAGCTTTTCAAACTATGAGAACTATTCTCAAATTCCTTAACCAATCCGTTTAATTCGCGCCCAAGTTAATTTAACATCTAATATGCTTCATGATGATAGTAATTTTAGACATTGTAAAATTCTGTGAATGAATTTGTAATTAACAACATTTTAACATACATTCTTTTATTAATTACCAAAATAAATTAGGTCTTGTTTTAAATTGGTATCTCCTAGTATTTTCTTCAAACTATATTACCTCACTTATATAGTTCGCAAAATCTAATTAAAGATTTGCTAGTGAGAATAAGGATCCCATTTCAAATGTATATAGCCTTGTGGTGACACAACAAACTATATATAAATAAATAGGTAGACAACTTTTGTCAATTACATCAACTATGCAACTCTTTTTCTTTTGCCTCTTAGATTATTTTGATCAAGTGGTGGCACATCCGAATCAAAATTATCCAAGTTAAGTCCGACCTAGCACTCCATATATTCAAAAAAGAAAATATCATCCTTGTGGTGACACAACAAAACAATATTGTTCAATTTTCTTTATAAGCATCAAATGTGATAAATTAACATCTTAAATACTTAATACTTGCCTTGTGGTGACACAACAAACTCATATTAAATATTTAATACTCTATTAATTTTATCATGCTAGAAAGCTTACGCTCGATATTCCAAATATCTTTGAACGCTTAGGACTTAATATAAAAAATTGAGGGGTTTGTTATTAATTTGTCTCATCTTGTTTAGCGCATGCACATATATATATATATATAAAATACGCGTCATATTAATGAGCATAATGAAGCATGTTTGCATAATATATAATATATATAGTATAAGCATGCACATATAGAATACTATATTCTACTCCGGATTGATTATGGACTTTTATTCTAGTTTGGTTCACTAGAGCCACCAAGTGAACCAAAAGGTCAAACCCTAGGGGTGCAAGAAATAATATTTAAATATAACTATTACATTTAAACCCTGCTCCATTACAAACGGGGTCTTCAAGTTAGCCTCCTTGCTTCCTTGATCTCCAATTTTTCAAAATTAATTCTAACTATTCCTATTACAAAACTATTTAAAATAAATAGAAACCTTGATCGTGATCAAGGGAAGTACATAGGAGGAGATAGAATTTACATTAAGAAAAAATTAGAGAAGACGAGGTACGCAGACCCCATTTAATAAAACTCATACATTCATGCATCCAACTAAAATAAAATCCAATCACATTGGTCAATTGTCCATAATCAATCCCATTTATTATCATACACATCATCATATGCATCAATAAATAACATTCATCTTATGAATAATAAACATTTAATATATATATTGATATCATTTAATGGACAAATTTAGTTAGTATAAAATTTAATTTTGAATTAAAATAAACTCTTTTATTTTAATCCAAATTTAAATCAAAATAAAACTATTTTATTTTCATTTATCCAATTTTGAATAAAATAAACTATTTTATTTTAATCAAAATCTTTAATCAAAATAAACTCCTTTATTTTAATTAATTATGGAATCCAATTCCATGTAAAAAAAAAATAACTCCTTTATTAAAGGAAATTAAGATTCTTTCCTATTCACAAATAAACTCCTTTATTTTGAATAATATGAAATCTTATTTCATATCTAAATAAACTCCTTTATTTAAGGAAACATGGAATCCAATTTCAACTCCAATTAATTATCATGGAATCCAATTCCAATTCTAATTAGTTAGCATGAAATTTAATTTTAAAATTAAAATAAACTTTATATTTTAATATTAAAATAAACTTTTTATTTTAAAATTAAAATAAACTTTTTATTTTAAAATTAAAATAAATATTTTAATAATTATAAAATAATTAATATATATATATATATATATATATATATATATATATATATATATATTATATATATATATATATATAATAACTTAATATATATATATATATATATATATATATATATTATATAAAAAAAACGTGCGTGAGTCACTATCAAAAAAAGGATGAAGATTCAAATATATATATCCTATATATATTTATACTACTACTAAGTTTTCCTTCTTCATAGAATAACCACCTTCATTATAATCATGTAAAGTTTAAACATGTAAAGTTTATTTCGTGAATCAGTATCCTTTTTTTTTTCGTGAACCACAGCGAAAAAGAAATTCAGTCCGCGGTATTTTTTTTATTTTTTTTTTATTTATTTTATACAACAAAATTATGCCCAAAAAAAAATTGTTCTAAACACATATCAATATACATATCAAATTAAAATAATTAATAATTTACATAAAGATTTGGCTCTGATACCACTGTTAGGTTTGTAATATTTAAGAACGCAATCGAATTGCAAAATTAAGCGGAAACGTGGAAAATCAGAGTTTAAAAAATTTACAAACCATATACCCGGATCACCCTTTATGCACACTTATTAATTAAACGAAAAGATAAAGAATAAAATCATACCCTTGAAGATCGAGCTTCCTCAGGTACAAGTTCACCTCCAAATCCTTTCGCGTTCAACTTGAATCCACCGGGTTTGGTTCCTTCCTTTCGATCAACGTTAGCCACCCATGTGTTTGGCCTCAGAGGTGATCCACCAAGGAAAAAGAATTTTCAAGAAGAAGGGTATTGGCTCAAACCCTAGTTTTTTCTATCTCAGTATAGAAAAAGGCGCATCTCCAACAAATTGGAATTATAACGTATGTTGTAAAAGTCAACAACAACATCACCCATAATAAGACTCCTCTTATTTATAGATGTGGGCAACCCACCTTAACAATTAAGGAATTGAGATTTATTTAATTAATTAAATTCTTTTAATTAATTAAGCTCCTTAATCTTATTAGGGATAATTAATTAAACTCCTTTAACTAATTTTCCTTCCTAATCCAATTAGGAATAAATGAGAGTACTTATATTAAATTAATTCCTAAACTCTTTAGAAATTAAAATAATAATAATTGTAATAATATTAATAAGACTCTCTTATTAAATTATATTTAATATTTCTAAAATATTAAATAATAAATATTAAGCTATTTAATTTATTCTATCACCATAGATTAAATTAAATATACATAACATATTATTACGATTATGCCATTAACTTCTTAAGTAATTATTCTTCCTTTTATGGTGTGACCCTTTAGGTTCTCCATATTAAACCGGTTGTGAATAAATCAATTAGAACAATTCTAATCTTATTTAAATAAATAAATTAAACAATTAATTTATTTAAATAAATAATATTTATTCTACAATAGGGATAAGCCTCCCTAGCGATCAACGACTTTCCAGATAATATAGATTTCAACATTAATAATAAAAGAACCTTTGAGTAAATAGTTACCGCATAATTCAATCCTTCCACTATACAATGTCCCAATTAAATATAAGATATGGAATTATCGTCAAGTCTTATTTTATTTAATTATATGTATTTCGAATCTTAAATGCACAACTCAAATAATGCAAATTAGAAACTCCTTTCTAATTTCATTCGCGCCGACCAAGGACTACTGGGTTGTCATTTATCGAATCACATAGGACATTTCTCTTCTTTTATTAGAAGTGGTAGATTCTTTATTGATCATACATTATCTCCATGTACAACTTATTATACCCAAGCATACCCTTTGATATACCCTAAGGGTCTTAAGGAATAAGTCAAAGTATAACTCATCATACACAAGATACTATGATGATCTCAAGTCCAAGGATTACTTGTACTACTATCACTACAGAATCCTATTGATAGTGCAAGTAAAACTCCATTAGGTATTCCTTAGCGAGCCAACGCTCGGTGAACTTATTCTCTAATAAGCACCTACATACTTGCTTTAGTGTCTCCACACAAATGATCATGAGATCAATCATCCTCATCCAATGAGCAAGCAACGTATGTACCAATCTATCCGGATTCACTAATCCCCAATTTAGTAATCCAACGATTGGGAACTATTTTAGTTTTAAGCTTTCTAAGAATTTAGATCTCATTAGAATGTTCATCATCATTATTCTAAAAGCATTGCTTAAAACTATGGGTTTATCACATATTATAAAACAAAGATCATGTAGATAATTAAAAGCCTTTAATAAATTAATACTTTTTATTAATAAATGAATAAGATTGTTACAAAGTATATGCTTTATCATCAAACATGATTGGCTTGTGTGCATACTACTTTCAATCTACCCATACAGGATTACGTTAATAAAAATTATCTCCCAGGTTATCTAACATTTAATTACAATCATTCAAATTCGGAAATTTAATTATTACATCACATCATTATTAAAAGTCTATCATTTATAACAATAAAATAAAATTACAAGTCTTCATCACTTGTACATTTTTCCCTTTCCTTTGCTAGTTGTAGGTTCATTTACCTTCTCAACCTTAGCTGCAATAAGTGTATAAATATGCAAGAGTGAGCAAAATAATTGCTCACTAGATATAGAAATGAATCAACACGAATGAAATAATTGCCAACAAATAGGCTCATCAACACTGAATAGTACTCTATTAATAATAACCAACGACTGGAATCAAAATATGGAGTATATAAAATTGAGGGTCATAAGACCACCAACTATGTCCACAGTTGCAAGTAATCTTTCAACTTCAACTTTAACAATCATCAGACTATAAGGACTCCTCGTACTTAGGGGGATCAACCCTTCGTACAATGTATTATGCACAAACATCTTAACGCTAAGTGTAAACCCCTAATAATAGGGTTGTTCATCTCAGTATTTAGAGTATAAGTCCGCACCAAAGAAAGTTTGGTTTGGATAAGTTTTCAAGGGTAATTTGAAGTTTAACGAACATCAACTAGAGGACTAGTTGAATCAATAGTGTTTGATAACACAACAGTTGATCAATAATAACATAATTATTGAATATACATTAAGTAATAGCAAGTTGAAATTAATGCTTGCTCATTATGAAAATGGCTTGTGTCAAGTAAATGAACTAAGATAATTCAACATTAGAAATTAGAATTCAAGAAAATTGCATTCATCGTACATGAAGGACAATAAAGAAACTTGTCTAACAATAAACAAGTTAGAATACATCAATAACTATTAGAATTCAAAACTTGTTTGAATAAAGTTTAAGTCATAGTTAGCTTGTTCAAATAATGATGAGGAATACAAGAATTCGATTAATGAAAGATTAAAGTAAGAAACTTGCTCAATGTAAATGTAGGGTTCGAAAACTTGCTCAATATAAAAAGAGAAGTTTAGAAACTTGCTCAATCAAAAGAATGAAGTTACACAATGTAATAATAGAACTAACTCAATGAAAGTGTAAAGTTAGAAAACTTGCCTCGAGTGTAAGCTAAAATATTAAAACTCACGTTCACCTATACACAGTATTAAAACCACATCTATTAGACATACTAATATTCACTTTTCAATATAAAACGCATTACTAGCTAAACTTGTTATTTTAGCACAAGTCTTATACTACCATATATATTTCAGAATTCTCAACTGTTAACATCACAACACTTATCTAACATTCATTGTATAAACTAAGTTACGCATAACACGTTCGTAACTTACTAATCACTTTTACAACTTTGAATTTAAAATCCACCTAACATGACTTTGTTTAACCTTGTTGTTACATGATTCTCACATTAACCTAACATTAAGCTAAGTTACATTGAACGTTCAAAGTCTGTAGAATTATTAAACTTCACCGTTCGAATGGCATCAGCTGGCCGCTGCCGCCAGCTTTTATAGAGAGAGAGGCACTAGGTCACGCGCTAAGAGACTCACATGATACGCGGCACGCATGCACTCCAAGTTTCGCATAACATGGCTACGACAGTTTTCTTAAGCCAACTAACACGAATTTCACCCACCAAACAATAATAATAACATGTAAAAATGGTATAAATCAACACAAACATATTTGTGAACATATTCCACCAATTAAAACCATTTAACAACAATTTAAGCTAGGTTAATTTCTCAAATTCCATATTTTTCATATAAAACTCAATTTTTTTGATATTCATCCCAAAAATCATCACTGTGATTTCAATACTTGGCCAAATCACTTCATTCAAATTACGTTATGAAAATTTCTTAATTAACTACTACATATATAAGTTTTACAATTTACGTTTTAAGCATACAAATTAATCACTAATTTTGGTACTTACATAAGCCATATGAGAAAAAAAATATAAACATACATACATCGTCGTTAATTTTTTCCTCATGTTTAATCGAAATTAGCATGCAATTCTTGTTTAAACATAAACTCTAAGCAATATATCACATATAACCACAATTTAACATATTATATATATCAACAATTTCACAAATTGAATTCACAAACTTAGAAGGTTTATGTCAAAAACTCGTATAATATATATATATATATATATATATAATTAGAAAAATACCTTCAATTAGCGTGATAATCCTTGCAAACACCACTAATTAGTTTTGAAATCCTTAAGCTTCTCTCTCAATCTCCTCAAGTTTCACTCTGTCAAAGCTCTATCAATTCTCGACTCTTCTCTTCTCTTCTCAAAATGTAGCCAATATAGACTAACTTTTATGTAATAAAACTAAAAAACCGATAACCTTAATAATCCTAATAAATATATATCGCTTACTAAAAGAAACGTATATAATATAAATATATTATATTTATTATTTTTTAATTATATTTTATTTATATAATTCAAAATTAAAAAAGAATTTCAAAAGCCATATAAGGCTTTGTTTGGCAAAAACCATTTAAAAATTAAACACTTAATATCCTTGAACCTTGTTTGGATAAAACTAAATTAAAACTACTTTAATTTATTTTAATAACTCCTTATAATATAGTTATTTGTCACACTTTATTTAATCAAGCTTTCATATTTAATTTAATTAATTCAAATAACAATTAATTAAATAAATCATTTAATCACATAACTCAATACAAATAATTAACCATCAATTTGAAATATCAACATAATAATAATTTCCTTAACTCATTAATTATTTATTTAACAAATAATTAACCAAATAAAATCAAATCAATTAAACAAATATTTATTCAATGATAAACACATCCATTAAATATTTATATAATTCAATAAATATTTAATATTATAATTAAAATTCGGAATGTTACATCATTTCCTCCTTACAAGGATTCATCCTCGTAATCACAATTCAAACAATCAAATCGTCACATTCTTCCCTACTTACAAAAATTTTGTCCCCCGTAATCGAAGACATAGATTAAACAAATAACTCGTGGTAATTCTTCATCATTTCAAATTTTCGAAGTTCCCACGTAGCCTCTTCGACATTGTGGTTTCTCCATATCACCTTCATGTAAGGTATCACTTTATTTTCGAGCACTTGTTCTTTTCTCGTCGACTATCCGGATAGAATCTCTTCATAAGACAAATCTTTAATGAATCGCAACGGTTCATATTCGATCACATGTTGTAATCCAAGTTTATACTGGTCAGTAATATCAAAATGTGAAAAACATTATGAATGTTTTCCAACTCGGAGGTAGAGCTACCTCATAAGCCACTTCCCCCACTCTTCGTAGTATCTCAAACGGTCCAATAAATCTTGGAATGAGCTTTCCTTTCTTGCCAAAATGAATTTTCCCTTCCAAGGAGAAACTTTTAGGAAAACGAAAGTTCCTACTTCAAATTCGCGATTCTGGCTGTGTTGATCGGCATACTTTTTTTGTCTGTCTTAGGTTGCTACCAATCTTGTCTCGATGAGTTTGACAACCTCGAGTTTGTTGTACTAGATCTGATCCTAATGGCTCTCACCTACTTCGCTCACCTACTT
This sequence comes from Panax quinquefolius, assembly GCA_020205615.1. Classification (NCBI taxonomy): domain Eukaryota; kingdom Viridiplantae; phylum Streptophyta; class Magnoliopsida; order Apiales; family Araliaceae; genus Panax; species Panax quinquefolius. The sequence continues at coordinate 66,974,099 of CM035165.1, read as the reverse complement.
CATCCCAACCATCCCAAAGATAGTGGAGTTCTCGTGAGTTTTTTGTCAGATAATGCCTCGTAAGGTGGCATGTCGATGTTCGCATGGTAACTGTTGTTGTAGGCAAATTCCACCAACGGTAAATGTTCTTCCCAGCTCCCTTTGAAATCCATGATGCATGCTCTCAGCATATCTTCCAACGTTTGGATTGTTCGTTCACTTTGCCCGTCGGTTTGTGGATGGTATGTTGTACTCATTCGCAATTGTGTTCCCATACATTCTTGTAGTCTCTTCCAGAAGTTTGACGTAAATCGTGGATCTCTATCTGATACAATTGACACTGGCACTCCATGCCTCAAAATGATCTCTTTAACGTACAACCTTGCCAATTGATCAAGATTAAATCTAATCTTTATTGGCAAAAAGTGTGCTGATTTTGTCAGTCTGTCCACTATCACCCAAATCGCATCGCATCCTTTCTGAGTAGTTGGAAGACCCACCACAAAATCCATTGTGATGTGTTCCCACTTCCATTCCGGTATTTCTAACGGTTGAAGTAATCCGCTTGGTCTTTGATGCTCGGCCTTGACTCTTTGACATGTCAAGCATTTTGCCACACATTCAGCAACGTCTCTTTTCATGTTCGGCCACCAAAAATGTCGCCGCAAATCTTGATACATCTTCGTACTTCCTGGATGAATCGAATATCTTGTGTTGTGTGCTTCGGTCAAGATTTTGTCTTTAAGCTCTGGTACTGCTGGAACCCAAATTCTTTCCTCGAACCGTAGTAGTCCTTCGGTATCGATCTTGTATTTTACATCACTACCCTCAACCACTTTCTCTTTGATCATTTCGCATTCTTTATCTTGTAGTTGAGCACTCTTCACTTTGTCCACCAAAGTTGGACTAGCATCTATCTGGAATAGTCGTTCATCGGATTCCTTTGGAAATTTGATTTCCAACTCTAGCTTTGTCATTGCTGAAATAAGCTCCTCCTGAGTGGTTATCAGCATCAACTTCTCCCGACCTTTCTTGCTCAAAGCATCTGCAACCACATTCGCTTTGCGGGTGATAAAAGATCTCACAATCGTAATCTTTTATATCTCCATCCATCCATCTTTTTGACGCATATTCAGGTCCTTTCGTGGTGAAAAATATACTTTAGATTTTTTATGGTGTATAGATCTCACATTTTTCTCCATAGAGATAGTGTCTCCATATCTTGAGAGAGCAAATACTACTACTGACCAATTCCAAATCATGAGTCGGATAACCTTTCTCATAATCCCTTAGTTGTCTTGATGCATACATAATTACTTTTTGTAGATTCGCATAAGAACACAACCCAACCCTTTATGTGAGGCATCACTAAACACCACAAAGTTTCATGTACTATCCGGTAATGACAACACACAGGTGCCACACTTAATTTCTTCTTCAAATCTTGAAAACTCTCTTCATTTTCTCCATTCAAACAAATTTTACCGCTTTCCTTGTCAAATTTGTTAGTAGAGTGGCTATCTTAGAAAAATCTTGAATAAATCTTCTATAATAACCGGCAAGTCCCAAGAAACTCCTTACCTCCGACGGTGTTCTTGGTTGTTCCCAATTGATTACAGCTTCCACTTTTGATGGATCCACTGAAATCCCATCCTTGTCAATCACGTGCCCAAGAAATTGTACACGATCTAGCCAAAATTTGCACTTAGAGAATTTCACGTACAACTTTTCCTTTCTTAGTGTTTCCAATGTCAAACGTAAGTGTTCCACGTGTTCTTCTTGAGTTTTGGAATACACCAGAATGTCGTCGATGAATACCACTACAAACTTGTCTAAGAATGGTTTAAACACCCTATTCATCAAATCCATGAATGCAGCAAGTGCATTGGTTAAACCAAAAGACATCACCAGAAACTCATAATGTCCATACCGAGTTCTGAATGTCGTTCTAGGTATATCCTCCTTCCTTACCTTCAATTGGTGATACCCACTTCTCAAATCTATTTTTGAGAAGTATTTAGCACCCTTCAACTGATCAAACAAGTCATCTATTCTTGGTAATGGATATTTGTTTTTAATAGTGACTTTGTTCAATTCTCTATAATCAATGCAAGACGATCGACCCATCCTTCTTCTTCAATATAACAAATGGGCTCCTCCACACGGTGATACGCTTGGTTGAATATACTTCTTGTCTAACAGTTCTTGTAATTGTACCATCAGTTCCTTCATTTCTACTAGAGCCATTATGTACGGGGCCTTCGATATCGGTGCTGTTCCCGGCGCTAAGTCGATCACGAACTCAATCTCTCTGTCAGGCGGAAGTCCTGGCAAATCCTCTGGAAACACATCCTCAAATTCCCTCACCACTGGTATCTCTTCCAGTTTCACACTCTTCTTCTGAGTATCGACTATGTAAGCTAAATAGCCCACACAGCCTTGACTCAACAATTTCTTGGCCTGCATAATCGTCAGACATTTCATTTGTCTAGGCGACTTACTACCATAAAATACTACCTTTGACGGGGTCATAAGGTTTACACACTTCTTTTGGCAATCAATTACCGCTCCATATCTGAACAACCAATCCATTCCCAAAATAACATCAAACTCTCCAAGTCTAATCGGAATCAAATCTACCATCAAGATTTTCTCCTTAATGTTCACCCTACAGTTCTTGTATATGAACCTAACAGGGATTACTTCCTTATTCGCAATTTCTATGTTCAAAGGGAAATTCAGTTCCTCACTAGGCAATCCTAACCTCTTAGCAAATTCATCAGATATAAACGAGCAAGTAGCACCCGAATCGAATAATACATAAGCATTTATATCATTGATTGGGATAATACCTGACACCACATCCTTTGATTGCACATCATCTTGCACAGTCATGTTGAAGGTTCTGGCTGTGGGTTTGTTTGATGTTGTAGGTCCAGCAATGGCCCATGTACCTCCACTGTTACCTCCATTGCTTCTGGTTGTCTCTCCAGCCTTCTTCTTAGGGCATTCACGAGCAAAGTGATCCTTGGATCCGCACGTGAAGCACACGTTCTTCTTAGGTTGAGTGCAATTTGGGGCGATGTGACCCTCCTGACCACAATTGAAGCATACTCATTTCCCCATCAAGCACGCACCCTTATGAAACTTCCCGCATGTAGCACATGCTTCAAACTTCTTATTTTTTGGTTACCCCTTTGGTTTCCAAAGACTCCACGCTTCCATTCCACTTCCTCTTCAAATTGTTGTTGTTGTTGTTGTTTCCACCACTACCACCTCCATTCTTAATCTCCACCTCATTCTTCTTCTTCTTCTATTCCTGATTGAACTTTGTCACTGCCTCGCCTCCACCTTCAGTGAGTATTGCTTTCTCCATCACTTCTGCGAAAGTCTTCAATTGGAACAGGAGACCCTCTTTATAAACCGGGCTTGGTCCTTGTTCAAATCTCTTCGCCTTGCGTTCATCCGTGCTGACTTGATATGGCGCAAACCTCGCCAACTCGTTGAATTTAGCGGCATACTCAGATACCGTCATCGTTCCCTGCTTCAATTCCAAAAATTGCACTTCTAGCTGACTCTTCGAACTCTCTGGGAAATAGGTCTCGAAGAATATCTCCTTAAACCTATCCCAGGTCATCACCCCTGGCCCTTCACGAGTTTTATTGGCCTGCCACCAATAACTAGCCTCTGCTTTCAACATGAATGTTATGCAAAAGCAGTCTTCTGATCATCCCCTACCCTAGCAACATCGAACACCTTTTCTATCTCCATAATCCAGGTTTGTGCCTCGACTGGATTCATGGACCCACGGAATTCAGGTGGTCCAACCGCCTTGAAATCCTTAAACGTTGTTCCTTGGTTCTGTGGTTGATTCTGCAACGCTCCTGTTAGTAGCGTCACTAGTTGTTGAATGGGGTTAACATCAACATTGTCGTTATTGGTTCCTTCAGTGGTTCTCTGTCGTGGTGGTTGACGTCTGGGAGGCATTTTCTGATAAAAAATACACTCATTAGATTATTATTCAACTCTTTTAAGTAATTTCTACTTAACTTGCCTCCACAAAAGAAATAGCCACATAATCACATAACACTTTGAATAAAATAACAACTTTTATTTATTCATAATTTCTTTGAAAATATAAAACAATAGCATCACTGCTATTTACATTACTTTCCTGAACTACAAAAGTTTCAAGACAACATCATCATCATATCCCATAGGTTACATAACACTTGGGTTTTACAATTTATTTAACATTTATTAATCGCATAACAACTATGATGTTCTACTAAGATACTGATTAGCCTTACTACGTTCTTCCTCCATGATCCGGAACATTGTATGATGGCAGCGTCTCAAACTGAATCGGATAACACATGACCCGATCCTGAGCTCGATTAACCACGGTGTTGAATACTCTATTCATTTCTTCCATCTTCATTCTCTTTGCTTGTGCGTCTTTCACTGCTATCCGGCTCGTTGAAACGCTTCCTCGTATGCGTCTTCGGCTCTTGCCCTCTTAGTAGCCTCTTCCTTCAGCTTGTTCCTCAGTTCTGCGACCTCCTCAATTAGTTGTTCTTTCTATCCTATAGTCTGTACTAGCTTCTCCTCGACATTAGTCAGTCGTTCCTCACGATCCTGGATCTCATCGTCTTTCTGTGTTATTACAGTCTGTTGTTCAACTACTATCTCTTGCAATTCCTCAACTGTATCCTGAAGTTCCACGTTACGGTCGTAGACTTCATCGTACATACGAGCGGCTATCGAGGTTAGTGGAGTCTCTTCCTCCTCGTCCTCATCATCCTCATTCTCTCGTGGAAACTCAACGGGATCCTCCTCATCCGTCTCCACATCATCATCCTCATCTTCAACCACTGTGACCAACGGGACTGACTCCCGTGGCAGTAGTCGTTCCCAAGCAAACTGAATATCGCGAGGCTCCTCCTCTATAGGCATCTGAGGTCCCTCCTCCCTAGCCTGACTGGATTCTCCGACATTAGTCATCCTGACAACAAAATTTTAAGTTTTAATTATTAATCATTACTACTCGACACTCACGAGCACATAAGTTATAAACACATAAGCACATAAGTGTTTTATTACTTCTTCCTTAAAACTCGATAAGAGTTTATCATCACTATCTTTTCAAAGGTTACTTCCTAAGGCTTTTCCCCACCTAAGGTTCATAACCTAAAGCTTTGATACCAAACTTGACACCCCAAATCTAGGTACTTCATTTCCACAAGATTTGGTGTTCACTTAATCAAAACATTCATATCTAACTACCCAATCATAATAAAATTGAATAATAAAATATGCCCATACTGAGATTACGTTAATAATAAAAATTATCTCCTGTGTTATCTAACCTTTAATTACAATCATTCAAATTCGGAAATTAAATTATTACATCACATCATTATTAAAAGTCTATCATTATAACAATAAAATAAAATTACAAGTCTTCATCACTTGTACATTTTTCCCTTTCCTTTGCTAGTTGTAGGTTCATTTACCTTCTCAACCTTAGCTGCAATAAGTGTATAAATATGCAAGAGTGAGCAAAACAATTGCTCACTAGATATAGAAATGAATCAACACGAATGAAATAACTGCCAACAAATAGGCTCATCAACAATGAATAGTACTCTATCAATAATAACCAACGACTGGAATCAAAATATGGAGTATATAAAACTGAGGGTCATAAGACCACAAACTATGTCCACAGTTGCAAGTAATCTTTCAACTTCAACTTTAACAATCATAAGACTATAAGGACTCCTCGTACTTAGGGGGATCAGCCCTTCGTACAATGTATTGTGCACAAACATTTCAACGCTAAGCGTAAACCCCTAATAATAGGGTTGTTCATCTCAGTATTTAGAGTACAAGTCCGCACCAAAGAAAGTTTGGTTTGGATAAGTTTTCAAGGGTAATTTGAAGTTTAACGAACATCAACTAGAGGACTAGTTGAATCAATAGTGTTTGATAACACAACAGTTGATCAATAATAACATAATTATTGAATATACATTAAGTAATAGCAAGCTGAAATTAAAGCTTGCTCATTATGAGAATGGCTTGTGTCAAGTAAATGAACTAAGATAATTCAACATTAGAAATTAGAATTCAAGAAAATTGCATTCATCGTACATGAAGGACAATAAAGAAACTTGTCTAACAATAAACAAGTTAGAATACATCAATAAATATTGGAATTCAAAACTTGTTTGAATAAAGTTTAAGTCATAGCTAGCTTGTTCAAATAATGATGAGGAATACAAGAATTCGATTAATGAAAGATTAAAGTAAGAAACTTGCTCAATGTAAATGTAGGGTTAGAAAACTTGCTCAATGTAAAAAGAGAAGTTTAGAAACTTGCTCAATCAAAAGAATGAAGTTACACAATGTAATAATAGAACTAACTCAACGAAAGTGTAGAGTTAGAAAACTTGCCTCGAGTGTAAGCTAAAATATTAAAACTCACGTTCACCTATACACAGTATTAAAACCACAACATCTATTAGACATACTAATATTCACTTTTCAATATAAAACGCATTACTAGCTAAACTTGTTATTTTAGCACAAGTCTTATGCTACCATATATATTTCAGAATTCCCAAGTGTTAACATCACAACACTTATCTAACATTCATTGTATAAACTAAGTTACGCATAACACGTTCGTAACTTACTAATCACTTTTACAACTTTGAATTTACAATCCACCTAACATGACTCTGTTTAACCTTGTTGTTACATGATTCTCACATTAACCTAACATTAAGCTAAGTTACATTGAACGTTCAAAGTTCATGCGTAATTAGTAGACTTCACCGTCTCGAATCGGACATCGGCGCGCGCGCGCGCCAGATTTTATATCGATCTGGCATGGCGCGCCAAAACGCAAGAGCTCTTGCTGATCAAGAGAAAACGCATCAGGCTTACGCGCATGAACTCCGCAGCGAACATGGCTACAGCAGTTTTTTTAAGCCAACTAACACGAATTTCACCCACCAAACAGTAATAATAACATGTAAAAATGATATAGAACTATCACAAACATATTTGTGAACATATTCCACCAATTAAAACCATTTAACAACAATTTAAGCTAGGTTAATTTCTCAAATTCTATGTTTTTCATATAAAACTCAATTTTTTTGATATTCATCCCAAAAATCATCACTGTGATTTCAATACTTGGCCAAATCACTTCATTCAAATTACGTTATGCTTGTTTCTTAACGAACTAGCATATACAAGCTTCAATTTACAATTTAGCATACAAATTAATCACTAATTTTGGTACTTACATAAGCCATATGAGAAAATATGCATAAAACATACACTGTCATTAATTTTTCCTACAATTTAACCGAAATTAGCATGCAATTCTTGTTTAAACATAAACTCTAGCAATATATCACATATAACCACAATTAACAGTTATACATATCAACAATTTTTGCAAATTGAATTTCACGGACTTAGAAGGTTTATGCCGTAAAAAACTCATATAAAAAATATATCATATATAATTAGGGAAAATACCTTCAATTAGCATGATAATTCTTGCAAACAACCCTTGAATTAGCTTTGAAATCCTTAAGCTTCCTCTCAATCTCCTCAAGTTTCACTCTCTCAAGCTCTATCAATTCTCGACTCTTCTCTCTCTCTCTCAAATGTAGCCAAGCAAAAACTAACTTAAGCGTAAACTAAAAAAAAACCGAAAACCTTAATAATCCTAATAACTAATATCGATTATTAAAAGAAATTTATATAATATAAATATATTATATTTATTATTTTAATTATATTTTATTTATATAATTCAAAATTAAAAGAATTTCAAAAGCCATAGGGTCTTGTTTGGCAAAAATCCATTTAAAATTAAACACTTAATATCCTTGAACCTTGTTTGGATAAAACTAAATTAAAACTACTTTAATTTATTTTAATAACTCCTTATAATATAGTTATTTGTCACACTTTATTTAATCAAGCTTTCATATTTAATTTAATTAATTCAAATAATAATTAATTAAATAAATCATTTAATCACATAACTCAATACAAATAATTAACCATCAATTTGAAATATCAACATAATAATAATTTCCTTAACTCATTAATTATTTATTTAACAAAATTAACAAATAAAATAAAACCAAAACAAATAAAATCAAATCAATTAAACAAATATTTATTCAATGATAAACACATCCATTAAATATTTATATAATCTCAATAAATATTTAATATTATAATTAAAATTGGTAAGATGAATGTTACATTTAATTATTTGGTAATTCGGTTATTGCCAAATTTGGTTAGTAGTTCGGATAGTGAAATTATGAATATTTTGATATTCGATTATAACCGAATAACCTATTCGGTTTGGTTATAACCGAATGATTAGTCCTATTTTTATCAACCAAAAGAAGTATGTTTTGGAGGTGTTGCAACGATTTGGAATGGACAAAATTAATTCTGTTCATAATACTATTGTTCCCGACTTTAAGCTCGTGAAGGATGAAGGAGATGTTAAGGTGGACAAGACTTACTATAACCATATTGTAGGTAGTCTCATGTATCTAATAGCTACTCAAACTGATATGATGTTTGTGGTGAGTTTTATTAGTCAATATATGGAGAATCCTATTAAGCTTCATTTACAGGCAGCAAATAGGGTGCTGAGATATTTGAAAGGGACAATTGGGTTTTAAATTTTCTATAAGAAGGGAGGAGATGATTTAATTTTCTTTAAGAATGGAGGAGATGATGAACTTATTGCGTACACTGACAGTGATTACGCTGGAGATTTGAAGGATAAAAAGATTACTTCAATCTATATGTTTTTATTCAGTTCAAAAGCAGTATCCTTGTGACGCCCCCAAATCCGGGTATCTTCCAACCCGACAATTGGTGCTACATGGTGCTACAGTTCACACATACATTCAATTGAAAAACCTCAAAATAACGAATATGTCTTATATATATTCCAAACAATATTACCATTCCTCAGGTTCTGTATAACCATTACATTTATTCTTGTCGTAATATCAAATAATAACAACATTCAACCTATACTATTATAAAAGCAATCTATAGGTTCGCATTAGCCTTCCCTTTATCTTTATCGGATCCTTCGGTCCGTTCGGTCTTAGCTGTATTCGTATGGTTCAAGTAAGAATGAGCATAACTAGCTCAGCAAGTATGACAATTTCATTTAACAATATGTTTGAAATATACAAATCGTATACTTCAATAACTAAACAATAGTTATGAAGTACTATCGATAATTCAAAATAGCACTTCTTTTCCTTCAAAACATTTCATCATGAACAACATTCATAAAGTTTGGTTCAAGACCATGAGCATTCCATACTTTCTTTAAAAAGGACAACCCGACACCAAGTCTCAGAAGATCGGCATATCTTCTGAGCACGCCTAGGTGATCAACTATATACTAGATTCTATGTTGACAACACTACTTTCTTTAAACGTATGTACGTTTAAGGTTTGGCAACCTCATGTGCCTGTCGTTTAACGACAAAACATTTGTTTATGCATACTCAGTCTTCCTTTGAAAACCATACTAAAATAGTTTAGCAAAACTTAACAACTTTGATAACATTTCAATAGATTATAAAAAATCCAGAAAACATCATAAGTCTAGCCGAAGGAATTGGCTTTGATTTCATCATACATCAATTCATGCGTAAGGTACATGAATTAAAAATCTTGTCTAAAGAATTCAGATAAGGGTCAGAATACTTGCCTTTAGCGTCTTCTATCATTAATACAAATTCCCTTTGTGTCTTTAAGGTTTCTACAATACATGATCATATAACATACCACATTAGGTCATATATAATCAAGTATGTTTACTACTATATCTTACCCTTCTTTTCAATCTAATCATGTTTTAGATTGTTTATCATTGGTTAAGGTTTATCGTATTACATTGCTCTTACGTTTACTTACTCGTTCTTTAACTTTTAGTTGTCATTCTTAAGGTCATAATCATCCTTAAGGATGTTATTTCAAGTTAAATTAAAGTTATACATTACTTCCCTTTCCTTTACATGCTTTACTATTCTCATCTGCCTCCTCTCTAGTGCTGTCGCTACGGCGCTAGCTTTCTATATACAACTGGCGTTGCAGCGGGTTTATAGTGCACAAACCCCGGCCTCCTCTCGAGCGTATTTCTTTTGGCTCGTTCAAAAGCCATTAGCTCACAAATCACATGTTCTATGATTTCATTAGAAAATACTTCATTTTTGAATCTTTTAACTCGGAATTCACCGATTAGTTCATTACTACGAAAACGTTAAACATTTGTGAATTTTCAAAGCTCGTTTCTTCGTTCTAAGTCGGAATTTGGTCATTTTTGAGCTCTCAACTTTGGAATGCCAACTGGGATGATTCTCCATCTAAAACCAATATTTTTGAGTTCAATGTCAAAATTTAACTTCCATTCCGAGAATTTCACGATTTCGACGATTATCGTCTAATCTCGTAAATCTCGTCATCACTTTATTACTTGAGATTTTTACACAGTTCCAAATGGATTCATTCCATTGTCACAACATGTATAATCCAAGCCTATAATTGATGATTTTAAACTTGTCCATCAACAACAACATAATCAAATTTTCAATAACTTTCAATGGTTTATTGCTTCTATACTTAAGATTTCACTTATACATGGCTTATTAAGGTTTTATCCTTTCATAACCATCCTTATCACTCCTTATCAAACATGCTCTACCACTAATCACTTCTCTATCAAATGAAGAGAGGGAGAATCATGGTTTAGGAATCATTACCTTTGAACATCACTTGGTTCTTCCTTGTTCTTACTTCTTGCTTCTTGAACTAACAAGTCTAGCTTTTCTAACTTTTTCTCACTAACAAATAAGAACTTAAGTTGTTGGTGAAATAACAAGTAACGAATGATCTAGCTCATCTCTTATTTATAGAAAATCTGAGGTTAGGGTAGTTTAGTCTTTAAGCAATCCCACCTCTTTAATTAACCTCCTTACTATTCATTACTTGGAGTCCACAACACTTATCATTTACTTGCTCACCAAGATCATGCCATGTGATCATGGGTTGCCCCATGGGTCATTCTTACCCATTGGATCGATCCACGGATCTGGTTCTTAATTTGGGCTTTAGGTTTACTTAACTTAACTTATTCTTTGGGCTTGTATTAGACACACATTTGGGGCCTTAACACTAATTCACTTGGGCTTGTATAATTTCTACACAAAATCCTACAAGTCCAATCCAATTGGCTTAAAGAATTATAATGTATTATACATGTATTCTTCTCGTACATTAACTCGTATACTTACTCATAATATATGACATACCATTATTCATACATACTCGTATGATACTTCATATCATACGTATATTCATTACCTCATACAATACTTATGTATCATATGATCATCGTTTATTCATTAACGCTTTACTTTCACTAACATTCTCAAAGTTAGTATGCAGGCAAAAAACTGTGTTTTCTATACTTGAATTATTATTACATAATCCATCCTTCCTTATTATTCTATCGTTACGTATTTCTCAGAAGTTCAAAAATAATTCCCGAGCAGAAATCCGTGAATAGTATTTTTCGAAAAATTTCTCAGAAAACTTTTATTTTCATCATTGAAATTCAAACACTATAATTCCTTCATGTAGTACAAATACTACGACATTCTGACATATCTAGGTTATAGAACAAGATTCATCTTACTAACACGTAATAATAACATTTAATATAATTTTATTCATTATTTAATTAAATAAAATTATTTTACAATAAATTCGAATTTCTCGGTCGTTACATCATTCCCCCCCCTTATAAGGATTCTATCCCCAGAATCTCGTCTTATATTAAACAAATAACTGAGGAAAATTCTTTTTTATCTTTTCTTCAAGTTCCCACGTTGCTTCTTCGGCATCGTGGTTCATCCATAACACCTTTATTGAAGGTATAACTTTATTCCGCAGAACTTGCTCTTTTCTATCAATGATTTGAATAGGAACTTCTTCGTACGTCAAGTCCTTCTCAAAATGAATAGGTTCATACTCTATTACATACTTATAATCTGGCTTATAAGGACGTAACACAAATACATGGAACACATTATGTATTTTTTCTAATTCTAGAGGTAACGCTACCACGTAAGCTACCTCTCCTACCCGTTTTAATATCTCGAAAGGTCCTATAAACCTTGGACTTAACTTTACCTTCTTTCCAAAGCGTATCTTTTCTTTATAGGGAGATACCTTTAGAAATACATACGAGCCTACTTCAAATTCTCTATTCACTCGATGTGAATCCGCATATTTCTTCTGTCAGCCTTGAGCTACCACGAGACGCATCCGTATCAGCTTTACTATATCCGATGTCTGCTGCACCAATTTTGGTCCTAGCATTCGATGTTCTCCCACTTTATCCCAACACAATGGTGTTCTGCACTTCCGCCCGTATAGAGCTTCATAAGGCGGCATGTTTATGCTCACATGATAACTGTTGTTATAAGCAAGCTCTACTAGGGGTAGATGATCATCTCAACTACCCTTGAAATCCATGACGCAAGATCTTAACATATCTTCTAACGTCTGAATTGTCCTCTCGCTCTGCCCATCGGTTTGTGGATGATAAGTCATACTCAACTTCAGTTGTGTTCCCATCTGTTCTTGTAGACTCCTCCAAAAGTTCGACATGAATCGTGGATCACAATCAGACACAATCGAAACTGTCTGGAAATGACTTCCTTAACATAAATTTTAGCTAACTGGTCTAAGTTATACTTAACCCTTATTGCCAAAAAGTGAGCCGACTTTGTCAACCGGTCCACTATTACCCAAATCGCATCATACCCCTTCTGAGTAATTGGAAGTCCCACCACAAAGTCCATCGTGACATGCTCCCACTTCCACTCCGGAATCTCTAATGACTGTAACAAGCCACTTGGTCGTTGATGTTCAGCCTTAACTTTCTAACAAGTCAAGCACATACTCATGTATTCTACTATCTCCCTCTTTATGTTCGGCCAACAAAAACTCTGTCGAAGGTCTTGATACATCTTAGTACTACCAGGATGAATCGAGTACCTCAAACTATAAGCTTCTTGTAACACTTGCTCCTTTAAATCCGTCTCATTTGGAACCCAAATTCTTCCTTCAAATCTTAATAATCCCTCATTATCAGGACTGTACTTTTAATTCTTTATCCATGGTCAGCAGCTTCTTCATCTGATCACACTCCTCTCTTCTAAGTTGTACTTCCTTGACTCTCTCTCTCTCGCAATAGTAGAGTGAATCTCTGTTGTAAAATGTCTCTGCCCTGACACACTCAGTAACTTTACCTCCAACTCCATCCTAGCCATCTTTGTTATTAACTCAGTTTGAGTCGTTAACATAGACAACTTTTCCCGACCCTTCATACTCAAGGCATCGGCCACTACATTGGCTTTTCTAGGGTGATACAAGATTTCCCAGTCGTAATCCTTTATCAATTCCAGCCATCTCCTTTGTCTCATATTCAACTCCTTTTGTGTGAAGATATATTTTAGACTCTTATGGTCCGTGTATATCTCACATTTCTCCCCATATAAGTAATGCCTCCATATCTTCAAGGAAAACACTACTGCGACCAGTTCCAAATCATGAGTAGGATAAACTTTCTCATAATCCTTCAACTGCCGCAATGCATACGCAATGACTTTCCCATGCTGCATGAACACGCAACCAAGTCCTCTATGCGAAGCATCGCTATAAACTACAAAATTCCTTGTATCGTCAGGTAAAGACAATGCAAGTGCTTCACTCAACCTCTTCTTCAGTTCTTGAAAACTGTCTTCACATTTCTCCGTCCACACGTATTTCACCGTCTTCCTTGTCAGGTTAGTGAAAGTAGTATGCACACAAGCCAATCATGTTTGATGATAAAGCATATACTTTGTAACAATCTTATTCATTTATTAATAAAAAGTATTAATTTATTAAAGGCTTTTAATTATCTACATGATGCTGTTTTATAATATGTAATAAACCCATAGTTTTAAGCAATGCTTTTAGAATAATGATGATGATCATTCTAATGAGATCTAAATTCTTTGAAAGCTTAAAACTAAAATAGTTCCCAATCATTGGATTACTAAATTGGGGATTAGTGAATCCGGATAGATTGGTACATACGTTGCTTGCTCATTGGATGAGGATGATTGATCTCATGATCATTTGTGTGGAGACACTAAAGCAAGTATGTAGGTGCTTATTAGAGAATAAGTTCACTTTGAGCATTGGCTCGCTAAGGAATACCTAATGGAGTTTTATTTGCTGTCAATAGGAATTCTGTAGTGATAGTAGTACAAGTGATCCTTGGACTTGAGATCATCATAGTATCTTGTGTATGATGAGTTATACTTTGACTTATTCCTTAAGACCCTTAGGGTATATCAAAGGGTATGCTTGGGTATAATAAGTTGTACATGGAGATAATGTATGATCAATAAAGAATCTACCACTTCTAATAAAAGAAGAGAAATGTCTATGTGATTCGATAAATGACAACCCAGTAGTCCTTGGTTTAAAGGCGAATGAAATTAGAAAGGAGTTTCTAATTTGCATTATTTGGAGTTGTGCATTTAAGGATCGAAATACATATAATTAAATAAAATAAGACTTGTGATAATTCCATGTCTTATATTTAATTGGGACATTGTATGGTGGAAGGATTGAATTGTCTGCAGTAACTATTTACTCAAAGGTTCTTTAATGATTAATGTTGAAATCTATATTATCCGGAAAGTCGTTGATCGCTGGGAGGCTTATCCCTATTGTAGAATAAATATTATTTATTTAAATAAATTAATTGTTTAATTTATTTATTTAAATAAGATTAGAATTGTTCTAATTGATTTATTCACAACCGGTTTAATATGGAGAACCTAAAGGTCACACCATAAAAGGAAGAATAATTATTTAAGAAGTTAATGGCATAATCGTAATAATATGTTATGTATATTTAATTTAATCTATGGTGATAGAATAAATTAAATAACTTAATATTTATTATTTAATATTTTAGAAATATTAAATATAAATTAATAAGAGGAGTCTTATTAATATTATTACAATTATTATTATTTTAATTTCTAAAAGAGTTTAGGAATTAATTTAATATAAGTACTCTCATTTATTCCTAATTGGATTAGGAAGGAAAATTAGTTAAAGGAGTTTAATTAATTATCCCTAATAAGATTAGGGAGCTTAATTAATTAAAAGAATTTAATTAATTAAATAAAACCCAATTCCTTAATTGTTAAGATGGGTTGCCCACATCTATAAATAAGAGGAGTCTTATTATGGGTGTAAAGGTTGTTGTTGATTTTTTCAACATACGACATAATTCCAATTTGTTTGGAGAGCACGCCTTTTTCTATAGAGATAGGAAAACTAGGGTTTGAGCCAATACCCTTCTTCTTGAATTTTCTTCTTCCTGGTGGATCACCTCAGAGGCCAAACATTTGGGTGGCTAACGTTGATCAAAGGAAGGAACCAAACTCGGTGGATTCAAGATTGAACGCGAAAGGATTTGGAGGTGAACTTGTACATGAGGAAGCTCGATCTTCAAGGGTATGATTTATTCTTTATTATTTTTCGTTTAATTAATAATTATGCATAAAGGGTGATCCGGGTTTATGGTTTGTAAATTTTTAAACTCTGATTTTACACGCTTCCGCATTATTTTACAATTTGATTGCGCACATGAATATTACAAACCTAACAGTGGTATCAGAGCCAAACCTTTATGCGAATTATTAATTGTTTTAATTTGATATGTATATTGATATGTGTTTAGAACAATTTTTTGGGCATTATTTTATTGTATAAAATTTAATAATAAAAAAAAAAAAAAAAAAAAAAAAAACTGTTATACCGCACGGAAATAAAAGCGGCAGGAACCAAAATTTTTTTTTTTTTTTTTGAAGGCAATGCACGGAAATAAAGGAGGAGCATGTTCAAGGTTGTTTTTATATATATATTATAGCCGGACTTGATTTCCCACGGATTGCAACTGTTATATTATAGCCGGATTTTTTTTATACAATATATATATAATATATATAACCTGTTACTATATATATATATACGGTAATTATATATATATATATATATATATATATATATATATATATATATTCTTTGTTATATATATATATATATATATAATAGTTATATATATATTCTTAATTATTATATAATTAAATAAAAGTTTATTTTAATTTTAAAATAAAAGGTTTATTTTAATATTAAAATATAAAGTTTTATTTTAATTTTAATATTTTATAATTAAAATAAAAGGTTTATTTTAATCTTAAAATAAAAGGTTTATTTTAATATTAAAATAAAAGATTTATTTTAATTTTAAAATTAAATTTCATGCTAACTAATTAGAGTTGGAATTGGATTCCATGATAACTAATTGGAGTTGAAATTGGATTCTATTTTTCCTTAAATAAAGGAGTTTATTTAGATATGAAATAAGATTTCATATTATTCAAAATAAAGGAGTTTATTTGTGAATAGGAAAGAGAATCCTAATTTCCTTAAATAAAGGAGTTTATTTAGATATAAAATATGATTTTATATTATTCAAAATAAAAGAGTTTATTTGTGAATAGGAAAGAAAATCCGTGTTTCCTTAAATAAAGGAGTTTATTTAAATATGAAATAAGATTTCATATTATTCAAAATAAAGGAGTTTATTTGTGAATAGAAAAAGATAATCCGTGTTTCCTTTAATAATTTTTTTATATATATATATACATGGAATTGGATTCCATAATTAATTAAAATAAAGGAGTTTATTTTGATTAAAGATTTTGATTAAAATAAAATAGTTTATTTTATTCAAAATTAGATAAATTAAAATAAAATAGTTTTATTTTGATTTAAATTTGGATTAAAATAAAGGATTTTATTTTGATTCAAAATTAGATTTTATACTAACTAAAGTTGCCCATTAGATGATATCAATATATATATTAAATGTTTATTATTCATGAGATGAATGTTATTTATTGATGCATATGGTGATGTGTATGATAATAAATGGGATTGATTATGGACTATTGACCAATGCGATTGGATTTTATTTTAGTTGGATGCATGAATGTATGGGTTTTATTAAATGGGGTCTCACAGACTTCGTCTTCTCTAATTTTTCTTAATGTAAATTCTACCTCCTCCTATGTACTTCCCCTCGTTGGCGATCAAGGTTTCTATTTATTTTAAATAGTTTTGTAATAGGAATATTTAGAATTAATTTTGAAGAATTAGAGATCAAGGAGAGAAGA
Organism: Panax quinquefolius; assembly: GCA_020205615.1. Classification (NCBI taxonomy): domain Eukaryota; kingdom Viridiplantae; phylum Streptophyta; class Magnoliopsida; order Apiales; family Araliaceae; genus Panax; species Panax quinquefolius. The sequence continues at coordinate 66,956,727 of CM035165.1, read as the reverse complement.
AAGCGCTTGAAGACCCTGTTTTGTAATGGAGCAGGGTTTAAATGTAATAGTTATATTTAAATATTATTTCTTGCACCCCTAGGGTTTGACCTTTTGGTTCACTTGGTGGCTCTAGTGAACCAAACTAGAATAAAAGTCCATAATCAATCCGGGTAGAATATAGTATTCTATATGCATGCTTATACTATATATATATATATATATATTATGCAAACATGTTTCGCATGTTTATTAATACGACGTATTTTTATATATATATATAAATGCTACGCTAAACAAGATGAGACAAATTAATAACAAACCCCTCAAATTTTTATATTAAGTCCTAAGCGTTCAAAGATATTTGGAATATCGAACGTCACCTTCTAGCATGATAAAATTAATAGAGTATTAAATATTTAATATGAGTTTGTTGTGTCACCACAAGGCAAGTATTAAGTATTTAAGATGTTAATTTATCACATTTGATGCTTATAAAGAAAATTGAACAATATTGTTTTTTTGTGTCACCACAAGGATGATATTTTTCTTTTTTGAATATATGGAGTGCTAGGTCGGACTTAACTTGGATAATTTTGATTCGGATGTGCCACCACTTGATCAAAATAATCTAAGAGGCAAAATACAAGGAGTTGCATAGTTGATGTAATTGACAAAAGTTGTCTACCTATTTATTTATATATAGTTTGTTGTGTCACCACAAGGCTATATACATTTGAAATGGGATCCTTATTCTCACTAGCAAATCTTTAATTAGATTTTGCCGAACTATATAAGTGAGGGTAATATAGTTTGAAGAAAATAGTGGGAGATACCAATTTAAAACAAGACCTAAATTATTTTGGTAATTAATAAAAGAATGTATGTTAAAATGTTGTTAATTACAAATTCATTTACAAAATTTTACAATGTCTAAAATTACTATCCATGCGAAGCATATTAGATGCTAAATTAACGAATCAAATTAAGCGGATTGGTTAAGGAATTTGAGAATAGTTCTCATAGTGAAAAAGCTATCTTATGTCCTTAATCGCCTATCCCGCAATGGTTGCGAACAATGCCTCGAGGAAGAGATTGCTACTTTTAGAAAGTGGCAAGATGATGCCTGATTGGCTCAATGCATCATGCTCACATCCATGAGTAATGAGCTTGACGTCGGCATGAAACTATGGATGCTCCTACTATATTCCCGCACATCAAGTAGTTGATGGTGAGGAAAGTAGGACCGATAGATATCGAGATATCTAAGGAGCTCTTCCGATCTAGAATGGCTAATGGCACTATATATATGCAGAGACAAAAAGTTCTTAACATAATCAATTTGATTGATCAATTAGGACAACTGGGTTTAGTCATGGATGGAGAGTTGAGCCAAGATTTGATCTTGCACTCACTCCCCGGACTCCTTTCACAATTGTTGTGAATTTTTCATATGAACAAGCTAGATATCGCCTTATTTGATTTGCTTAATATATTGAAAAATGTTGAGAGTCACTTTCAACCAAGAAAGACCATGTCTTCTTGGTAGGGGCCAAAGGATCTTACGAAAAGAAGAACGATTCAAAGAAGGTAAATAGAAAGGCAAAAACAAAGGATAATAAGAACAAAAGCGATACTGAGATAGCAAAGGAGTTTGCTTCCTTTGCAATAAGCCCTGGGACCTTTGGAAAGAAAGCTGCGAGAAGCATCTTGCGAGAGGCTAACCAAAGAAGCTTAGTGAAGTTTTGATTTACAAATACAAATTTGTTCATGATTTAAAATAAATTTTTCTTTAAGTCGAGGTTCTACTTGGGTATTGGATACCGACTTTGGTTATCATAAATATAGATTTATGAAGGACCAAGGTAAGTAGAAAGCTAAACAAATATAAGTAATCTATGTATGGGAATTATAGCAAAGGTTGCCATATTAGCCATAGAAACTTATAGTTTAGCAATGCCTACACTAGCAAATCTATTAAGTCGATAAGTTGTTATTGTATTCCAATTCTTGTTAGAAATATTATTTCCATTTTATTGTTGGACAATAAAATTTTTGGTATTATAATTAAGAACAATTGTTGTTCTATTTATAATGATAATGTTTTGTATAGAACTGGAATATTACTTAATAAATTTTGTATACTTGACTTACATGAAAATAATTTTACATATTGAACAAATTAGTATAAGAAAAGGAGATGATCATTCAAAGAGTTGAATGTATGTATTTGTTGAAATACAAGTGTGAATTATTTGAAAAGTTCGAAGAATTCAGAAATGAAACAAATTGACAAAGTATTAAGATTCTTTGATTAGATCAAGGAATAAATACTTGTGCAATAAGTTTCTAGATCATCTCAAATGGTTTTCTCATAATGGACACATCCTGATACGCAATAATTGATTGATGTATCTGAAAGGAAAAATCATACCTATTTGAACATGGTGCGATCCATAATGATTTTACCGACATTCCAAAGTATCCTTACGGGATAATGTCCTAGAAATGGTCTGCATATCTCTGAAAATGGTAACCTCAAAATCCCGGCCCCAAGACTCCATAAAAGTTATGGATGTGGAGGATTCCTAATCTTAAGTATGTTAAGATAAGGGGTTGTCCAATTTATGTGAAAAGGTTTCAAAGGATAAGCTTGGGACAAGATTTGACAAATACAGATTTGTGGGACATCCTAAAATAAGTTTAGGGTAAATGTTCTATAATCCTACTTAGCAAAAGGTGTTTATTGCGAAACACGCTTCCTTCTAAGATAAAGGTGTTTATCATTAAAGGGGCTAGTGGGAGGATAATAGATCTTGTAGAGTTCAAGAACCACAAAACACTATAAGTCTAATAAGAGGAACCTGTATATAGACCTATTATACCACAACTGAATCGTAAATCTGGAATAGTACCAAAGATACCTAGGAGGTATGGATTCATCATGGATGATGATGATGAGGTACACATCATGGAAGATGATGATCCAGTTACATACGATGAGGTAAGTGTTGTAGACACTCAGAGAAATGGATTAAAGCAAGTTTCTCAAATATGGAACATTCGTTTTGATGAGGCAATCAAAAGAGTTTGATTTTATCAAAAACAAGAATGAACCTAGTGTGTACAAAAGGGTCAGTGGGAGCGCCGTGAAATTCCTAATATTATATGTTGATATACTACGGATGAGGAATGACATACCAATGCTACAATCAGTAAAGATAAAGTTGTCTAAACATTCCTCCATGAATGATTTGGAAGAGTATCTTAATTGGGGATATAAATCTATATAGATAGATTTAAGAGGATGCTCGACTTAACCCAAGGAACGTATATTCATTTGATGCTAAAGTCGTTTAGCATGGCAAACTCCAAGAGATGTCTCATGTCGATGAGCTATGGAGTGTATCTCTCTTAATAGTCCCCACAGACTCCTGAAAAGAGAGGTCGCATGAGTGACAATCATGTATGCAATGAAATGTACGAGACCTAATGTTGATCAGTCATATTATGGAGAAGTTCACTATGAGTCGGTGAAAATATCTTAAAGTGCTTAACCAAGCACTAAGGATGTGATCATATTCATGGTGGGTCTAAATTAAAACTAGAGGGCTAAATGCAGACTCAAGTTTTCGACATGACCAAGACGACAAAAAAATCCACTTTAAGGTAAAGGCGTTACCTTGAGCAGTTAGTGCGTTGAATTGGAAAGGTTCCAAACAAGAAAGAGTTATTGGTTTAGTGATAAAGACAAAGTATATAGCTATAAATGAAGTCGCAAGTTGATTGTTTGGATTAAAAGTTCATTCTGAGAACTAGGAATAGTTCCTAAATCTCATCTTGGATCTAAACATGTGTTGTGGCACTTTCATTTGATTATTAGAATCATTGAAAGATGGGAAATCACTATAGAGATAGTGGACTCTCATGAACAACATTACATATCCATTAACTAAAGCTTATCCAACAAAGCAGGATAATCGTCACTTAGAGAAGAAGAGTATAAGATACCATGACGATTGGCTTTAGTGCAAGTGGGAGATTGAAAGTAGTATGCACACAAGCCAATCATGTTTGATGATAAAGCATATACTTTGTAACAATCTTATTCATTTATTAATAAAAGTATTAATTTATTAAAGGCTTTTAATTATCTACATGATCTTTGTTTTATAATATGTAATAAACCCATAGTTGTAAGCAATGCTTTTAGAATAATGATGATGATCATTCTAATGAGATCTAAATTCTTAGAAAGCTTAAAACTAAAATAGTTCCCAATCATTGGATTACTAAATTGGGGATTAGTGAATCCAGGATAGATTGGTACATCGTTGCTTGCTCATTGGATGAGGATGATTGATCTCATGATCATTTGTGTGGAGACACTAAAGCAAGTATGTAGGTGCTTATTAGAGAATAAGTTCTTTGAGCGTGGCTCGCTAAGGAATACCTAATGGAGTTTTATTTCACTGTCGATAGGAATTCTGTAGTGATAGTAGTACAAGTGATCCTTGGACTTGAGATCATCATAGTATCTTGTGTATGATGAGTTATACTTTGACTTATTCCTTAAGACCCTTAGGGTATATCAAAGGGTATGCTTGGGTATAATAAGTTATACATGGAGATAATGTATGATCAATAAAGAATCTACCACTTCTAATAAAAGAAGAGAAATGTCTATGTGATTCGATAAATGACAACCAAAGAGTCCCTTAAGGCGAGAATGAAATTAGAAAGGAGTTTCTAATTTGCATTATTTGAGTTGTGCATTTAAGGATCGAAATACATATAATTAAATAAAATAAGACTTGTGATAATTCCATGTCTTATATTTAATTGGGACATTGTATGGTGGAAGGATTGAATTATACGGTAACTATTTACTCAAAGGTTCTTTAATGATTAATGTTGAAATCTATATTATCTACGAAAAAGTCGTTGATCGCTTGGGAGGCTTATCCCTATTGTAGAATAAATATTATTTATTTAAATAAATTAATTGTTTAATTTATTTATTTAAATAAGATTAGAATTGTTCTAATTGATTTATTCACAACTGGGTTTAATATGGAGAACCTAAAGGGTCACACCATAAAAGGAAGAATAATTATTTAAGAAGTTAATGGCATAATCGTAATAATATGTTATGTATATTTAATTTAATCTATGGTGATAGAATAAATTAAATAACTTAATATTTATTATTTAATATTTTAGAAATATTAAATATAAATTAATAAGAGGAGTCTTATTAATATTATTACAATTATTATTATTTTAATTTCTAAAAGAGTTTAGGAATTAATTTAATATAAGTACTCTCATTTATTCCTAATTGGATTAGGAAGGAAAATTAGTTAAAGGAGTTTAATTAATTATCCCTAATAAGATTAGGGAGCTTAATTAATTAAAAGAATTTAATTAATTAAATAAAACCCAATTCCTTAATTGTTAAGATGGGTTGCCCACATCTATAAATAAGAGAGTCTTATTATGGGTGTAAAGGTAGGTTGTTGACTTTTTTTCAACATACTGACATAATTCCAATTTGTTGAGAGTACGTCCTTTTTCTATAGAGATAGGAAAAACTAGGGTTTGAGCCAATACCCTTCTTCTTGAATTTTCTTCTTCCTTGGTGGATCACCTCTAGAGGCCAAACATTTGGGTGGCTAACGTTGATCAAAGGAAGGAACCAAGCCCGGTGGATTCAAGATTGAGCGAAAGGATTTGGAGGTGAACTTGTACACGAGGAAGCTCGATCTTCAAGGGTATGATTTATTCTTTATCTTTTCGTTTAATTAATAATTATGCATAAACGGTGATCCGGGTTTATGGTTTGTAAATTTTTAAACTCTGATTTTACACGCTTCCGCATTATTTTGCAATTTGATTGCGCACATGAATATTACAAACCTAACAGTTAGTCAACGGAGTAGCTATCTTCAAAAAATCTTGGATAAATCTTCGATAGTATCCCGCTAACCCTAGGAAACTCTGCACCTCAGTCGGCTGTTCCCAACTCATCACTGCTTCAACCTTCGTTGGGTCTACTGAAATCCCCTCACGGTCGATAACATGACCCAAGACTTATACCCTTTCCAGCCAAAATTCACACTTAGTGATTTTCGCATACAACTTCTCCTTCCTTAGTGTCTCCAGAACTACTCTTAAGTGTTCAGCATGATCTTATGATGTCTTAGAATAGACTAGAATATCATTGATAAACACTATAATTAACTTGTCCAAATATTGTTTGAACACTCTGTTCATCATATCCATAAATGCAGCTGGTGCATTAGTTAAACCAAATGACATCACCAGGAACTCGCAATGACCGTAACGAGTCCTGAATGTCGTCTTAGGTACATCCTCACTTCTAACCTTTAACTTATGATACCCCGTTCGCAAATCTATCTTAGAAAAATACTTTTCCCCTTTCAACTGATCAAAAAGATCATCGATCCTAAGCAATGGGTATTTATTCTTTATCGTTAACTTGTTCAATTCTCGATAGTCGATACAAAGTCTTAACGATCCGTCCTTCTTTTTCATAAACAGTACCAGTGTTTCCCACAATGAAACACTCGGTTGAATGTACTTCCTATCCAACAGTTCTTGTAAATGAACCATCAACTCCTTCATCTCCACAGGTGCCATACGATATGGTGCCCTGGAAACTGGTGCCGCTCCTGGCACAATGTCTATCACGAATTCGGTCTCTCTATCCGGTGGAAGACCCGATAATTAACTTGGAAATATATCCATGAATTCTTTCACTATAGGTATTTGTTCCATCGTTGCTCCCACTCTCTAGGTATCAACAACATGGCACAAATAGCCTATACATCTCTTCCTCAACAATTTCCTTGTTTGTGTCATATATAGTAAGACAACACGAATGTCCCGACAATTTATTACCATAAAACACCACATTTGGTTGTCTTAACGTTTTAATGTTTACACATTTCTTCTGGTAATCTATTATTGCACCATGGTTGAACAACCAATCCATCCCGAGAATTACATCGAATTATCCCAACTTTATCGATATCAAATCTACCGATAATTTACAACTTTGATAACATTTCAATAGATTATATGAAATCCAAAAAACATCTAAAGTCTAGCCGAAGGAATTGGCTTTGACTTCATCATACATCAATTCATGTGTAAGGTACATGAATTAAAAATCTTGTCTAAAGAATTGAGAAAAGGGTCAGAATACTTGCCTTTAGCGTCTTCTATCGTTAATAAAAATTCCCTTTTAGGTTTCTACAATACATGATCACATAACATACTACATTAGGTCATATATAATCAAGTATGTTTACTACTATATCTTACCCTTCTTCTCAATCTAATCATGCTTTAGATTGTTTATCATTGGTTATGGTTTATCGTATTACATTGCTCTTACGTTTACTTATTCGTTCTTCAACTTTTAGTTGTCATTCTTAAGGTCATAATCATCCTTAAGGATGCCATTTCAAGTTAAATTAAAGTTATACATTACTTCCCTTTCCATTACATGCTTTACAATTCTCATCTGCCTCCTCTCTAGTGTTGGCGGCTGCAATTTTGCTTTTCTATATATAACTTCGTCTTTCATGCTTGGGTTTCTGATACCACAACCCGGCCTCGCTGCTGACGCCTAATCTTTCCTCTATGTCTTTGCGCTACTGGCGCCAGATTCTCGATGTGTTGGGGTTCGACACGGTATTTGGCTTGGCCGGCTTCCTCTTCTGGGGCAGCTACGATGTCGGCTCTGCCTCAAAGAAAATTTTGACAGTTGATTTTCTGGTGTGAATTTCCCAGCTCCATAACTTAATCGTTATAAGTCTGAATTGGCTCGTTCAAAAGCCATTAGCTCACAAATCACATGTTCTATGACTTCATTAGAAAATATATTTTTTTCGAATCTTTAACTCGGAATTCATCGATTAGTTCATTACTACGAATGTGACACCCCCAAATCCCGGTACTGCATTACCTCAAGACTTGGTGTTCACGTAATCAAAACATTCTTATCTAACACTCCAATCATAATAAATTGAATAATAAAACCTGCCAATACAGGATTACTTTAATAAAAACATTATCTCCCAGGTTCTCTAACCTTTAATACAATCATTCAAGTGCGGAAATAAAATTATTACATCACATCATTATTAAAAGTCTATCATCATAACGATTTAAGCAAAATTACAAGTCTTCATCACTTATACATTTTTCCCTTTCCTTTGTAGGTTTATCTACCTTCTCAACCATACCTGCAATAAATGTATAAATATGTAAGAGTGAGCAAACAAAGCTCACTTGAAATAAGAATAAATATCTTTACATCATTTGCCAAATAATAGGCTTAATAGAACTGAATGATATGTTCTATTAACATTTCAACATTTTCCAATTCATAGGCTCAATAAAAATGAATGATTTGTTCTATTAACATTCTTAATTATATTACTGAGGGTCAAATGACCATGAACCATGTCCACAGTTATAAGTAATCTTTTAACTTTAACTTTAACAGTCATATGACTATAAGGACTCCACGTACTTAGGGGGATCAATCCAGCAAGTACGATGTATTGTGCACAACCATTTCAACGCTAAGCGTAAACCCCGAAACATAGGGTTGTTCGTCTCAGTATTTAGAGTACAAGTTCACACCAAAGAAAGTTTGGTTTGGATAAGCTTTCAAGGGTAATTGAAGTTTAATGATCATCAACTAGGGAACTAGTTGAATCAACAATGCTTGATAATACAACAGTTGTTTAATAACAACATAACTTAGAACATTTGAGAATCATAAATGAACTGATTCTACATATCTAACTCATGCTTGAAATAACTATAGAGCATAAGTATTCAATAGAATGAATAAAATGGTTAACTTTTGCTTGAACAATAAAATAAACTAAGGTTCGAGTCTTATAACATTAAAATGATATTCCTGAACGTACATTTAACTGATAGCAAGCTGAAAACTAAAAACTTGCCCAACAATGTATTAACTCATGCAAGGAATTAAAATAGTTCAATAATAGAAACGAGAGTTCAAAACTACGTTCATTATACAATAATAGAACTTAAGAAACTTGCTTAACTATAAACAAGTTAGAATGAATCAATATAACAATAGAACTAACTCAACGAAAGTGTAGAGTTGGAAAACTTGCTCAATGTAAAAAAAAAGTTTAGATACTTGCACAATGTAATAAATAAACTAGCTCAACGAAAGTGTAGAGTTAGAAAACTTGCCTCGAGCGTAAGCTAAAATATTAAAACTCACGTTCACCTATACACAGTATTAAAACCACAACATCTATTAGACATACTAATATTCACTTTTCAATTTAAAACGCATTACTAGCTAAACTTGTTATTTAAGCACAAGTCTTAAGCTACCATTTACATTTCAGAATTCCCAAGTGTTAATCATCATAACACTTAACTAACGTTCATTGTATAAACTAAGTTATCACATAACGTGTTTTTGATTTACTAAACATTTTTGTAACTTTGAATTCATAATACATATAACACAACTCTGTATTAGCCTTGTTGTTACATGTTGGACACATTACCATAACCTTTAGCTAAGCCACAAAGAACGACCAAAGTCTGCAGAATTAGCAGACTTCAGTGTCTGGAAATGGGCACTCGCGCGGCCGCGCAAGTTTTGTACTAGGAGGCTGCGGCGCTGCGCGACGCACAAAACTCAGTTTGCATAACAGAACTTCAGCACTTTTCTTAAGCCAACTAACACGAATTTCACCCAATGTAAGCGATAATATCAACACGTAAAATAAATATACGACTATCATAAACATGATTGCTCACATTTACAACCATTTAGAACAATTTAACACTAACTAAAACTATTTTAATTTCTCACAATTCATATTTTTCATAAAAACTCAATTTTCTTGACATTCATCCTAGAAATCATCATTGTGAATTCATTAATTGGCCAAATCATCTCATTCAAATTACGTTATGTTCGTATCTCATTGAACTAACATATACAAGCGTCAATTTACAGTTTCACATACTAATTGGCTACTAAAATTGTTACTTACATGAGCCATATGAAAACAAAATATACACAATATATATTGTCAAAAGTTTCTTCACTGTAAACCGAAATTAGCATGCAATTATTGTTTAAACATAATCTCTAATCATAACTATAACTAATTATCATCAACAAATTACATAACAACAATTCACAGAAAACTAGAATTCACAGAGTTTGAAACTTTATGTCGTAAATTCATACATGTATATATAAAATACTAATATTATGAACATACCTTCAATTTGCTAATACAATCCTTGCTAATTGCTGGAAATTGCTTACATTCTCTCTCAAATTCTCTCAAGCTTCTTCTCAATTCTCTGTGTCAAGCTCTCTTGTCTTCTCTCTTCTCAGTATATTGGCTAGACTAACTTAAGCGTAAACAATAAACTGATAAACCTTAATACTAATACTAATTAGGATATTAGGTATAACGTATAAGTTATAATTACATTATATATATTATTTTATTTTTTTATTTAATTTAAATAAACTAGAAATTCCAAAAGCCATAAGGCTTGTTTGGCAAAACCCTTTAAATATTAAAGAATTAATATATTAAGCCTTGTTTGTTAAAAACTAAATTAAACTACTTTAATTTATTTTAATAACTCCTTATAATATAGTAATTTGTCACACTATATTTAATCCAACTTTCATATTTATTTTAATTAATTCAAATCACAATAAATTAATTAAATCCTTTAATCACATAACACAATACAAATAATTAATCATTCAAATTGAAATATCAATATAATAATAATTTCCTTAATTCATTAATTATTTATTTAACAAATAATTCTCCAAATAAAATTAAATCAATTAAACAAATATTTATTCAACGATAATCACATCCATTAAATATTTATATAAATCAATAAATATTTAATATTACATTTAAAATTCTGGAATGTTACAACGAAAATGTTAAACGTTCGTGAACGTTCAACAAAGCTCGTTTCTTGATTCTAAGTCGAAATTTGGTCATTTTTGAGTCCTCAACTATAGAATGCCAACTGGGACGATTCTCCATCGAAAACCAACGTTTCCGTGTTCAATGTCAAATTTTGACTTCCATTCCGAGAATTTCACAATTTCGACGATTATTGTCTAATCTCGTAAATTTCGCCATCACTTCGTTACTTGAGATTTTTACACCATTCCAAATGGATTCATTCCATTGTCACAACATGTATAATCCAAGCCTATAATTGATGATTTTAAACTTGTCCATCAACAACAACATAATTAAATTTTCAATAACTTTTAATGGTTTATAGCTTTTATACTTATGATTTCACTTATACATGACTTATTATGGTTTTATCCTTTCATAACCATCCTTATCACTCTTTATCAAACATGATCTACGACTACTCACTTCTCTATCAAATGAAGAGAGGGAGAATCATGGTTTAGGAATTATTACCTTTGAAGATCACTTGGTTCTTCCTTTATCTTACTTCTTGCTTCTTGAACTAACAAGTCTAGCTTTTCTAACTTTTTCTCTCTAACAAATAAGCACTTAAGTTTTTGGTGAAATAACAAGTAACAAATGATCTAGCTCATCTCTTATTTGTAGAAAATCCAAGGTTAGGGTAGTTTAGTCATTAAGCAATCTCACCTCCTTAATTAACCTCCTTACTATTCATTACTTGGAGTCCACAACACTTATGATTTACTTACTCACCAAGATCATGCCATGTGATAATGGGGTCCACATGGGTTGCCCCATGGGTCATTCTTACCCATTAAATCGATCCACAGATCCGGTTCTTAATTTGGGCTTTAGGTTTACTTAACTTAACTTATTCTTTGGGATTGTATTAGACACACATTTAGGGCCTTAACATTATTTCACTTGGGCTTGTATAAGTTCTACACAAAATCCTACAAGTCCAATACAATTGGCTTAAAGCCTTATAACGTATTATACACATATTCTTCTCGTACACTAACTCGTATACTTACTCATAATATACGACATACCATTATTCATACATACTCGTATGATACTTCATATCATACGTATATTCATTACCTCATATAAAACTTATGTATCATACGATCATTGTTTATTCATTAACGCTTTACTTTCACTAACGTTCTCAAAGTTAGTACGCATACGAAAAACTGCGTTTGCCATACTTGAATTATTATTACATAATCCATCCTCTCTTATTACGTATTTCTCGCAGAAATCCGTGAATAGTATTTTTCAGAAAATTTCTCGAAAAGCTTTTAATTTCGTCTTGGAAATTCAAACACTATAATTCCTTCACGTAGTCAAAATACTACGACATTCCGACATATCTAGGTTATAGAACAAGATTCATCTTACTAACACGTAATAATAGCATTTAATATAATTTTATTCATTATTTAATTAAATAAAATTAATTTACAATAAATATGAATTTCTCGGTCGTTAAAATCCTAGTCATCAAGAAAAGAACCAGTAGTAAGTATATCTACCACAGAGGCATACTTTGTGACACCCCCAAATTAGGTATAAATCACCCATCTTGAGTCGCCAAATACATGGTACTGAATACAAATACCAACTTAATTATACAACATGAGCTGAAAGTTTTTATACGAATATTGTCTCATACATAATATCCAAACTCAAATTCAATCCTCATTACATTTATTATCACACTAAATAGTGAGGACTACTAAAACAACCATCTTGGACCGTCACTTCATTTCCCGACTAGTCCCGGCTACGTTCTCATTTCCTGAAGAGAACAATGAAAGCAAAAAGGGCGAGCTCAACTAGCCCAGTAAGAAATATTATGACTAAGATAATGCAGAATTAATTATCATAAGCCTAGAACAGTGTTAAACTGATAAAATACAATAAACATCAAGTTTAACTACAGCGGAACAAGCAATCCATTAGAAGAGTCAAGTAGAGCATGATATCTACTATTTTCTATGATTTAAAAAGTTTATCATCAACTTTATCGCTGAGACTCAGCTCAATAAATAATCCACATCACTGAATTATCCATGCACTACAGGCCAAGGATATTCATCAGTATCACGTCCATGAATTATCCATGCACTACGGGCTAAGGATATTCGTGTAATCACCAATGGTCATTATCGTACCAGTAGATGTCCATCAATGCACTACGGGCCAATGAGGACCTTTACCACATCATTTGTAATATTACGGGTCATGATTATCTTTGAATAATCCACGATCATAATCATACCAATCAGCAGTTCATCTATGCACTACGGCCAAAGATGACTTTCATCACAATATAAGCATGAGGATGATGACAATGATATAAGAATTTAATTAAAAGAAAGCACATGATAAATTTTTAAATATTTATAATTTAATTTATCCACAACTCAATAATGTCCAAATTGTCAACATGATACTGCTTTGTGGAGTAAAATTCAAGAATAATATTGTATCAAAAATGATTTGGACAGAAAAGAAATCAATTTTTGTCAAGAATAGTACCACGGGGTGAATAGTACCAAGTGAATAGTACTTCGGGAATAGTACCCTGTGAATAGTACTTTATGAATAGTACCCTGTGAATAGTACTTTATGAATAGTACCCCGTGAAAAGTACTCCTGCATGAAAAGATTAAAATTTAACAAGAATGTTCAGAAAAATATTTTTGTGAAACGATACTAGATGAAGCGCAAATTTCAAGGATATTCTACTAATTTCACGGAGTATAGAAGCACTACTTTAACAAATTGAGTGTAGAATTAGGAATACAAAACGAAATAATATTACTTACATACTATAGAGTATGGAAGAAAATGTTATTTCATATTAATACTGGAAAAAAAATCCCTTACCTTAGTAAAAGGCTGGATACTGCAATAGTGAAGTAGCAGAATACTCTTCTTCTTTCTCTTTATAGCTTCTCTCTCTATAATTGCACTTGTGAGTCTTAGTGAATTGGTGAGAATAAAAGAAGAATGAGCTTCTATTTATAGGAAAACATAGTTTTGATAATTGCACGTTTAGGGGCTCGAATTATTACAGTATAGTACCTTCATCTATACCTCTATTTTTAATTTAGTCCTGCAAGTATTATCAATCTTGCACCACCTCCCCTAATAGTACATACATGTGAACCAATAGTTCCATACATGTGAACCAACAGTAATTTGCATGTGAACCAATAGCAATTAATTGCTCATTTATCCGATTAATTTCCCGTTTGGTCAATTTAACATCCAGAAATCAATTATTATCAAAATAAATGTCGATTTCCACTAACACTAATAATCTCAACACAATGGAAATATTTTTATCAACAATTTCATTTTTAATCAACACAAACTTATTCATCATTAATATTATAACTCACAATATTTAACCACCAGATCATTCCAAGGAAAGAGGGGATTTCGATAAGGATTTCTCCTATTGGCGCCTGATTAGGTGACCAAACCCCTTTCCTCGACAGAACTTTCTAGACATCGTCAATAATGCAAATAATAATATGAATAACTTTTTCATCTCAATTATTGATTTAATAATATAAAATATTATGCAGATAATACTATGACAATAATTAAATCAATAATATGAGAGATATTATACAGCAATTATTGTAGCAATAATTGAGTATAACTGAGTGACTTCTCACGTAAGCGTCAATAATCAAAGAACTTTACAATAATGTGTGCTACTATGCAACCACGCGTATTACTGTACTTTTACGACCAGGTATTTCAACAGTTTAACGATAAAACTTTCGCCGTTATTTTTATAAAAAGATATTTCTGTCGCTTTCTAACTCCGACAATACTTCCGTTGTGGGGTCCACCAATGATTGTGCCGTCTTACAAATATTTCTTGTTAAAACGAATATTCCCCGACCAATCAAATATTTTATAACCACTTGCTTACTTTGCAAAACTTGTAAATATTACCCACAACTATAACATTATATCAAATTCACATCATAATATTCAAAAATAAAAGTTGGGGTCATACAACCTCCCCTTCTTATGAAATTAGGGTACGTACCTGGTATGTCGAAGAGGTGAGGATGCCTTGACTTCATTTCAGATTCTAACACCCAGGTCATTTCCTCAATATCGTGGTTACTTTACAAAACTTTGACTTGAGGTATAACCTTGGAGAATAGAATATGATCTTTCTTATCCAAAATTTTAACAGGTACCTCTTCATAAGTTAAATCTTCCGCTATTTCGCCCGGTTCTAATTCAATAATATGGTTCGGATCTTTCACATATTTATATAACATAGATATGTGAAAAACGTTATGAACACGAGACATACTTGGCGGTAAGGCGAGTCAATAGGCCACAGTTCCTACTCGATCGAGGATTTCGAATGGCACAATGAATCGAGGATTGAGCTTTCCTCTCTTTCCAAATCTTGTAACTCCTTTCCATGGAGCAACACGTAACAACACATGATTTCCAACATTGAATTCCACGTCCTTTCGATGAAGATCAGCATAACTCTTTTGTCGATCTTGTGAGATTTTATATCGTTATCGGATCATTTGAATCTTCTCCGTTGTCATACACGTACCAATTCCGGTCCCAACAACGTTGCTTCACCCACCTCATCCTAGCATCTTTGGAGAATGACACTTGCGTCCATACCTGGCGCCTCGAATGGAGCTATGCCAATACTTGTTTGATAACTGTTGTTGTAGGAAAATTCCACCAATGGCAAGAACTTGTCCTAACTTCCTTTGAAGTCAAGGACACAGAGTCTTAATATATCTTCAAGAGTTTGAATAGTCCTCTTCGACTGCCCGTCCGTTTGAGGATGATACGCCTAACTGAATCATAAATTCATGCCCATAGCTTTTTGCAAACTAACCCAAAATCGTGAAGTGAGTCTTGGGTCTCGATCAAAAACTATGGATACTGCCATACCATGCAGTCTTACAATCTCATTTATGTATATACGAGTAAGGCGTTCAAGTGAATAAGTTTCTCGTATAGGTAAGAAATGAGCATATTTGGTCAATCTATCGATAATGCCCCAAATTGCATATATGCCTTGAGAAACCTTGGGAAGACCGATAACAAAATCCATGGTAATGTGCTCCCACTTCCATTCTAGAATTTCAAGTGGTTGCAATGGACCTTTTGGCACTTGATGCTCTCGCCTTGACATCGTTGACAAGTTAAACACCTTGAGATAAACTCGCGATCTCTCTCTTCATATTGCTCCACCAAAATGTATGTCGAAGATCATGATACATTTTGGTACTCAAGATGGATTATAAGCGGTGTGTTGTGCGCCTCCATCATGATTTTATACTTTAAGTTAGAGTCGTTAGGAACATAAAGTCCAGAGTTGACTCAAGTATTTCTTCTTTATTCTTCTCTTGCTTCGAATAACACCTTCTTGTACTTTCTTCTTCCTTCATACGCATCGACTCCAGTGCGTAGCTTGAGCAGCTTTAACTTTATAGAATAAAGTCGGTTCTACTCGTATATTTGCCATCATCATATGGGTCCCTAGAGTCTATATCTTTATATTCATTCTTTGTAAGTCATAAAAATGGGCATTTGCGTTGACAATATCGCACCCGTACCCGTACCGCATATGATCTTTTACTCAATGTGTCAGCTACTACGTTCACTTTTCCAGGATGGTATTGAATGGTATGATCGTAATCTTTCAATAGCTCAAGCCAACGTCGTTGCCGCATGTTGAGCTCCTTTTGGGTGAAGAAATATTTGAGGCTTTTATGATCCGTATAAATCTCCACTTTCTCCCCATACAGTTAATGCCTCTAAATTTTAAGCACAAAAACGACAACTGCCAACTCTAGATCATGAGTAGGATAATTCCTCACATTTTCTTTGAGTTGTCATGAGGCATAGGCTATGACTTTCCAATGTTGCATGAGAACACATCCTAAACCTTTGGATGAAGCATCGTTGTATATGACAAATCCCTCCAAACCAGATGGTATTGTCAGAACAGGTGCTGAAATGAGTCTCCTCTTCAGTTCTTGAAAACTTTTCTCACATTCTTCGTTCCAATTGAATTTTGTATCTTTCCGAATTAGCTGAGTTAATGGAGTTGCGATTCAATAAAACCCTTCTACAAATCTCCGATAATAACCAGCTAAGCCGAGAAAGCTACGTACTTCAGTTACTGACTTAGGTTGCTCTTAGATTTGTATTACTTCAATCTTTGCTGGGTCAACAGATATTCTGTGATTTGATATCACGTGCCCAATGAATGCTACTTCCTCAATCCCGAACTCGTATTTCTTCAACTTGGTATATAGCTTATTTTCACGAAGCTTTTGGAGTATCAACCACAAGTGTTGCTCATGATTTTCATGGCTTTTGGAGTAAATAAGGATGTCATCAATATAAACAACCACAAAATGATCCAAATATTCCTTGAATACTCGGTTCATCATATCCATGAAGGCAGCAGAAGCATTAGTCAATCCAAAAGACATAACTAAGAATTTGAAATGCCCATACCGAGTTCTGAAAGCAGTCTTTGGAATGTTATCAGTTTTAATCTTTAACTGGTGATATCCGGAACGAAGATCGATCTTTAAAAAGAATTTGGCGCCTTGCAACTGGTCAAATAAGTCATCAATACGAGGTAACGGATACCTATTTTTGATGCTGACATGATTCGACTCTCAATAGTCAATACAAAGTCACATACTTCCATCTTTCTTCTTTATGAATAAACAGAGCACCCCGAGGAGCGTCTTTGGGAAGAATGAAACCGATGTCTAACAATTCCTCCAGTTGGGTTTTTAACTCCTGAAGTTCAATAGGAACCATTCGATATGGAGCTTTAGAAATGGGTTTTGTACCGGGTTCAAGGTCGATACAAATTTGATTTCACGCTCTTGGGGTAGGCTAGGAAGTTCTTCAGGGAATACGTCAGGAAATTTATTAACAATAGAAATATCATTCAAATCTGACGTATTTTTGTTTAAACCGTGACATGGGCAAAGAAAGCTTGACATCCATTTTTCAAGAAACGAATAGCTTTATGGCTTGATATGATAGTGATTGACTTTAGTGGTTTGGTTGCTTGAATTCGCATAATAGATTGTTTGAAATATGAAAGCTAACAACCTTACGAAAATAATCCATTTTATCATGATGAGTAGTTAACCAATTATTCCCTAAAATCACATCAAATGCAAGTATTTTCAAAGAGAAAAGATCGACAGGTAACGTGCGGTTGCCGATTTGAATCAAAAAAGACTTATAATCCGTGGATGTAATGAAGGTCTCTCCCAACGGAGTTTCAATAGATAAGTCAAAGTTTATTTCTCCGGAGTTAAATTTAAACGTTAAGTGTAAGTAAGAGAAATAAAAGAATGGGTAGAACCGGTATCAAATAAGGTATAGACTTCGCAAGAGTTTATGATTAGCTTACCCGTGATAACCTCGTTTAGGTTCCTCGCTTTCTGGGAGGTCACGACAAACGCTCTCCCTTGAACTACTGGTTTTGTCTTTTCTGGGACAGCCTTTGGTGCCTCCATCTCAGTTGGACTTGACTTCGTTGCACGACAAAATCGGGCTAGGTGACCTTCTCTTCCACAATTGTAACACGCTTTGGACTGCATCATGAAGTTTGGACTGATATGTCCCTCCCCTCTGCATTTAAAGCATAAGATCGGTGGTCGTTCTCCTTCCTTAACAATGGTTGTTGGTGCTGACGTCTTTTCATCATTGTTGAACCTTCTCTTCTTGAAATTTCCACTTCTATTGTCTTGGCCATGATTACCACCGAAGTGGTTACCATTTCTAGCATGTTGATTCCCTCCACGTTTGTTGTCACCGCTTCGATGACTGCTACCACTGGTATTATCATTTTGTCGGCTGCTCTTTCTTGGTTGGGTTGACTCATTATTGCGCTCCAATAACTGAGCCCTATTCAAAACATCTGAATACAAACAAAGTTTGTGAGAAATGAGGTATTGACGTATCTCGGGTTTCAAACCTCTCAGAAACATTCGCGTCATTCTCTCCTCATTATCAACCAAGTGGGACATAAACTGGAACAACTCGGTAAACTTAGCTTCGTCTTTGCGATATGATCGTATTTTTTTCTCCAGCTTGATAAACTTTACCTCCTTCATGTGACGAATACTTTTGGGAAAGTACTTGTCGTTGAACAGTTCTTGGAACTTCTCCCAAGACATCTTCAGTGCGGCAGGCTGGGTACGCTTTACATATTCCCACCAGTAATTTGCCTCTCCTCACAACATGAAGGTGGCAAAGGGAACCTTTTGCTCCTCGGAGCATCCCAAGACATCAAATATCTTGGTGATCTACTTTATTCTTATCTCTGCCTTAAGTGGTTCTGGCTTTCCCATAAACTTTGGTAGTCCCAGCTCCTTGAACTGCTTAGCGGTGACCATCCGAGAGTTGCTAGTGTTTCCACCTGCATTTTGAACATAAGTCTCTCTCGCCTGATGTTGCATGAATTGCATAAAGCCTCTGAACATCACATCGTTCATCATCCAGTCAGTTTTATTATTTATCTGTGGATTATTCCCTTCCTAATGCACATTATCCTGGGTATTGATCATTGGTGACTCAACGGTCTCATGTGTTTCATTACTTATCTCAACATTTTCAGCTGCCAATTTCAAACACTACCATAAAACAAGGGTTAATTGACATGCCACGTATTATCCCTATACTGTGACCGACCAATTAAATAACAAATAAACTTAGGTAGGTCATACTAGCAAAAGAATTACCCGACTCTCCCCTCCTAGTTCTAGTCTCGCATCTCAGCTAGGGATCATATCCCTAAGATTTGATACCAACTGTGACGCCCCCAAAATAGGTATACATCACCCATCTTGAGTAGCCAAATACGTGTTACTGAATAGAAATACAAACTTAATTATACAACATAAGCTGAGAATTTTTACACGAACATTGTCTCATAGACAATATCCAAACTCAAATTTAATTTTCATTACATTTATTATCACTCTAAATAGTGAGGACTACTAAAACAACCATCTCGGACCGTCACTCCATTCCCCGACTAGTCACGGCTACGTTCTCATTTCTTAAAGAGAATAATGAAAGCAAAAGGGTGAGCTCAACTAGCCCAGTAAGAAATATTATGACTAAGATAATGCAGAATAAATTATCATTAGCCTTCAACAGTGTTAAATTGATAAAATACAATAAACATCAAGTTTAACTGCAGCGGAACAAGCAATCCATTAGAAGTGTCAAGTAGAGCATGTTATCTACTATCTTCTATGATTTAAAAAGTTTATCATCAACTTTATCGCTGAGACTCAGCTCAATAAATAATCCACATCACTGAATTATCCATGCACTACAAGCCAAGGATATTTATCAGTATCACGTCCATGAATTATCCATGCACTACGGGCTAAGGATATTCGTGTAATCACCAATGGTCATTATCGTACCAGCAGATGTCCATCAATGCACTACGGGCCAATGAGGACCTTTACCACATCATTTGTAACATTACGGGTCATGATTATACCGAACGATCCCTGATCATAATCATACCAATCAACAGTTCATCTATGCACTACGGCCAAAGATGACTTTCATCACAATATAAGCATGAGGATGATGATAGTGATATAAGAATTTAATTGAAAGAAAACAAAGGATAAATTTTTAAAGATTTATAATTTAATTTATCCAGAACTCAATAATGTCCAAATTATCAACATGATACTGCTTTATGGAGTAAAATTCAAGAATAATATTTTATCAAAAATGATTTGGACATAAAAGAAATTAATTTTTGTCATGAATAGTACCCCGGGTGAAAAGTACCCAAGTGAATAGTACGTCGTGAATAGTACTTTGGGAATAGTACCCTGTGAATAGTACTTCGTGAATAGTACCATGTGAATAGTACTTTTGTGAATAGTACCCCGTGAATGGTACATTTTTGAATAGTATCCCGTGAATAGTACTTTGTGAATAGTATCCCATGAAAAGTACTTTGTGAATAGTACCCCGTGAAAAGTACTTCGGCATAAAAAGCTTAAAATTTAACAAGAATGTTCATAAAAATATTTTTGTGAAACGATACTAGATGAAGCGCAAATTTCAAGGATATTCTACTAATTTCACAGAGTATAGAAGCAATACTTTAACAAATTGAGTGTAGAATTAGGAATACGAAACGAAATAATATTACTTACATACTATAGAGTATGGAAGAAAATATTATTTCATACAAATACTGGAAAAAAAATATCCCTTACTTTAGTAGAAGGCTGGATACTGCAATAGTGAAGTAGCATAATACTCTTCTTCTTTCTCTCTATAGTTTCTCTCTCTATAATTGCTTTTGTGAGTCTTAGTGAATTGGTGATAATGAAAGAAGAATGAGCTTCTATTTATAGGAAAACATAGTTTCGATAATTGCACGTTTAGGAGCTCGAATTATTACGGTATAGTTGTAAGAACACGAATTTTCAGAAAATATTAAAATAAGAATTTAGTAAATAAAATTCTTAAGGCATGAGAAGGGTTCGACTAAGAATATATATATATATAAATTTTTAAAGATTTATAATTTAATTTATTCAGAACTCAATAATGTCTAAATTGTCAACATGATACTACTTTGTGGAGTAAAATTTAAGAATAATATTGTATCAAAAATGATTTGGACAGAAAAAAAATCAATTTTTGTCATGAATAGTACCTCGGGTGAATATTATCCGAGCGAATAGTACCCCATGAATAGAACTTCAGGAATAGTACCCCGTAAATAGTACTTTATGAATAGTACTCGTGAATAGTACTTAGTGAATATTACTTTGTGAATAGTATTTGTCGACCTCATGATTTTTATTTGTCCCTTTTCTGTTCTTGTCTTTTGGTGTTCTCATGTTAGGTGAGATTTGTTTGAAAAAAAATAAGTTGTGAAAGGGTTCAGGCATGTATATATAAGCGATTGGACCGTAAAGTCGTTAGTTGGTATTTTTAAATGGTTGCACCAACTCAAACGAGAAAAGGTTTGCACATTGACCTAGTGATGTGACACTATTTAACTGGTCTGTGAAACCGAGATTCGTTAGGGTCCGGAGGCTTGATTATGCGGAGAGAAGATGTTAGGCACCCCCCAACATCCGTGTTACCACGGTGACCGCAACTTTTCAATTAAACAATTATCTGAATATGTGTGTGTGTGTAGATCAATGTGCAATTATCTGGAAGTAGTGTTATGCCTCGTTTGCACCTATATACAAAGGGTTTGAATTTTGTATAAAAGTTCAGTTTTAACAAGATATAGCAATGACATTTTGTAAAAGAGGTTTTTCAAACCCTTATGCTCAATAGTAATTGAGGCCTTTGATACTTCCACTTTATTATGTGTTCGGCTTAATTGCTTTTATTTTCGAGATGCGAAGCATCTTCAAGAAAATATGATAAAAAAGCAGTGTCGATTTCCTTATGGGCATGAGAACCATCTAAGGACATTCAAACACCGTGAATAATTTACAAGCCATGTACAGCTGAAAATGTCCATCACAGGAACCGAATCTAGATTCAGTAGACTGAATCTGTGATCTCATGATTCCTAGGCTCACATGATGTAGCAATTCGTATGAAAGCTGTAAACAGTTATATATATATATAAAAAAAAGGTGTAAATATATATATATATATATGAACGATCAACTTCCTTGAAGTAAACTCCAAGCTTGACAAAATGTAAATAAAGCTGTAAAAGGCCACGAAGTGAACTCCAAGCCTAATAGAAATGTAAATATATATATATATATATAAAAGGTAAACGCACTGGATATATATCGATCCAGGATGATAAAATCAGGAACGTGGTTGCCATCTTTGGGCCACAGGATGTTTGATGTTGGCGGAGGAATCTCCTTTGGGGATTTTTTTGTCTCCTCTATCATTCCCTGCATTAGGATTAGTCCACCTTGTGTTCTGCCAGAATTGGTGCTCATAACCTTCGACTCCTTTGAACTGCCTGTCTCGAGTGGACAGCTTAAGCTTTTTATTTCCTTTTCTCATTTCCTGGTCATGAGGAATTCTATCTTCAGCTCTTCAGTTTCAAAGAGATCATGGATTTTATGTCGCAAAGACCAGCATTCCTCAGTCGTATGTCCAAGTGAGTTAGAATGATAGAAACATATTTTGGTGGAATCATAACTCTTTATCTTTGGATTTATAGGAGGCAGCAACTCAGTAATCATTCCTTCGCTTATCAGAAAGTGTAGCATTTCTTCATTTGATTTGCTCAAAGGGGTGAATTTTCGGCCTCTTGTAGAGGTTGTTTGATCTTTCTTCTTTGAGAATTTGCGTTCCCCGAGTGATTTTTCCGTTGGCAAGATCTTCTAGCAATTTTATCAATCCCATTTTCTTTTCCTTTCAGCCTGCTTTGATCTTCTTTATTTAGCTGGCTCATCCTGGGGAGATATGTGCTTGCATTATGGTTAACCTCTTTTTTCTATTGGGTTTCTTATAGTTAAGTGAAAAACTGCCTCGTATCCTGATGTTGGCACACTATCAGCTTAGCTAGCAGATTTACTTGAATCTGAATCGTCTCTAATTTTTGCATTACGGTCATACCCTCCTCCGAGTTTTCCCACTCTAGGACATTTATTTTGTGCCTTTGGGGGTGTTCCTCCATCCTTCGTATGTACTTACGATTTGGATACATTTTAGCGCTTCCTGGCCCGATCATGTTTACTTCCTCAGTATCATGCTGCAATGGAAGGTTGGTGTTAACATTTTGATGGTCAGGTTATTGGACCACAATACTGCCACTTTCGATCATATTTTGAATCTTATGCTTTAAGGACCAACAATCTTGTGTATCGTGTCCTGGAGACCCTAAGTGGTAAGCACACCTCTGGCTCGGATTGTATCTTTTGCTCCCTGGTTTTAAAGGTGGAGCCAGTTCGGAAATTTTCTTGTGATCTATTAATATCGCCAATACATTTTTAAGTGAATCTCCTAGTGGAGTGAACACCCGATTTTCCGTTCTTTCAAATTTTCTTTTTTTATCCTGGCATTGGTTGAATGCAGCTTGTTATTGAGATGGCAGATTGTCTTGCTTTTTCCAAATGGGGGGACTGTAGTTTGGCCTCCTAGCTTGCCCCTATACAACAAGGGATACATCTTCATCGCCTTTATCGGGTACCCCCTTGGGATCGCTCGCATACTTGTCAGTCTGTATATGTTTGGCGATTGCTTCCAAAGCAGTGAAGTCTTTACTCTTTCCTGCCTTCAAGCCCATCTCTGCCATTTCGCCATGTTTGATCATTTCCGAGAATGGCTTTCCTATGCCTGCTAGGATCCTCTCATAGTAAGGAGCCTCTTGGATATCAATAAACGTCATTACCATCTCAGTTTCTATCATTGATGGAATGACTTGCGCTGCTAGATGTCTCCACCTTTGGTCATATTCTCGAAAAGATTCAGTACTTTGCTTTTTGACTTTAGTCACTTGGTATCGATCTGGTGCCATTTGTGGATGGCCATCTTGATTTAGAAAGGCGTGGGCCAATTCTTCCCAGTTGTGGATTTTAGCATTGTCAAGTCTGGCATACCAGGCTTTAGCCTCTCCGGTGAGACTCTTTTGGAAAAGTTGCATTCTGAGGCTTTCATCTTCAGTATAAGACCCCAGTTCGCCAATGTACACTTTTAGGTGCGTATAGGGATCACCTGCCCCATTATACTTTTCAAACTCTGGGACTTTGAATTTGTTAGGATATCGAGCCCCTGGGAATATGCAGAGATCTGAATAGGTAACACTTCCATAGTTTCCGGTCCCTTTGATTGATCGGATGGTTTCCTCCATTTGCTGGACTTTCTTTCTTATATCCCCAGTTTCTCGATCATCCCTAAATTTTGTGATTTCAGGGGTTTTGTTGGTTCCTTTATTGGAATGAGGTTTAGGTATCTGGGTTTCCATTTTTTTGTTAATACCCTAACTGCCCCCTGGTGTGAATGACTCTATTTGAGTAGGCAGTGTTTGGGCCCGAGTGTTTTTACTTTGTTCTTTTAGAAAGATGGCCAATTCTGCTATTTGATTCCTTAATCCTTCAAAATCCTTGCGGGAAACAGGAGTACGATCAAGCTGGCCAGGTGTAGCCATGCTTGGTTGTAGGCTTACTGCCTTTTTGGATTTTGAACGGGTTATTGGATCAATTGCTTCCCTACAAAATGACTTACGTAGTTTAGTCTTAGGGAATGTGGAAATGTTACATGCTATGTGATGTGTCCGTTTTAGGAGTATTATCCTGCAAAAATGGATGTCAGTTGTTTGTATGACAAAATAGCATTTCAGAGAAAAGGGAATGCATGTACACATTCATTCATATTTTCCATTACATTGAGATTGACATAGAAATAAAATTACAAGTAATTGAAATAGGAAAGTATGAAGAGACTTTCCTCCGCGTTTGGTTTATCAGAGGCTGACCTATCTTAGGCTACTCTCGCGGCTTTTTGGCATGAAGGTTCCCAAATCATCACAATTTACTTGATGGGAAGTTAATACGGCATTTCAACTATAGCGAATTTGGGTGGTGCCTTTCCTG
Organism: Panax quinquefolius; assembly: GCA_020205615.1. NCBI lineage: Eukaryota > Viridiplantae > Streptophyta > Magnoliopsida > Apiales > Araliaceae > Panax > Panax quinquefolius. The sequence continues at coordinate 66,931,085 of CM035165.1, read as the reverse complement.
AGCCTCGTTAGAATTAGTCTTCCTACGAGTCCAGTAATCAAACACCGATAGGATAGCCTCCTGGTGTAGGAACCACACAACATAAATTCACATACAATGTGTCTTACCATACGGAAATGATGACATGTGTGAAGCACTAATATCACAAGCAGATATATGGTGCAAAGCACTATGGGCAATAAGTAAATGCATTCGTACACATTCATTCCAATGTAAATGCAACATCCACACACAAGCAGATAATAGTTTTTGAAAAAGTTTGTAAATAGCGGCTTAAGCCCACTTACTGGAAGTCCCCAGCAGAGTCGCCACCTATCAACGTCGGGATTTTTATTTGTCTCTTTTCTGTTCTTGTCTTTTGGTGTTCTCATGTTAGGTGAGATTATTTTGAAAAAAACAAGTTGTGAAAAGGTCCGACATGTATATGTCGTTAACGATTGAATTTGTAAGAGTCGCTTGGTTGGTATTTTTAAATGGTTGCACCAACTCAACCAAGAAAAGGTTTGCACATTGACCTAGTGATGTGACACTATTTAACTGGTCTGTGAAACCGAGATTCGTTAGGGTCCAGGGACTTGATTATGTTGAGGGAAGGTGTTAGGCACCCCCCGACATCCGTGTTACCACGGTGACTACCACTTTTCAATTAAACTATTATCTTAATGTGTGTGTGTGTGTAGATCAATGTACAATTATCTGGAAGTAGTGCTATGCCTCGTTTGCACCTATAAACAAAGGGTTTGAATTTTGTATAAATTTTAGTTTTAACAAGATATAGTAATGACGTTTTGTAAAAGAGGTTTTTCAAACCCTTATGCTAAATAGTAATTGAGGTCTTTGATACTTCCATTTTATTATGTGTTGGGCTTAATTGCTTTTATTTTTGAGATGCGAAGCATCTTCGAGAAAATAAGATAAAAAAACAGTGTCGAATTCCTTGTGGGCATGAGAAACATCTAAGGACATTCAAACACCGTGAATAATTTACAAGGCATGTACAACTGAAAATGTCCATCACGGGAACCGAATCTAGATTCAGTAGACTGAATCTGTGATCACATGATTCCTAGGCTCACATGATGTAGCAATTCGTATGAAAGCTGTAACAGCTATATATATATAAGATGTATATATTTATATATATGAGCGATTAACCGCCTCAAGTAAACTCTAAAGGGACGAAATGTAAATAAAGTCGTAAAAGGCCACGTAAGTAAACTTGAGCCCTGATGTAAATGTAAATATATATATATAAGTATTAAACGATTGGATATATATCGATCCAGAGGCTCGATTTGTTAATTGAGTTGAATATATATATATATATATATATATATATATATATATATATATATATATATATATATATATATATATATATATATAATATTTATATATATAAATATAAATTAGAATATTATATTCGAGGCTCAATCGAGATAACTCAATATATATATATATATATAAGCAATAAACCCATGGCCATCGATGGGGGCATACACACTTGTGACTCTCAACGTGAATAATAATGTGTGCAAGAAGTAAAGAAAAGGCTTTAAATAAAGCAAAAAAGCTTACAGTGGACTGTCAAAGAAGACTTCAATAGATTTAAATGGATGAACACTCGGTTCCCACTGATAAAAAGTAGCCAAATATAAGCTCACAAGTGTTTGAAATGAGAAAGCACTCAGTTTATAGTGTGTACAAAGCAAATTGGACAGGGCTTGCTCACCTTTTTCTCTTCTAAAATGGCCACCCCAAGCCCTCTATTTATAGAGGGGGGAGCCGCAGGTGTACCTGCGGCAGCCGCGGGTGTACCTGCAACAACCGCGGGTGTACATGCGGCTGCCCGGGGTGCCCCAGGCAATGTAGGTCCCACCGTCTCGAAGTGCATGCACTCGAACAACGCGCTATTCACTCGAACCTTCATAACTTTCAATCCGGGAGTCCGATGGAAGTGTGTCATACCATTCCGGAAAGCTCTTTCCAAGGGCTATGCAATGACATAGGATTTTCCCCTTTTTGAATCCAAAAAGATGGATCCATGACCGAAATGGCATTTTCGGGTTTCCGTTAGGCAGTCCATTGAGCCGTTTTGCGTAGTTTGCGCTCAGAAGTTAAGATATGGTTCTTATGGGACTTCTTTTGAAGCAATTTGAGTTCAAATGAGTGTATTTGATTTGAGTTGAAGTTGAGTTGGCAAAATGACCATTTTTCCCCTCCCGGGGTTATCTCCGGTTTTTGCACAGTTGTAGCAGTCTTTTCTCAGAGTTATCTTCGAGGTTAGCCTGCTATTGACTTTGACCATTCTCAGGGTTATCTTTGGGGTTGGCTTGACCTCTTAGGGTTATCTCCAGGCTTTGAAATTGATCCCCCGGGGTTATCTCTGGGGTTGAAACTGACTTTCCTGATGTTATCTCCAAGGTTAGAAACTGATTTTCCGGGGTTATCTCCGGGGTTGGAAACTGGATCTCCCGGGGCTATCTCAGGGGTTGGAATTGATGTTGTGGTCCTCTAGGGTTATCTCTGGAGTATGAAAAAGACGATTTTGTCCTCCTACTTAGTTAATAACAGGAAAACGAAATTTCGAGTGTCTACAGTACTTTTGTGAATAGTACTTTATGAATAGTACCCCGTGAAAAGTACTCCGGCATGAAAAGCTTTAAATTTAACAAGAATGTTCAGAAAAATATCCTTGTGAAACGATACTAGATGAAGTGCAAATTTCAAGGATATTCTACTAATTTCACGAAGTATAGAAGCAATACTTTAACAAATTTGAGTGTAGAATTAGGAATACAAAACGAAATAATATTACTTACATACTACATAGTATGGAAGAAAATATTATTTCATATGAATACTGAAAAAAATAATATCTCTTACCTTAGTAGAAGGTTGGATACTGCAATAGTGAAGTAGCAGAATACTCTTCTTCTTTTTCTCTATAGCTTCTCTCAATATAATTGCTCTTGTGAGTCTTAGTAAATTGGTGAGAATGAAAAAAGAATGAGCTTCTATTTATAGAAAAATGTAGTTTCGATAATTGCACGTTTAGGGGATCAAATTATTATAGTATAGTACATTCATCTATACCTCTATTTTTAATTTAGTCCTGCAAGTATTATCATTCTTGCACCACTTCCCCTAATAGTACATACATGTGAACCAATAGTTTCATACATGTGAACCATCAGTAATTTGCATGTGAACCAATAGCAATTAATTGCTCATTTATCTGATTAATTACCCGTTTGGTCAATTTAACATCCAGAAATCAATTATTATCGAAATAAATATCAATTTCCACTAACACTAAAAATCTCAACACAATGAAAATATTTTTATCAACAATTTCATCTTTAATCAACACGAAGTTATTCATCATTAATATTATAACTCACAATATTTAACAATCAGATCATTCCCAAGAAATTGGGGGCTTTCCAATAAGGATTTCTCCCTATTGGCGTGCAATTAGGTGACCAAACCCCTTTCGTCGACAGAACTTTCTAGACATCGTCAATAATTCAAATAATAATATGAATAACTTTGTTGTGACGCCCCCAAAATTAGGTATACATCACCCATCTTGGGTAGTCGGACACGTATGTAATTTTAAATACAACTTACTAATATAAGCTGTAGGTAACAATACGACATAAGCTGTGAGTTTGAATACAAATATTGTCTACTAGATATTATACAAACTCAAAAGGAGTCCTTATTACAATTATTATCACCTTTATTTTCACGAATAGTGAGGACTACTAATGCTATCCTCCGGACCATTACTCCGTTCCCAGGCTCGTCCCGGCTATGTTCTCATTTCACAAGAGAATAGTGAAAGAAAGGGTGAGCTCAACTAGCCCAAGAAGAAATATTATGACTAAGATAATGCGAGAATAAATTATCAATAGCCTTCAACATTGTTAAACCGATAAAATATAATAAACATCAAGTTTAAGCTCATAGCAGTGAACAAGCAATCCATTAAAAGAGTCAAGTAGAAAATAAAATCTACTATCTTTTATGATTTAAAGGTTTTTCATCACTTTGTTATAATTGAGACTCGACTTTAATAAATAATCCACATCATCGAATCACCCCGCACTCACTCGGCCGAGGATATTCTTTAGTATCACGACCACAATTATTCCTGCACTACGGGCCGAGAATAATAGTGTATTCATTGATGGTCATGATCATACCAACAATCGGCCCATCAATGCACTACTACCATCGAGGACTTTTACCACATCATTTGTAACATTACGGTCATGATTACAAGAATAATCCACAGTCATAATCATACCAAGTCCATCCATGCTCTCTGTGCCATGATGTAGACTTTAAAAATTTTTAAAATGAAAAGGAATTTCCTTTATTTATTATTTTGAAATAGTAAGGGTGGATTTGATTAATGTGGTTAGTTATGGGTAAAACATAAATATTTCAAAATAAGAAGTGGTTATAAAATATTCATTTTGTCGAGGGAATAATCGTTTCCATGGAATAAGATATGCTTGTCAGAATATTAAATATCAAGGATATTCTACTAATTTCCCCAGTATAGAAGTCAAAGTTTTAACTTAAAGGGTATTGGAATAATGGAATAAAAAAAGAAATCGCGTGGTTGCATAAAGCAAGCACGGTATTTGCGCGGTATTGTTGAATTATTGATCCTTACGTGAAGGCCTTACTCAATAATTTTCACGGTGAATTCTTATTCAATATTTTATTTTATTGATTCAATAATTCTTTGCGTTGATATTTTATATTATTGTTGTTCAATAATTGTCCTTTGCATGATATTTCCCATTATCGGATCAATAATTCATATTATTTGAATAATATTATTAGATAACATTATTGGCAATGTCTAGAAAGTTCGTCTAAGGAGAGGTTTGGTCACCTAATTGCTGGCGCAAGAAGAGAGATCCTTATTGGAAGCCCCCTCTTCAGGAGCGACTGGTCATTATAAATGTGATTACGTAATATTATTTGTGAATAATTAATTATTGATTCATATGATAAGGAAATATTTATTTTATGTGGATATAAATGATGGATTTATTTATGTGGTTATAAATGAAGAAATTATTGTTGAGGTGTTTTATCGAGTATTTTATCGGTTGGAGGTATTAAAAATCAAATCGGGGGTTTTGAGATATATTATGGGGGTTATAATTTTTAATCAAATAGTTGGATCGTTGTAATTTTTGGATATGTTATACATACATAAGTTGAGTATATGTCCACAAATTTTGAACCGTTAAAATGAGCGAATGATTTGTTATGAATTTTAAGAGGTGACCGATTCGTAAATTAGGTTTATAATTGATTTTGGTGGAAAATTCTAGAATTGAGTGGGCCCCACTTGTGGTTGGTGAAAAAATGTGCTGAATTTTATTTCAAATGTGGTGGGTGGAAATAGTAGCGAGTAAAGCCATCAAAGTTGCGGAGTTAAGTGCGCTTGACGTGCTAACATTTTCCTATAAATAGAGGCTAAGTTAGAATTGAAAATCACACCGTAAACAAGTTTTCTCTCTTTCTCTCTATATTATTGGCGTATTTTGTGAGTATTTAGATACTTTGAGAGTCTTTATTCAAAGATAAGTTTCATTCAAAGATCACTTCCGACCTTTCCTTCCAAAAATCTTGATTCTTTGAGGTAAGGGATGTTATTTTCTTCTCAAATGATATTAATTCTTGATATCATTATCTTTGAAATATTGGTTGGTACTTTTTATCAAATTTGGAACTTTTTCATGCTCGGGGTTACTATTCATGAGTTACTATTCACGAGTTACTATTCATGAGTTACTATTCACGAGTTACTATTCACGAAAGTACTATTAAGTAAGCGTGAAGATGTTTTTTGTGGAATTTCTATCTTTTGGTGTCTGGAGTTACTATTCACGTATATCGGACTATTCACGTATCTGACCACTATTCACGTATACTTGGCACTATTCATCGAAAAATAAAATTTCTTCTTTTCCGTCAAAATATCTATTTTGGATATTAGCTTTGATTGTATCCATGTTTTGATCATTCTTGAATTTTACACCACTATGATTATTTTTGAGGTATTGTTGGACATGGATAAAACAAAGTACGAATCCTTAATCCTTAATCCTTGTCATTTTGTTTCTTTGGATTCGTTCTTTAAAATATTTTTCATCATCCTCGGTCTTAAATGATGATATTATTGAATATCTTTTGGCTGTAGTGCAAAGATGAATGATTTCTGAAGAATATATCTTTGGCACAGAGTAGTGCAAAGATGAGCGGTATTTAAATGAACACATGGCCGATCGATGAATATCTTTGGCCTTTAGTGCAAAGATGAGCAGTGTTGAGATGAACATGACCGATTGATGAATATCTTTGGCACATGTAGTGCAAAGATGAATATTTGATTTGAGATGAATATTGATTGATGTTACAGGATAAAATATTGATGATGGTATTAAATTCATAGATTATAGTAGATTTCATTCTACGTAACTCTTCTATGAATTATTATTTCACTGCGCGAATATTGATCCGAAACTTGTTGTCTCATTGTATTCTATCGATTTTTCCTGTTGGAGACTAACGATAATTTGTTGTATATTATCTTAGTCATAACATTCTTCTATCGGGCTAGTTGAGCTCACCCTTTTCCTTGTTGTTCCATTTTTCTTCTCGGGGAGGCGAGAATGTAGCAGTACTAGTCGGGGTATGGAATGAAGGTTCTAGAGAGAGTTGTTTAGTAGTCCTCACCATTATTGTAAAATAATGTATCAATAAATGTGATGAGGATTTATTTGAGTATAAATATTGTCTAGAAGATAATATTTGTATTTAAACTCATGCTTTTCTTGTTGTAATAATAAAGTTGTAGTTGTTTACATACCATGTATTTGGCGACTCGAATGGGTTGGATGGAATGGACCTATTTTGGGGTCGTCACAATGTGATGAATGACTTCAAAAAATATAAACATGAGGATGATGACAATGATATAAGAATTCAATAAAACAAGTTCAAGAATTAAGTTATTCAGAACTAATAACATCCAAACTGTCAACATGATCTTTGCTTTGTGAGAGTAAAATTCAAGAATGATCGGAAGAATATTTCCATGAAAAGATTTGGATGAAACGCAAATATCAAGGATATTCTACTAATTTCATGGAGTATAGAAGTCAAAGTTTTAACCAACCTGGGTATAATAAAGAATGGAATAACAAAAGAAATCACCATGCATGCAATTACTGACATAGACAAAGTTATTCAGCAGTAATAATAATAACGGAACCAAGTCGGTGAAATTCACACATCGGCAGGATGTTCCACGAGAATAATAAAGATGGAACGGATCCAGGTGTAAAACACACGAGATAGGATATTCTAATGAGAATGATAAAGAGCGGAACCGGTCGGTGTAAAACACATGAACGGGATGTTCCAACAGAATAATAAAGAGCGGAACCAGTCAAGGTGTAAAACACACATGCGCAGGATGTTCCAATGAATAATAATAAAGATGGAACCAGAAAAGGTGTAAAACACCTGCATGAGGATGTTCCAGCGAATAATAGAAGAATGGAATAAAGAAGAAGATCACCAAGTATAGGGGATTAAGCGTATCAAAGTTATTCCAATGAGAATAAATAAGAATGGAATAACAAAAGAAGTTCTCTTCATGAATACAAAAGAATAACACCCCTTACGGTACAACAAATAATATTCCCTACCTTAGAAGAGGCGAATATTGGCGCAAAGTGAAGTAGCGAGAATACTTTTCTTCTTTCTCTCTATAGTTTCTCTCTCTAGAGTTTCAAATTGAATTCGTAAGAAAATAATGAAGGAATGAGCTTCTATTTATAGGAAAATAGAATGCATAGTAATTAATCCATGAGCGGTCCAGATTGATTTACTTTAATCGTGCGGTCCATATTTAAAGCAAAATCTTTTAAATAAAATATAATATATTCTATTTATATAAAAATATTTTACTATGCAAACACTATGCAACACTATGCAAAAACACTATGCATAATAAAATATAATATATTTTATTTATAGAATAACTTTAATAAAGTATTACATTTTATATAAAAGATATTTACATTTTATTACGTTAATAATCTGAATAAAACAAAATGTCATTATCGCTATAATAATTCATATTATTAATAAACAATAATGGAATCAAACCGAGTGACTTCTCACATAAGCATCGATAATCAATATCGTAAGCTACTATGCAACCACACGTATTCATCGTATTTTTACTACCGAGTAGTTCAACAAAGATCAACCAGTAAAACTTCCGCCCGTTATTTCAATAAAATATTTTTGTCGTTTTCTCAATCAAGACAATAATTACATTGTGGGGTCCACCAATGATTGAGTAGTTATCACGAATATTCCCGCTAACCCGAATATTCCCGACCAATCGAATATAATATAACCACTTGCATACTTTGCAAAATTTATAAATATTACCCATAACTATAACATTATATCAAATTATTCCATAATATTCAAAATAATATTTATAGAAAATTCATCTTTATTTATAAAGTGAGGGGTCTTACAACCTCCCCTTCTTATGAAATTTAGCGCCTCGAAATTAGGGTACGATACTGGTATGTCGAAGAGGTAAGGATACCTTGATTTCATTTTGATTCTAACTCCCAAGTCATTTCCTCAACATCGTGGTTCCTCCACAAAACTTTGACTTGAGGTATAACCTTGGAGCGTAGAATATGTTCCTTCTTATCCAAAATTTGAGCAATAACCTCTTCATACGTCAAATCTTCCGCTATTTAAATGCGGGGTTCTAACTCAATAATATGGTTCGGGTCTTTCACATATTTACGTAACATGGATATGTGAAAAAGCGTTATGAAAACGTTATGAACACGAGACATATTGGCGTGAAAGCGAGTCTATTGGCCACGCGATTCCTACTCGATCGAGGATTAAAATGGACCGATGAATCGAGGATTAAGTTTCCTCTCTTTCCAAATCTTGTAACTCCTTTCCATGGAGCAACTCTTAACAACACATGATCTCCTATATCGAATTCCACGTCCTTTCGATGAAGATCAAGATAACTCTTTTTATCGATTTTGTGAGGTTTTATATCGTTGTCGGATTGTTTGAATCTTTTCCGTAGTCATACGTACCAACTCCGGTCCCAACAACGTTGTTTCACCCACCTCATCCCAACATCCGAGAACGACACTTTCTTCCACACAACGCTTGAATGGAGCCATGCCAATACTTGCTTGATAAGCTGTTGTTGTGGGAAAACTCCACCAATGGTAAGAACTTGTCCCAACTCCCTTGAAATCAAGGACACGAGTCTTAATAGATCTTCAAGAGTTTGAATAGTCCTCTCCGAGGTTGTCCGTCCGTCTGAGGATGATATGCCGAAGCTAAATCGTAAATCTGTGCCCATAGCTTTTTGCAAACTAACCCAAAATCGTGAAGTGAATCTTGGGTCTCGATAAGAAACTATGGATACCGACATACCATGCAGTCTTACAATCTCGTTTATGTACATACGAGCAAGACGTTCAAGTGTATAAGTTTCTCGTATCGATAAGAAATGAGCAGACTTGGTCAATCTATCAATAATGACCCAAATCGCATCAATGCCTTGAGAAACCTTAGGATGGCCCAGAATGAAATCCATGGTAATGTGCTCCCACTTCCATTACGAATTTCAAGTGGTTGCAATGGACCTTTTGGTACTTGATGTTCCGCTTTAACTCGTTGACAAGTTAGACACCTTGAGATAAAGCAGCGCTATCTCTCTCTTCATATTGCTCCACCAAAATGTATGGCGAATATCATGATACATTTTGGTACTCCCGAGATGGATTGCAAATGGTGTGTTGTGCGCCTCCATCATGATATTATACTTTAAATCAGGTCGTTAGGAACACAAAGTCCGGAGTTAACTCAAGTATTCCTTCTTCATCGATTCTTGCTTAAGATAGCACCCTCTTGCACTTTCTTCCACATACGCATCGCCTCCAGTGCGTAGCTTGAGCGGCTTTAACTTTATCGATTAAAGTCGGTTCTACTCAGTATATTCGCTATCATCACATGCGTCCGGAGTCTTTAACTCTATCTCCATCCTTTGCAAGTCACACAAAATGGGCCTTAGCGTTAACAATAACGCACTTCGTACTTGCATATGATCTTCTACTCAATCGTCGGCTACTACCACGCTCGCTTTTCGAGGATGGTATTGGATGGTATGATCATAATCTTTCAATAGTTCAAGCCAACGTCGTTGTCACATGTTGAGTTCCTTTTGAGTGAAGAAATATTTGAGGCTTTTATGATCCGTAAAGATTTCCACTTTCTCCCCATACAAGTAATGCCTCCAAATTTTAAGTGCAAGATAACATTTGCTAACTCCGGATCATGAGTAGGATAATTCCTCTCATATTCTTTGAGTTGTCGAGGCATAAGCTATAACTTTTCCATGTTGCATGAGAACACATCCCAACCCTTTGCAAGAAGCATCATGTAGATGACAAATCCTCGAGGCGGATGGTATTGTCGAACAGTCTTTGAAATAAGTCTCCTCTTGAGTTCTTGAAAACTCTTCTCACATTCTTCGCTCCAATAGAACTTTGTATCTTTTCGAGTCAATTTGAGTTAATGGAGTAGCGATTCGAGAAAATCCTTCCACGAATCTCCGATAATAACCAGCTAAACCGAGAAAGTTACGTACTTTGATCACTAATTTAGGTTGTTCCCAGCTTTGAATAGCTTCAATCTTTGTTGGGTCAACAGATATTCCATGACTTGATACCACGTGCCCAAGGAATGCTACTTCTTCAAGCCAGAACTCGCATTTCTTCAACTTGGCATAAAGCTTATATTCACGAAGCTTTTAGAGTGTCAGCCTCAAGTATTGCTCATGATCTTCACGGCTTTTGGAATAAATAAGGATGTCATCAATAAAGACGACCACAAAGTTATCTAAATATTCCTTGAATACTCGGTTCATCATATCCATGAAGGAAGCAGGAGCATTAGTCAATCCAAAGGACATGACTAGGAATTCATAATGCCCGTACCGAGTTCTGAAAGCCGTCTTTGGAATGTCAGTGGTTCTAATCTTCAATTGGTGATATCCGGAACGAAGATCAATCTTTGAAAAGAATTTGGCTCCTTGCAACTGGTCAAACAGGTCATCAATACGTGGCAATGGATACCTATTTTTGATGGTGACATGATTCAACTCCCGATAATCAATACAAAGTCGCATACTCCCATCTTTCTTCTTCACGAATAGAACAGGAGCACCCCAAGGAGAAGTACTAGGACGAATAAAGCCAATGTCTAACAATTCCTGCAGTTGGGTCTTTAACTCCTGAAGTTCAATAGGAGCCATTCGATATAGGGCTTTGGAAATAGGTTTTGTACCGGGTTCAAGGTCGATACAAAATTCAATTTCACGCCGGGGTAGGCTGGAAGTTCTTCGGGGAATACGTCAGGAAATTTATTAACAATAGAAATATCGCTCAAAACTGACGTATTTTTGTTTAAATCTGTGACATGAGCTAAGAAAGCTTAACATCCGTTTTTCAATAAACGAATAGCTTTATGGCTTGAGATGACCGTGATTGATTTTAATGGTTTGGTCGTTTGAATTCGCATAATAGGTTGATTAGGAATATGAAAACTAGCAACCTTACGAAAACAATCAATTTTTGCATGATAAGTAGTTAACCAATCAATCCCTAGAATCACGTCAAATGCAAGTATTTTTAATGAAATAAGATCGACGAGGTAATGTGAGGGTACCGATTTGAACCAAACAAGACTTATAAGCGATTGGATGTAATGAAGGTTTCTCCCAACGGAGTTTCCACGAGATAAGTCAAAGTCTAATTTCTCCCGAGTCAAATTTAATCGATGGCGCAAGTAGGAGAAATAAAAGAATGGGTAGAAGCCCAGGTATCAAATAAAGTATAGACTTCATTAGAGTTTATGATAAGCTTACCCGTGATGACCTCATTCGGGTTCCTTGCTCTCTGGGAGGTCACAACAAACGCTTCTCCCTCAGACTACTGGGTTTTGATTTTTACGACTACCTTTGGTGCCTCCATCTTAGTTGAATTTGTCTTTGGTAAACGACAAAATCGAGCTAAGTGACCTTCTCTTCCACAATTATAACATGCTTTGGACTTGCATAGCACGATTCGGACCGATGTGTCCTCTTCTCCGCATTTGAAGCATATGATAGGTGGTTTTCTCCTTCCTTAACAACGGGTCTTTGGTCTTTGGCGTCTTTCAATCATTGTTGAATCTCCGGTTTCTTGAAATGTCCATTCTTATTGTTTTGGCCCCGATTACCACCGAAGTGGTTACCATATCCTTTGTTGATTCCTCCACGCTTGTTGTCACCGCTTGATGACTACTCTCATTTGGTATTATAATTTTCTTACCGCTTCTCTTTTTAGTTCGTTGACTCGTTATCGCGCTCCACTAATCGAGCCCTATTTACAACATCGAATACAAACACGGTTTATGAGAAATAAGATGTTGGCGTATCTCGACTTCAAACCTCTTAAAACATTCGCGCCATTCTTTCTTCATTATCCACCAGTGAGACGTAAAACCGTGATAACTCTCGCAAATTTTGCCTCGTATTGCGACACGGTCATATTGTTTTGTTTCAACTTGATAAACTCCACCTCCTTCATATGGCGAATACTTTCGGTGAAAGTATTTGTCGTTGAACGACTCTGAAACTTCTCCCAAGATATCTTCAAGACAAAGAAGTTGAGTCGTTTTTACCGATTCCCACCGATGTCTGCCTCTCCACGCAACATAAAGGCGTGAAAGGAACCTTTTGCTCCTCGGAGCATCCCAAGACATCAAATATCTTGGTAATCTGCTTTATCCATGCTTCCAGCGGAAGTGGTTTTGGCTCTCCTTAAACTCCGGTGGTCCCGGCTCCTTGAATTGTTTAGCGGTGACCGCCCGAGAGTTTCGTGTTTCCACCTACGTTTTTGGACAGGAGTCGCTCTACTTTCTTTGTTGCATAAATTTCATAAAGCCTCACGAACATTTGATCATTCATCATTTGGTCAGTGTTATTGTTTGCATGAGGATTGTCGCCTTCCTGATGCACATTATCCTGATTATTGATATGTGGTGAATCAACGATCGTCTGTGCTCCATTGCTATTCTCAACATTCTCAGATGTCATTTTTAGATACTGCCACAAAACAAAAGATTAATTGACATGTAACAATTATCTTTATATTCTGACCGACCAATAAAATAGCACATAAACTTAGGTAGGTCATACTAACGAAGGTATTCCCCGTCTCTCCCCTCCTAGTACTATTCTCACATCTTAGCCAGGGATCATATCCCTAAGCTCTGATACCAACTGTGACGCCCCCAAAATTAGGTATACATCACCCATCTTGGGTAGTTAGATCGGTGCGTAATTTTAAATACAACTTACTAATATAAGCGCTGTATGCAATACGACATAAAGCATGAGTTTGAATACAAATATTGTCTACTAGATATTATACAAACTCAAAAGGAGTCCTCATTATAATTATTATCACACTATTTCACGAATAGTGAGGACTACTAATGCTATCCTCCGGACCATTACTTCGCTTCTCGACTCGTCCGGCTATGTTCTCATTTTTAAGAGAACGGTGAAAGAAAGGGTGAGCTCAACTAGCCCAAAGAAGAAATATTATGACTAAGATAATGCGAATAAATTATCAATAGCCTTCAACATTGTTAAAGCGATAAAATATAATAAACATCAAGTTTAAGCTGCGGCATGAGAACAAGCAATCCATTAAAAGAGTCAAGTAGAAAATAAAATCTACTATCTTTTATGATTTAAAAGGTTTTTCATCATCGTTATATTTGAGACTTCGACTTTAATAAATAATCCACATCATCGAATCACCCCCGCACTACTGCCAAGGATATTCTTTAGTATCACGACCACAATTATTCTCGCACTACGGCCAAGAATAGTTGTGTATTCATTGATGGTCATGATCATGCCAACAATCATCCATCAATGCACTACTACTAATCGAGGACTTTTACCACATCATTTGTAACATTACGGTCATGATTACACCGAATAATCCACTGGTCATAATCATACCAAGTCCATCCATGCTCTGTGCCACAGATGACTTTAAAAAATATAAACATGAGGATGATGACAATGATATAAGAATTCAATAAAACAAGTTCAAGAATTAAGTTATTCAGAACTAATAACATCCAAATATCAACATGATATCGCTTTGTAGAGTAAAATTCAAGAATGATCGGAAGAATATTTCCATGAAAAGATATCTTTGGATGAAACGCAAATATCAAGGATATTCTACTAATTTCATGGAGTATAGAAGTCAAAGTTTTAACCATTTGGGTATAATAAAGAATGGAATAACAAAAGAAATCACCATGCATGCAGATTACTTGACATGAGCGAGTTATTCAGCAAGAATAATAATAACGGAACCGGGTCGGTGAAATTCACAATGCAAGCAGGATGTTCCAACAGAATAATAAAGATGGAACCGGATCCGGTGTAAAACACATGGATAGGATATTCCAACAGAATGATAAAGGCGGAACCCGGTCCGGTGTAAAACACACAAACAGGATGTTCCGCAGAATAATAAAAGGCGGAACCAGTCAAGGTAAAAAACACACGCACGAGGATGTTCCAATGAATAATAATAAAAGCGGAACCAGTCAGATGTAAAACACATGCACGAGGATGTTCCAACGAGAATAATAGAAGAATGGAATAAAAGAAGAAGATCACCAGTATAGGGATTCGCAGATACGAGTTATTCAATGAGAATAAATAAGAATGGAATAACAAAAGAAGTTCTCTTCATGAATACTGAAAAAGAATAACACCTTACACAGGTACAACAAATAATATTCCCTACCTTAGAAGAACTGAATATTGGCAAAGTGAAGTAGCGAATACTTTTCTTCTTTCTCTCTATAGTTTCTCTCTACAGAGTTTAAAATGAATTCGTAAGAAAATAATGAAGGAATGAGCTTCTATTTATAGGAAAATAGAATGCATAGTAATTAATCCATGAACGGTCCCGATTGATTTACTTTAATCTGACGGTCCATATTTAAAGCAAAATCTTTAAATAAAATATAATATATTCTATTTATATAAAAACATTTTACTATGCAAATACTACGCAACACTATACAAAAACACTATGCAAAATACTATGCGTAATAAAATATAATATATTTTATTTATAGAATAACTTTAATAAAGTATTCATTTTATATAAAAGATGTTTCGTTTTATTACGTTAATAATCTGAATAAAACAAAACGTCATTATCATTATAATAATTCATATTATTAATCGATAATAATGGAATCAAATGAGTGACTTCTCACATAAGCATCGATAATCAATATCCGCTGTCTACTTATATGCAACCACGTACGACATCGTATTTTTTACTACAAAAGTAGTTCAACAAGATCAACCGGTAAAACTTCCATAGTTATTTGATAAAATATTTTTGTCGTTTTCTCAATCAAATGATAATTACATTGTAGGGTCCACCAATGATTGTAGTTGTCTGCGAATATTCCCCCGCTAAACCGAATATTTAAAACCAATCGAATATAATATAACCACTTGCATACTTTGCAAAATTTATAAATATTACCCATAACTATAACATTATATCAAATTATTCCATAATATTCAAAAATAATATTTATAGAAAATTCATCTTTATTTATAAAAGTTGGGGTCTTACATTTGTCGTCTCAATTATTGATTTAATAATATAAAATATTATGCAGATGATACTATGACAATAATCGAATCAATAATATGAGAGATATTATGCAGTAATTACTGTAGCAATAATTGAGTATAACTGAGTGACTTCTTACGTAAGCATCAATAATCAAAGATATTATGCAACCATGCACGTGTATTACTGTACTTTTACCACTGGGTATTTCAACAGTTTAACGGTAAAACTTTCGCCGTTATTTTTATAAAAAAGATATTCATGTCGTTTTATAACTCCGACAATACTTCCGTTGTGAGGTCCACCAATGATTGTGCCGTCGTACGAATATTCCTTGTTAAAACGAATATTCACCGACCAATCAAATATTTTATAACCACTTACTTACTTTGCAAAATTTGTAAATATTACCCATAACTATAACATTATATCAAAATCACACCATAATATTCAAAAATATATTTCAAGAAAAATTAATCTTTATTCATAAAAATTTGGTTCTTACATACTTTACTGTTGTAACTTTGTGTGCATGCTAATCAGTATGGTTGAAAAGGGTTTTAGGAAAGTTGGGTCTGAAATCAAACTCTCAAAGAACCTAGTAACGCATGATCGTAGTAACACATAGATGTACATTTCCATTTTCTCCGAGAGCTAACAATGGTTGGTACATTGGAGCTGGTGTATTATGGGACACAAGAACAGTTGGTTTATGTGATGACTAAACCACTCAAACTGGATGTTTTCTTGAAGTTGCGACGGCTATTGAGAGTTTGTTCTGAGATGGATATAAACTGAGTGCTTGTAGAATTCAGTTTAAGGGATGAATTGTTAAGTTTTTTTGTTCCAGACGTCAGGTTGCTTTAGTAGGTTGTTACCACTCTGTCAATAAATCCTTACTGTTAAGGGTTAGTTATTTAATTGAATAGTCTTACTACGTTTTTAGGATCTGTAAAACGTGGGATGATATTTTTCTTTCAAGTTTTGCTCTGTATGGTTATATAAGATAGCTTTTGCTCTTCAATCAAATAACAGAGATTTCTCCCAAACTTCTTTATCTTTTCATAAATTCTCTGACCTTTAACGGGTGTTTCCTCGAATATTAATTAATTATAAACTGACCATTAAATTTTAACACCACCAGTATATGAATCTGCACTACGTAAATTTAAGTCATGTACATAGATTTACACCACCTTTATGAATCATCGCCATATTCTCAACAAAGTGTCAATTTCAAGCTACGTATACAAGTGTACACCATGTTCTCAATAATGAAATCATTTTTAGAACTTCACACACATCTTATACATTTTGTAAAACACTAGCGCCTCCTGTACGCTAGCTAAACACTTTACACGCTACTTCTCCGTTCATTAATATAAGTCATTTTAAAGTTGTACACGAATAATAAGAAAATGATTATAAAATATTAAATATAATATTAATTATTTATATTGCCCTTGTATTGAAAAAAAAGAGTATTATTTATTGGACAGAGAATAATGAGATAACTAAAGTTATATTTAATACTTTGGATAATATTAGAAACTAAGTCATTAATATTTACTTGAAATTCTCAAACGACTTATATTAAGAAACAAATTTTTTTTTTAAAACGATTTATATTAAAGACAGGAAGGAGTACTTACTAATAGAGAATTCAGTTCAAAATTTTCACGCGCCACCTCATCCTCAAGACTCAATTTCACGTCACACTCAAAATTAAAACAAACAAAAACAGAGGGAGAAAATAACTATGATTTTGAGTTTTAAAATGGACGGAAAAAAAAAAAAAAAAAAATTTTTTTTAAAAAATTATTTTTTTAATATATAAAAAAATGACAAAATGAGGAGCCATTTTTCTTATAAAAGTTATTTGTTCAAAAATAAATAAATTTACCCTCTGTATTGTAAACATAATAAAATTATTATCAAATTTAAATATTAATTTTATCTTTTTCTCGAATATACTCAACAACAATATATAAAAATTAGCAAAACTAATGATTTAGCCACCATAGTTGGCACGTTTTACCGAATAGACGATTAAACTTTTAATTTTTCAAATTACCCAACTAAACTAATTATTATTGTAAAATTGGATCATTCTGTTAAATTTGGCTCACGTATGTTAAATTCTTTCAGTTATTATCTGACGTGGAGGCAGAAAAAAAAAGAGGAAAAAAAAGAAGATAATGACATGGCTCTAAATAAAATAGTTGTTAGTACAATCAAATGAAGCTAACATATATCAGAAGTCGAAGTTGAGGGAGAGAGAGAGAGCGACAAAGGATGGCCAATCTTCTGCAGATCACTTCAGATAGCGATGAAGCCATGATTTTGTGTTTAAAATTCTTCCCAACCTCGTTCACGGCTCACTGATTCTTCGTTCTACAAACTAGGGTTCCAACGACGAAGGCGAATCGATCTAGGGTTTTTTTCTGCAAATCTCTAGCTTAGATCTCCGTTGGTACAAGGTATGTATGATTTTGTTTTTAAAAACTCTTCCCTTTTTCCTTTAGCAAGTGTGAGACCCCGAATTTTATGAATAAAGATTTAATTTTCTCGAAATATTTTTTTGATATTAAGGAGTAAATTTGATATAATGTTATAGTTTTGGGTAATATTTATAAATTTTGCAAAGTATGCAAGTTGTCATATAATATTCGTTTGGTCGTGGAATATTCTTACTGTCGGGGAATATTCGTAAGACGACGCAGCCTTGTGTGGGCCCCATAGCAGAAAGCAATTGGATGAAGAAAAAGACAAGTATGAGTTTTTATAAATAACGGCATAATTATTACCGTTAACACTGTTGGAATACCAGGTGGTTAAAATACAGTAATATGTGGTGTTGCACAGTAGCACACGGTATTGCACCAATTATTGATTCTTACGTAAGAAGGCACTACTCAATAATTGTTACAGTAATTATTGTCAATATTTTATTTTATTGATTTAATAATTGCTGCGTTGATATTTTATATTATTGTTGTTTCAATAATTATCACAGCATAGTATTTTCCATTATCAGATCAATAATTCATATTATTTAAATAATATTATTAGATAGCATTGTTGGCAATGTCTCGAAAGTTCTGTCTAAAGAGATGTTTGGTCACCTAATTGCGCGCCAGTAAGGAGAAATCCTTATTGGAAAGCCCCCTCTTTCCTGAGAACAGTCTGGTTATCAATATTGTGATTCAATAATATTATTTGTGAATAATTAATTATTGATTTATATGATAAGGAAAATATTCATTTTATGTGGATATAGATGGAGAAAAAATTTTATTGTGATAATTGTTGAAAATTGATATTTTATCTTTTCTAATAAAATAATTTATTATATTATAATAATAAAATAATGGTGATATTTTCACAATGAGTGTGTAATATATGAGTAAATGAGGAGGAATAGTATTTTTGTTACAAAAAATGTTTAACACATGTTTTGTGTGTTGGTGGACCCTATTTTTGATTGAAATTTGATTATAGCCTGCAAAATCGTCCGTATGTGGATTTCGGTCAATTTATGTTTGGAATTTGGAAAAACTTAAACTTACAAAATTGTAGAGAATTGAATTTCCTATGGAAGGACATAAGACAAATTTTTCTGATAAAATACTATTTATTATGAATTATTGAAGTTCCGGAATATTGGATCTGAATTTATTTTGTTACAAAAAATATTTAAAATATGTTTTTCATTTTGGTGGGCCCCACTTGCATGTGTAAGATGCTGAATTCAGATTTCTTGGTGTGCGTAGGAAATTTATATAAATATATTAATATTTTATTAAATTTTTTGCTTTGGTGTTCTAAGCAATTTCGCTTAAATAGGGTGCCTAGGTTAAAATAGAAAATCACACCAGAAACAAGTTTTCTTTCTCTATATTATCGAGCGTATTCTTGTGAGTATTTTGATACTTTGAGTGTTGCTATATGGTGCAAGTTTCTTTCAGCGTTATATCCGTTATTCAGCCAGAAGTACTATTCTTTTGAGGCAAGGGGTATTATTTATTTCACATTCTGAAGAGATATTATTTTTCGTATTCGTATGAATATTATCTTCGTTCAATATTCATAAAGAGTATTATCTTCATTCAATATTCATGGAAATATTATCTTCGTTAAATATTCGTTGGAATATTTTTTTCGTTCAACAGTTGTAAGGGATGTTATTTTTGTTCAATATTCGCTTGAAATAATATTTTCTTCCATACTCTGTAGTATGTAAGTAATATTATTTTGTTTCAGATTTCGAATTCTATACTCGTTTTGTTAAAGTTTTGGCTTCTATACTCCATGAAATTAGTAGAATATCCTTGATATTTGCGCTTCATCCAGTATCTTTTCATGAAAATATTATTCTAAGCATTCTTGATAAGTTTTAACTTTTTCATGTCGGGCTACTATTCACGGGGTTACTATTCTCAAAGTTACTATTCATGGGTACTATTCACTCAGTTACTATTCACCCAGGGTACTATTCATGACAAAAATTTATTTCTTTTCGGTCCAAATCATTTTTAATACAATATTATTCTTGAATTTTACTCCACAAAGCAGTATCATGTTGACAGTTTGGATGTTATTGATTTTTGGATAAATTAAATTATAAATCTTTAAAAATTTATCCTTGAACTTGTTTTATTGAATTCTTATATCACTGTCATCATCCTCATGATTATATTATGTTGAAAGTCATCTGTGGCCTGTAGTGCATAGATGGACTTGGTATGATTATGACCAGAGATTATTCGGTATAATCATGACTGTAATGTTACAAATGATGTGGTAAAAGTCTTCATTAGCCCGTAGTGCATTGATGGACAGTTTTTGGTATGATTATGGTCATGGATTCTCTTCGGCCAAAGGTGCAAAGATGAATTGTTTTATGGCATGATCATGACTATTGATGAATACACGAATATCCTTGGCCCGTAGTGCATGGATAATTTGTGGTCGTGATACTAAAGAATATCATTGGTCGTAGTGAGGGGTGATTCGATGATGTGGATTACTTATTAAGCTGAGTCTCAACGATAAAAGTAATGAAAAACCTTTTTAAATCTCTACTTGACTCTTCTAATAGATTGCTTGTTCCGCTGCAGTTAAACTTGATGTTTATTATATTTTATCAGTTTAACACTGTTAAAGGTTAACGATAAATTATTCTGCATTATCTTAGTCATAATATTTCTTACTGGGCTAGTTGAGCTCACCATTTTCCTTTCATTGTTCTCTTCAGGAAATGAGAACGTAGCCAGGACTAGTCGGGAAACGGAGTGACGGTCCAGATGATAGCATCAGTAGTTCTCACTATTCTATGAAATAGTGTGATAATAAATGTATTGAGGACTACATTTGAGTTGAATACTATCTAGAAGACAATATTCGTATTAAAACTCTCAGTTTATGTTTTGTCGTATTTTTTTTTACGATAACAGTATTATTGAGTTGTATTTGAATTTTGTACCATGTACTTGGCGACTCAAGATGGGTGATGTATACCTATTTTGGGGGCATCACAGTTGGTATCAAATGTAAGACCCCAGCTTTTTATAAATAAAATTGAATTTTCCTCTATTTATTATTGTGAATAATAAGGTATTAATTTGATATAATACTTTGGTTATGGGTGAAATGTGAAAATTTTGCAAAATAAGCAAGTGGTTATAAAATATTCATTGTTGTCGGGGAATATTCGTTTGGTCATAGAATATTCTTTACGTCTTGGGAATATTAGATACGACGGTAGCGACCATTCATTGTGGGCCCCATAACGGATAGCGGTGGGATAACGAAAATGACAAATTTGAGTTTTTACAAATAACGGCGTAGTTGTTACAATTAACATTTGTTGGAATACCCAATGGTTAAAAATCTGATAGAATGCGTGGTTGCACGTAGCACGATTTTGCACTGATATTTTTGAATTATTGATTCTTACGTGAAGAAAGCACTTTACTCAATAATTGTTACAAAATTATTATTCAATATTTTATTTTATTGGTTCAATAATTGCTGCGTTGATATTTTATATTATTGTTGTTTTAATAATTGTCACTGCACAGTATTTCCCATTATCGGATCAATAATTCATATTATTTGAATAATATTACTCCCTCCGTCCCATAGTTATAGGCTGATTTTCCATTTTGAGATGTCCCAATATATAGGCTACTTACTATTTATAAAATTTAGTTGGTTCATTATTTTACTTTTATGCCCTTATAATAAATATTTAACCATTACTCTTTTTTTGAAGAAACAACATTCAATGTCACTGTTTTTATCACCACATTTAATGTTGTTGTATTCTCATTGGTTAAAGTTCTATGGTTATGGACTTTAACACGTCAATCAATGAAGTTAAAAGTTTTAGTGTGATAAGTAAGGAGTATTTAACTTATTCATTAATTCCATATTAAGGGGTATATGTGGAAACTGTATGTTAAAAATTGCCACTTAAATTGATTTTCTTAAACTATGTGCCAAAAGAAATCAGCCTATAACTATGGGACGAAGGGAGTATAAGATAGCATTATTGACAATGTCTAAAAATTTCTGTCAAAGAGAGGTTTGGTCACCTAATTGTGCGCCAGTAAGGAGAAATCCTTATCGGAAAGCCCCCTTCCCCTTTCTTGGGAACGGCCTGGTTGTCATAATTGTGATTCTGTAATATTATTTATGAATAATTAATTATAGATTTATATGATAAGGAAATATTTATTTTATGTGGATATAATTGAAGGAATTAATGTTGAGGTGTTTTTGTCGGAATGGAGGTATTAAAAATTAAATCACTGTTCTTGAGATATATTGCGTGAGTTATAATTTTTAATCTGACCGTTGGATCGTTGTGATTTTTGGATATGTTATACATATATAAGTTGAGTATATGTCCACAAATTTTGAACCGGTAAAAATGAATGTATAATTTGTTATGAATTTTAAGAGGTGACTGATTCGGAAATTAGGTTTATAAATGATTTTGGTGGAAAATTCTAGAATTGAGTGGGCCCCACTTGTGGTTGGTGAAGAAATGTGCTGAATTTTATTTCAAATGTGGTGGGTGGCAATAGTAGCAGGTAAAGCCATCAGGTAGCAGGTCAAGTCTACTTCGGCGTGCTAACACTTTCCTATAAATAGAGGGCTAAGTTAGAATTGAAAATCACACCAGAAACATAAGCTTTCTCTCTTTCTCTCTCTATATTATCGAGTGTATTTTGTGAGTATT
Source organism: Panax quinquefolius (assembly GCA_020205615.1). Lineage (NCBI taxonomy): Eukaryota > Viridiplantae > Streptophyta > Magnoliopsida > Apiales > Araliaceae > Panax > Panax quinquefolius. The sequence continues at coordinate 66,907,997 of CM035165.1, read as the reverse complement.
TAGATAATTTGTGAGTTTTTGTTTATCAGTGCAAGTTTTTTTCAGCCTGATATCGATATTCCGATCAGAAGTACTGTTATTTTGAGGTGAGGGATGTTATTTTCTTCATAAATGATATTATTTCTTTCAATATCATTATGCCGAAATATTGGTCTGAACTTTTTATCAAATTTGAAACTTTTTGTGTCGGGGTTACTATTCACGTATACGGCACTATTCACTTATATAGCACTATTCACTGAAAAATGAAATTTTCTCCTTTTTGTCCAAGATGTTTATTATGGCTACTATCTTTGATTGTATCCATGTTTTGATCTTTATTCTTGAATTTTGCTTCAAATTGGTTATTATGGAGTATTATTGATCTTGGATAAACTGTAATATGAATCTCTAATATTTGTTATTTTGTTTTACTGGATTCGTTCCTTTAAAATATTTTTCATCATCCTCAGTCCTAAATGATGATATTACAGAATATCTTTGGCCTGTAGTGCAAAGATGAATATTTGATTCAAGATGTATATTGATTGATGTTACAGGGATAAAATATTGATGATGGACTTTTAAATCTTAGAAGATAGTAGAATTCTTTCTCTACTTGACTCTTCTTCTTTGGATTCTTTCATTTTTCGTTGCAGTTGTTGATCTAAAACTTGTTGTCTATTATATTTTATCAGATTTTTCCCTATTGAAGACTAATGATAATTTGTTGTATATTATCTTAGTCATAATATTCTTTACTGGGCTAGTTGAGCTCACCATTTTCCTTTTTGTTCCATTGTTCTTCCCAGGAGGAGAGAAATTAGCAGGAACTAGCCGGGGTATGGAGTGATGATTCAAGATAGTTGTTTTAGTAGTCCTCACTATTTTGTAAAATAGTGTATCAATAATTATAATAAGGACTTATTTAAGTGTGGATATTGTCTAGAAGACAATATTTGTATTTAAACTCACAGTATATGTGTTGTCATATTTTACACGACAATTGTATTACTGAAGTTGTATTTATTTCTATACCATGTATTTGGCGACTCAGAATGGGTGATGTATACCTATTTTGGGGGCGTCAAAGTTGGTATCAAAGCTTAGGGATATGATCCCTGGCTGAGATGTGAGACAAGAACTAGGAGGGGAGAGATGGGGAATTGCTTCGCTAGTATGACCTGACTAAGTTTATTTGGTATTTATTTGGTCGGTCAGAGTATAGGGATAATATGTGACATGTTAATTAACCCTTGTTTTGTAGCAGTATTTGAGAATGGCAGCTGCAAATATAAACGATGGAGTGAATGAGACAGTGGAGACACCTTTAATCACCACCGAGGGGAACGTGTAATAGGAAGGCAATATTCCTCATGTAAACAACACTACCGAACAAATGATGAATGATGGGATGTTTAGAAGTTTTTTGAAATTCATGCAAAATCAGACGAGGGAGACTCGTTGTGACGCCCCCAAAAATAGGTATACATCACCCATCTTGGGTAGTCAGATACATGGTATAGAATTTAAATAAAACTTACTAATATAACTGTCGTGTACAATACGACATAAACTGTGAGTTTGAATACAATATTGTCTACTAGAGATCATACAAACTCAAAAGGAGTCCTCATTACAATTATTATCACACTATTTCACAGAATAGTGAGGACTACTAATGCTATCCTCTGGACCATTACTCCGTTTCCCGACTCGTCCCAGCTATATTCTCATTTCCTGAAGAGAAAAGTGAAAGAAAGGGTGAGCTCAACTAGCTCAGTAAGAAATATTATGACTAAGATAATGCGTAATAAATTATCATTAGCCTCACAACATGATGTTAAACCGATAAAATATAATGAACATCAAGTTTAACTATAAGCGAACCAAAGAATCCATTAAAAGAGTCAAGTAGAAAATAAAATCTACTATCTTTTATGATTTTAAAAGGTTTTTCATCACTGTTATAGCTGAGACTCAGCTTTAATAAATATTCCACATCATCGAATCACCCCTGCACTACGGCCAAGGATATTCTTTAGTATCACGACCACAATTATTCATGCATTCACGGGCCAAGAATATTTGTGTATTCATTAATGGTCGTGATCATGCCAACAATCGTCCATCAATGCACTACTACTAATCGAGGATTTTTACCACATCATTTGTAACATTACGGTCATGATGATTACAATCGAATAGTCTCTCGGTCATAATCATACCAAGTCCATCTATGCACTACTGTGCCACGTATGACTTTCAACATAATATAAACATGAGGATGATGACAATGATATAAGAATTCAATAAAACAAGTTCAAGAATTAATTTATCTAGGAACCAATAACATCCAAATATCAACATGATACTACTTTGTAGAGTAAAATTTAAGAATATCGAGAAGAATATTTCCATGAAAGAATCTTTGGATGAAGCGCAAATATCAAGGATATTCCACTAATTTCATGGAGTATAGAAGTCAAAGTTTTAACCAACTGGGTATAATAAAGAATGGAATAACAAAAGAAATCACCATGCATGCGATAGACCGCAAGACAGCAAAAGTTATTCCAATGTAATAATAAATAACGGAATTCAGTCGTCCCAGAAAACGCATGCATGTGATATTCCAACAGTAATAATAAAGAATGGAACCAGGTCCTACAAAAAACACATGCATGTGATGTTCCAAAGAATAATAATAATAAAGCGGAAACCAGTCCGGTGTAAAACACACAGATAGGATGTTCCAATAGAATAATAATAAAGACGGAACCAGGTCCGATGTAAAACACACAGACAGGATGTTCCAAAAGAATAATAGAAGAATTTCACCAAGTATAGGGTAAACCACATATACAGGTTATTCCAACAGAATAATAAGCAATGGAATAACAACAGTTCTCTTTATGAATAAGAAAGAATAACACCCCTTACTTTTAGTAGGAGATTGAATACTGCAGTAGTGTAGTAACAAAATACTCTTCTTCTTTCTCTTTTATTCTCTCTATACTTTCTCTCTCTATAGCTTGAATAAATTCGTGAAAAATAATGAAGCACTAGGCCTCTATTTATAGAAGATTTCTAGCTTAGCACCTGCCATGTGAAAAGGCAAGTGGCTTGACGACTGGTGATGTGAAAAGAAAAGTGGTTTGACGCCTGTAATGTGAAACGACAATTGGTTCGACGCTTGTAATGTGAAACGACAAGTGGTTCGACGCCTGTAATGTGAAACGACAAGTGGTTCGACGCCTGTAATGTGAAACGACAAGTGGTTCGACGCTTGTAATATGAAATGGCAAGTGGTTTGACGTCTGGTAAAGGTAATTACTATTGACGAAGGTAATTACTATTCACAAAGGTAATTACTATTGATGAAGGTAATTACTATTGACGAAGAGACTCTTTATATACATCAAGGATTGAATAAATATTACACAAATCATTTTATTTTTAATCAACACATATTTAATCTTTCAACAATTATTAATCATTTATAACTTGTCGTCTCAATTATTGATTTAATACTATAACATATTATATGAGATGATATTGTGACAATAATTGAATCAATAATATAAGAGATATGATGCAAAGAATTATCGTAGCAATAATTGAGCATAGCCGAAAGTGACTTCTCACATAAGCATCAATAATCAATATCGTGTGCTACTATACAACTACGCATATTATCGTATTTTTTACTACTAGGGTAGTTCAACAGCTTTTAACGGTAACACCTCCGCTAGTTATTTTTATAGAAAGATAATTTTGTCGTTTTCTAACTACGACAATACTTCCGCTATGGGGTCCACTAATGATCGAGCCGTCGCATTTAATATTCCCGACAAAAAGAATATTCCCCACCAAACTAATATTTTATAACAACTTGCTTACTTTGCAAAATTTATAAATATTACCCACAACTATAACATTATATCAAATTTATTCCATAATATTCAAAAATAATATTTATAGAAAAATTCATCTTTATTTATAAAAGTTGGGGTCTTACAACCTTCCCTTCTTATGAAATTTTGCCCTCGAAATTAGTGGTACGACTGGTATGTCGAAGAGGTAAGGATACCTTGATTTCATTTCGATTCTAACTCCCAAGTCATTTCTTCAACATCGTGGTTCCTCCACAAAACTTTGACTTGGGTATAACCTCGAGCGTAGAATATGTTCCTTCTTATCCAAGATTTGAACAGAACCTCTTCATACGTCAAATCTTCCGCTATTTCGTCCTGGTTCTAACTCAATAATGTGGTTCGGGTCTTTCACATATTTACGTAACATGGATATGTGAAAACATTATGAACACGAGACATACTTCAAGCGGTAAAAGCGAGTCTATAGGCCACAGTTCCTACTCGATCGAGGATTAAAATGGACCCGATGAATAGAGGATTAAGTTTTCCTCTCTTTCCAAATCTTGTAACTCCTTTCCATGGAGCAACTCTTAACAACACATGATCTCCTATATCGAATTCCACGTCCTTTCGATGAAGATCAGCATAACTCTTTTGTCGATTTTGTGAGGTTTTTATACGTTGTCGGATCGTTTGAATCTTTTCCATAGTCATACGTACCAACTCCGGTCCCAACAACGTTGCTTCACCCACCTCATCCCAGCATACTGGAGAACGACACTTTCTTCCATACAACGCTTCCGAATGGAGCCATGCCAATACTTGCTTGATAATCTGTTGTCAGAGGGAAAACTCCACCAATGGTAAGAACTTGTCCCGGCTTTCCTTGAAATCAAGGACACAGAGTCTTAATAGATCTTCAAGAGTTTAAATAGTCCTCTCGTCCGTCGTCCGTCTCGAGGAGGATGATATGCCGAAGCTAAATCGTAAGTCTGTGCCATAGCTTTTTGCAAACTAACCCAAAATCGTGAAGTGAATCTTGGGTCTCGATCGAGACTATGGATACTTAAAGATACCATGCGATCTTACAATCTCGTTTATGTACATACGAGCAAGACGTTCAAGTGTATAAGTTTCAGATCGCAGAAGAAATGAGCAGACTTGGTCAATCTATCAATAATGACCCAAATCGCATCTATGCCTTGAGAAACCTTAGGAAGACCGATAACTTGAAATCCATGGTAATGTGCTCCCACTTCCATTCGGAATTTCAAGTGGTTGCAATGGACCTTTTGGTACTTGATGCTCCGCTTAACTCGTTGACAAGTTAGACACCTTGAGATAAATAAGCAGGCTATCTCTCTCTTCATATTGCTCCACCAAAATGTATGACGAATATCATGATACATTTTGGTACTCCTGTGATGGATTGCAAATGGTGTGTTGTGCGCCTCCATCATGATATTATACTTTAAATCGTGGTCGTTAGAACACAAAGTCCGGGGTTGACTCAAAGTATTCCTTCTTCATCGATTGCTTCCTAAGAGATAGCACCTTCTTGCACTTTCTTCCTCATACGCATCACCTCCTGTGTCCAGTAGCTCGAGCGACTTTAACTTTATCGATTAAAGTCGGTTCTACTCGTATACTCGCCATCATCACATGCGTCCCTGGAGTCTTTAACTCTATCTCCATCCTTTGCAAGTCACACAAAATGGGCCTTTGCGTTGACAATATCGCACTCGTACTTGTATATGATCTTCTACTCAATGCGATAACTACCACGTTCGCTTTTCCGTGATGGTATTGGATGGTATGATCATAATCTTTCAAGCAGTTCAAGCCAACGTCGTTGTCGCATGTTGAGTTCCTTTTGAGTGAAGAAATATTTGAGGCTTTTATGATCCGTAAAGATCTCCACTTTCTCCCCATACAAGTAATGCCTCCAAATTTTAAGTGCAAAGACAACAGCTGCCAACTCTAGATCATGAGTAGGATAATTCCTCTCATATTCTTTGAGTTCTCGTGAGGCATAGGCTATAACTTTTCCATGTTGCATAAGAACACATCCCAACCCTTTGCCTCAAGCATCATGAGATGACAAATCCCTCCGAGCCGGATGGTATTGTCGTAACAACGGTCTTTGAAATAAGTCTCCTCTTGAGTTCTTGAAAACTCTTCTCACATTCTTCACTCCAATCGAACTTTGTATCTTTTCGAGTCACCGAGTCAATGGAGTAGCGATTCAAGAAAATCCTTCCACGAATCTCCGATAATAACCAAACTAAACCGAGAAAGCTACGACGGTCCCTCGATTTAGGTTGTTCCGACTTTAAATAGCTTCAATCTTTCTTTGGGTCAAGAGATATTCCATGACTTGATACCACGTGCCCAAGGAATGATACTTCTTCAAGCCGTAACTCATTTCTTCAACTTGGCATAAAGCTTATATTCACGAAGCTTTTGGAGTGTCAGCCTCTAGTGTTGCTCATGATCTTCACGGCTTTTGGAATAAATAAGGATGTCATCAATGAAGACGACCACAAAGTGATCCAAATATTCCTTGAATACTCGGTTCATCATATCCATGAAGGCAAAGAGGAGCATTAGTCAATCCAAAGGACATGACTAGGAATTCATAATGCCCGCATTAGTTCTCGAAAGTCGTCTTTGGAATGTCAGTGATTCTAATCTTCAATTGGTGATATCCTAATGAAGATCAATCTTTGAAAAGAATTTGGCTCTTGCAATCGGGTCAAACAGTCATCAATACGTGGCAATGGATACCTATTTTAATGGTGACATGATTCAACTCCCGATAATCAATACAAAGTCGATACTCCCATCTTTCTTCTTCACGAATAGAACAGAGCACCCCAAGGAGAAGTACTAGGGGACCGAATAAAGCCAATGTCTAACAATTCCTCGCAGTTGGGTCTTTAACTCTTGAAGTTCAATAGAGCCATTCGATATGGGCTTTGGAAATAGGTTTTTTGTACGGTTCAAGGTCGATACAAAATTCAATTTCACGCCCTGGGGTAGGCTGAGGAAGTTCTTCGGGAATATGTCAGGAAATTTATTAACAATAGAAATATCGTTCAAAAGCGATTTATTTTTGTTTAAATCGTGACATGAGCTAAGAAAGCTCGACATCCGTTTTTCAATAAACGAATAGCTTTTATGGCTTGAGATGACCGTGATTGATTTTAATGGTTTGGTCGCTTGAATTCGCATAATAGGTTGGTTAGGAATATGAAAGCTAACAACTCAATTTAAAACAATCAATTTTGCATGATAAGTAGTTAACCAATTAATCCCTAGAATCACGCCAAATGCAAGTATTTTTAATGAAATAAGATCGACGGGTGTAATGTGAGGGAAACCGATTTGAACCAAACAAGACTAATAAGCAATGGATGTAATGAAGGTTTCTCCCAACGGAGTTTCCACAGATAAGTCAAAGTCTAATTTCTCCCGAGTCAAATTTAATCGATGAGCGCAAGTAAGAGAAATAAAAGAATGGGTAGAACGGTATCAAATAAAGTGAGACTTCATTAGAGTTTATGATAAGCTTACCCGTGATGACCTCATTCGGGTTCCTTGCTCTCTGGTAGGTCACAACAAACGCCTCCTCAGAGACTACCGGTTTGACTTTTTTCGGGACGACCTTTGGTGCCTCCATCCTATTTGAATTTGTCTTCAGAACGACAAAATCGAGCTAAGTGACCTCTCTTCCACAATTATAACATGCTTTTGACTAAGCATGGCGCAGTTTTGACTGATGTGTATCCCTCCTCCGCATTTGAAGCATATGATAGGTGGTCTTTCTCCTTCCTTAACAACGGGTCTTTGGTCTTTGACGTCTTTCCATCATTGTTGAATCTCCTTTTCTTGAAATGTCCATTCTTATTGTTTTGGCCCCGATTACCACCAAGTGGTTACCATATCCGCCTGTTGATTCCTCCACGCTTGTTGTCACCGCTTCGATAACTACTCACCGGTATTATAATTTTGTTGGCTGCTCTCTTTTAGTTGCGTTGACTCGTTATCGCTCTCCACTAACTGAGCCCTATTTACAACATCTGAATACAAACATAGTTTATGAGAAATAAGATGTTGACGTATCTCCGACTTCAAACCTCTTAAAAATATTCGCGCCATTCTCTTCAAGATCCACCAAGTGGGACGAACCGTGATAACTCCGCAAATTTTGCCTCGTCATTGATACACTGGTCATATTGTTTGGTTCCAACTTGATAAACTCCACCTCCTTCATGTGGCGAATACTTTCAGGAAAGTATTTGTCGTTGAACAGCTCTGGAACTTCTCCCAAGATATCTTCAAGTCCAAGAGGTTGAGTACGTTTTATCGATTCCCACCAAGAATCGCTCTCACAAGCCATGTAACATAAAGGTGGCAAGGAACCTTTTGCTCCTCTGAGCATCCCATGACATCAAATATCTTGGTAATCTGCTTTATCCATGCTTCGCGAGAAGTGGTTTCGCTCTCCTTAAACTCCGGTGGTCCCAGCTCCTTGAATTGTTTAGCGGTGACCGCCCGAGAGTTTTTCGTGTTTCACCCACGCTCGGACAGAGTCGCTCTACTTTCTTTGTTGCATGAATTGCATAAAGCCTCCGAACATTTGATCATTCATCATTTGGTCAATGTTGTTGTTTTGCATGAGGATTGTCGCCTTCGATGTACATTATCCCGATTATTGATATGTGGTGAATCAACGATCGCTCGTTCTCCATTGCTATTCTCAACATTCTCGATGTCATTTTCAGACATCGCCACAAAACAAAAGGTTGATCGACATGTAACATATTATCCCTATATTTCGACCGACCAATAAAATAGCACATAAACTTAGGTAGGTCATACTAACGAAGGTATTCCCTGCTCTCCCTCCTAGTACTATTCTCACATCTTAGCCAGGATCATATCCCTAAGCTCGATACCAATCTGTGACGCCCCCAAAAAATAGGTATACATCACCCATCTTGGGTAGTCGATACATGGTATGTAATTTAAATACAACTTACTAATATAATTGTCGTGGTACAATAAGACATAAACCGTGAGTTTAAATACAATATTGTCTACTAGAGATCATACAAACTCAAAAGGAGTCCTCATTACAATTATTATCACACTATTTCACGTAATAGTGAGGACTACTAATGCTATCCTCTCGGACCATTACTCCGCTCCCGACTCGTCCCAAAGCCTATATTCTTATTTCCTAAAGAGAATAAAGGAAAGAAAGGGTGAGCTCAACTAGCAAGAAGAAGAAATATTATGACTAAGATAATGCAGTAATAAATTATCATTAGCCTACAACATTGTTAAACCGATAAAATATAATGAACATCAAGTTTAACTACAATGGAATCAAAGAATCCATTAAAAGAGTCAAGTAGAAAATAAAATCTACTATCTTTTATGATTTTAAAAGGTTTTTCATCACTGTTATAGCTTAGGCTCAGCTTTAATAAATATTCCACATCATCGAATCACCCCTGCACTACGGCCAAGGATATTCTTTAGTATCATGACCACAATTATTCATACACTACGGGCCAAGAATATTTGTGTATTCATTAATGGTCATGATCATGCCAACAACTGTCCATCAATGCACTACTACCATCGAGGATTTTTACTACATCATTTGTAACATTACGGCCATGATTACACCGAATAGTCTCTCGGTCATAATCATACCAAGTCCATCTATGCACCACAAATACAGATGACTTTCAACATAATATAAACATGAGGATGATGACAATGATATAAGAATTCAATAAAACAAGTTCAAGAATTAATTTATCTAGAACTAATAACATCCAAATGTCAACACGACATCGCTTTGTAGAGTAAAATTCAAGAATATCGAGAAGAATATTTCCATGAAAGGATCATTGGATGAAGCGCAAATATCAAGGATATTCCACTAATTTCATGGAGTATAGAAGTCAAAGTTTTAACCGGTGGGTATAATAAAGAATGGAATAACAAAAGAAATCACCATGCATGCGATAGATCGCATGAAAGGTGTTATTCCAATGTAATAATAAATAACGGAACCAGTCCGCCAGAAACGCATGCATGTGATATTCCAATGTAATAATAAAGAATGGAATCAGTCCGGCATAAAACACACGCATAAGATGTTCCAATGTAATAATAATAAAGATTTTAACCAGTCCTGTAAAACACATGCATGTGGATGTTCCAATAGAATAATAATAATAAAGACGGAAACCAGTCCTGTAAAACACATGCATGTGATGTTCCAATAGAATAATAGAAGAATGTCACCAAGTATAGGGTAAACCACATATACAAAAGTTATTCCAATGTAATAATAAGCAATGGAATAACAACAGTTCTCTTTATGAATAAGAAAGAATAACACCCTTACTTTTAGTAGGAGATTGAATAATGCGCAGAAGAGTATAAGAACAAAATACTCTTCTTCTTCTCTCTTATTCTCTCTATACTTTCTCTCTATAACTTGAATGAATTCGTGAAAATAATGAAGCACTAGGCCTCTATTTATAGAAGATTTCTAGCTTAGCACCGCCATGTGAAAAGGCAAGTGGCTTGATTTAATCGTGATGTGAAAAGAAAAGTGGTTCGACGCCTATAATGTGAAACGACAAGTGGTTCGGACTACCGTAATGTGAAACGACAAGTGGTTCGACGCTGTGTAATATGAAACGGCAAGTGGTTTGACGTCTGGTAAAGGTAATTACTATCGACGAAGGTAATTACTATTCACAAAGGTAATTACTATATTGAAAGTAATTACTATCGATTTAAGAGACTCTTTATATACATCAAGGATTGAATAAATATTACCACAAATCATTTTATTTTTAATCAACACATATTTAATCTTTCAACAATTATTAATCATTTATAACTTGTCGTCTCAATTATTGATTTAATACTATAACATATTATATGAGATGATATCTTGTGACAATAATTGAATCAATAATATAAGAGATATGATGCAAAGAATTATCAGAGTAATAATTGAGCATAGCTAAGTGACTTCTCACGTAAGCATCAATAATCAATATCGTGTGCTACTATACAACTACGCCAGACATCGCATTTTTTACTACTAAGGGTAGTTTAATGCTTTTAACGGTAACACCTCCGCCGTTATTTTTATAGAAAGATAATTTTGACGTTTTTAACACCGATAATACTTCCGTTGTGGGGTCCACTAATGATCGAGCAGTCATTTAATATTCCCCGACAAAAAGAATATTCCCGGACCAAACGAATATTTTATAACAACTTGCTTACTTTGCAAAATTTATAAATATTACCCACAACTATAACATTATATCAAATTTATTCCATAATATTCAAAAATAATATTTATAGAAAAATTCATCTTTATTTATAAAAGTTGGGGTCTTACACTCATGCACAAAATACGAGTGGAAATGATAGCAATGCGTGGCTTGTTACCGCTAAGCAGTTCAAGGAGCTGAAACCACCAGAGTTTTTGGGAAAGCCAGAACCACTTACAGTAGAGACGTGGATAAAGCAGATCACCAAGATATTTGATGTCTTAGGATATTTCGAGGAGCAAAAGGTTCCCTTTGCCACCTTCATGTTGCGAGGAGAGGCAGATTATTGGTGGGAATATGTAAAGCGTACTCAATCTGCCGCACTGAAGATGTCTTGGGAGAAGTTCCAAAAAAAATTCAACGACAAGTACTTTCTCGAAAGTATTCGTCACATGAAGGAGGTTGAGTTCATCAAGATGGAGCAAAATAATATGAACGTGTCGTAGTACGAAGCTAAGTTTACCGAGTTGTCCCGATTTGTATCCCATTTAGTTGATAATGAGGAGAGAATGACGCGAATGTTTCTGCGAGGTTTGAAACCCAAAATACGTCAATACCTCATTTCTCTCAAACTTTGTTTATATTCAGATGTAGTGAATAGGGCTCAGTTATTGGAGCGCGATAATGAACCAAACCCAAATCAAGGATAAAGAGCAACAACACGATAATAATCGTACCGGTGGCAACGGTCATCGGAACAATGATAACCATCGTGGAGGAAATTATCATGCCAGAAATGGTAACCACTTCGGTGGTAATCATGGCCAAGATAATAGAAGAAATGATTCAAGTGGAAATTTCAAGAAGAGAAGATTTAACTACGACGGAAGACGTAAGAATAAAGATCAAAGACCAAAGAACAAATTCTAGGGAGGAGAACGACCGCCGATTAGATGCTACTGACGATGAGAGAGGAGGGACATATAAGTCCAAACTATTCTGCCTTTCCAAGATATGTTTTAGTTATGGAAAAGACGGTCACATAGCTCAATTTTGTCCTGTAGCGAAATCAAGTCCAGTTGGGACGGTGGCACCAAAGGTGGATACGGACAAAACAAATTCGGTGGTTTCAGGAAGAGCGTTTTTCGTGACTTCTCAAAGAGCGAGTAACCCGAATGAGGTTAGCACAGTTTAGTTAATTATAAATTCTTGCAAAGTCTATACCTTATTAGATACTGGTTCTACCCACTCTTTTATTTCTCCTGCTTTTACTCAATGTTTAAACTTGACTCCGGAGAAATTGGAATTTGACTTATCTATGGAAACTCCGTTAGGAGAAACTTTTATCATATCCACTGTTTATAAATCTTGTTTGATTCAAGTGGGCACAATCACATTACCTGTTGATCTTATCTCTTTAAAGATACTTGCTTTTGATGTGATTTTAGGTATTGATTGGTTAACCACTCATCATGCCAAAATTGATTATTTTCATAAGGTTTTTAGTTTTCATATTCCTAACCAACCTGTTATGCGAATTCAAGCAACCAAACCATTGAAGTCAAACACTTTCATATCAAGCCATTAAGCCATTTGTTTATTGAAAAATGGATGTCAAGATTTCATAGCCCATTTCATGGATTTAAACAAAAATACGTCACATTTGAATGATATTTCCGTTGTTAGTGAATTTCCTGACGTATTCCTGAAGGACTTCTTAGCCTACCCCTAGAGCGTGAAATCGAATTTTGTATTCAACCCAAAGACAAAACCCATTTCTAAACCCTTAAATATTTTTTTTCAACTAAAACGAACGATAATGCGCCAAAGATGTTGGCTCGAAATGTTGAAGATTACGATCGTATTCATTCAATACCATCGTGGAAAAGTTTAACGTGGTAGCCGACGCGTTGAGTAGAAGATCGTGATGCTGCATTTAGTGCAATGTTGTTAACACAAAACCCATTTTGTATAACTTACAAATGATAAAGATAGAGTTAAAGACTCTAGGGACCCACGTGAAGATAATGAATATACGAGTAGAATCGACTTTAATCGATAAAGTTAAAACCGCTCAAGCTACACACCGGAGCTTATGAATATAAAGAAGAAGGTGCAAGAATGCATTATTCTGGAAGTAAGAATCGATGAAGAGAAGAAAGCTCAAGCCTTTGATTTATTTGAAATCCTCGATCGAGTAGGAACTGTGGCCTATAGACTCGCCTTAACGCTAAGTATGTCGCGTGTTCATAATGTTTTTCACGTATCGATGTTACGTAAATATGTGGACGACCCAAATCATATTATTATCGTTAGAACCGGATGAGATAGCCAAGATTTAAACGACGAGGAGGTATCTGTCAAGATCTTGGATAGGAAAGAGCATGTCCTACGCACAAAGGTTATACCACAAGTTAAGGTTTTGCGGAGGAACCATGCGATTGAAGAAATGACATGGGTGTTGGAATCGGAAATGAAAGCAAGGTACCCTCACCTTTTCGATACACCAGGTACGTACGTCAATTTCGAGGATGAAATTTTATAAGGAGGGGAGGTTGTAAGACCCCAGCTTTTTATAATTAAAATTATATTTTTCTCTATTTATTAATGTGAATAATAAGGTATTAATTTGATATAATACTTTGGTTATGGGTGAAATGTGTAAATTTTGCAAAATAAGCAAGTGGTTATAAAATATTCATTGTTGTCGAGGAATATTCGTTGGTCGTGGAATATTCTTTCTCGCTTGGGAATATTAAATTGACAGTAGCAGCCCATTTCAGGGCCCCATAACGGATAACTATTTGATGAAAAATGATAAATTTGAGTTTTACAAATAACTACAGTAGTTGTTAACATCTTTGTTGGAATACCCGGTGGTTAAAATACAAGAATACGTGTGGTCGCACAAAGAATGGCATTTGTTTTGCACAAGATTTTTGAATTATTGATTCTTATGTAAGAAGGCACTACTCAATAATTATTACAGTAATTACTGCTCAATATTTTATTTTATTGGTTCAATAATTGTCTGCGTTGATATTTTATATTATTATTGTTTTAATAATTGTCACCGCACAAAGATTTCTCATTATCGGATCAATAATTCATATTATTTGAATAATATTATATGAGATAGCATTATTGGCAATGTCTAGAAAGTTACATCGAGGAGAGGTTTGGTCACCCAATTACGTGCAAGAAGGAGAAATCCTTATCTGAAAGCCCCCCCATCCCGAGAACTACCTGGTTGTCATAATTGTGATTCTGTAATATTATTTATAAATATTTAATTATTGATTTATATGATAAGAAAATATTTATTTTATGTGGATATAATGAAGGAATTAATGTTGAGATGTTTTTGTTTGAATGGAGGTATTAAAATTAAATCACCATTTTTGAGATATATTGTGTGAGTTTTAATTTTAATCGACCGATTTGGATCGTTGTGATTTTTGGATATGATATACATATATAAGTTGAGTATATGTCCACAAATTTTGAACCGGTAAAAATGAATGTATAATTTGTTATGAATTTTTTGAGGTGACTGATTCGGAAATTAGGTTTATAAATGATTTTGGTGGAAAATTCTAGAATTGAGTGGGTCCCACTTGTGGTTGGTGAAGAAATGTGCTGAATTTTATTTCAAATATGGTAGGTGGCAATAGTAGCAGGTAAAGCCATCAGTTAGCAGGTCAAGTCTACTTCGGCGTGCTAACATTTTCCTATAAATAGAGGGCTAAGTTAGAATTGAAAATCATACCAGAAATATAAGCTGTCTCTCTTTCTCTCTCTATATTATTGAGCGTATTTTATGAGTATTTAGATAATTTGTGAGTTTCTATTTATCAGTGTAAGTTTTCTTCAGCCTGATACCGATATTCCGATCAGAAGTACTGTTATTTTGAGGTAAGGGATGTTATTTTCTTCGTAAATGATATTATTTCTTTCAATATCATTATGCCAAAATATTGGTCTGAACTTTTTATCAAATTTGGAACTTTTTCTATCGGGGTTACTATTCACGTATACGGCACTATTCACAAATACGACACTATTCACCAAAAAATAAAATTTTCTCCTTTTTGTCTAAGATGTCTATTATGGTTACTATTTTTGATTGTATCCATGTTTTAATCTTTATTCTTGAATTTTGCTTCAAAATTGGTTATTATGGAGTATTATTGATCTTGGATAAACTGTAATACGAATCTCTAATATTTGTTATTTTGTTTCATTTGGATTCGTTCCTTTAAAATATTTTTCATCATCCTCGGTCCTAAATGATGATATTATGAATATCTTTGGCTCGTAGTGTAAAAGATGAATGATTACCTGATGAATATCTTTGGCCCGTAGTGCAAAGATGAACAGGTGTTGAGATGAACATGACCAACTGGTGATACAAATGAATATCTTTGGCCTGTAGTGCAAATATGAATATTTGATTCAAGATGGATATTGATTGATGTTACAAGGATAAAATATTGATGATGGACTTTTAAATCTTAGAAGATAGTAAAATTCTTTCTCTACTTGACTCTTCTACTGGATTGTTGTTTTCGCTGCAATTGTTGATCTAAAACTTGTTGTCTATTATATTTTATCAGATTTTTCCCTGTTGAAAACTAATGATAATTTGTTGTATATTATCTTAGTCATAATATTCTTTACTGGGCTAGTTGAGCTCGCCCTTTTCCTTTTTGTTCCATTGTTCTTCTCAGGAGGAGAGAAATTAGCAGGAACTAGCCGGGGTATGGAATGATGATTCAAGATAGTTGTTTTAGTAGTCCTCACTATTTTGTAAAATAGTGTATTAATAATTGTAATGAGGACTTATTTGTATTTAAACTCACAGTATATGTGTTGTCGTATTTTGCACGACAATTGTATTACTGAAGTTGTATTTGTTTCTATACCATGTATTTGGCGACTCAGAATAGGTGATGTATACCTATTTTGGGGGCGTCACATCAAAGCTTAGGGATATGATCCATGGCTGAGATGTGAGACAAGAACTAAGAGGGGAGAGACGGGGAATTCCTTCGCTAGTATGACCTACCTAAGTTTAATTGGTATTTAATTGGTCGGTCAGAGTATAGGGATAATATGTGGCATGTCAACGAACCATTATTTTGTGACAGTAAAATGGCATCTGAAAATTTTGAGATGAGCAATGGAGCAAAACAATATGACTGTGTCACAGTACGAAGCTAAGTTTGCCGAGTTATCCCGGTTTGCATCCCATTTTGTAGATAATGAGGAGAGAAAGGCGCGAATGTTTCTACGAGGTTTGAAACCTGAAATACGTCAATACCTCATTTCTCACAAACTGTGTTTGTATTTAGATGTTGTAAATAGGGCTCAGTTATTGGAGCGCGATAACGAGTCAACCCAACCAAGAGAGAGCAGCCGTCAAATCGATAATACCAATAATAGCAATCACCGAAACGGTGACAACAAACGTGGAGGGAATCAATATGCCAGAAATGGTAACCACTTCGGTGGTAATCATGGCCAGGATAATAGAAAAGGTGAACTAAGTGAGAATAATTTTAAGAAGAGAAGATTCAACGATGATGGAAAGACAGCGGCACCCGTTTCCAAGGAAGAAGAACGACCACCGGTCGTATGTTTCAAATGCGGACAGGAAGGACACATCCGTCCAAAATGTATGCAGCAACCCAAAGCGTGTTTCAATTGCGGAAGGGAAGGTCACTTAGCTGGATTTTGTCGTGTAATGAAGTCAAGTCCAACTGGGATGGTGACACCGAAGGATGTCTCAGACAAGTTAAAGTCGGTTGTTTAAATAAGAGCGTTTGTCAAGGAATCCGAACGAAGTTATCACGAGTAAGTTAATCATAAACTCTTGCGAAGTTTATACCTTATTAGATACCGGTTCTACCCATTCTTTTATTTCTCATACTTACGCTCAACGTTTAAATTTGACCCCAGTACAAAACTCATTTCTAAAACCCTCAAATATTTCTTCACCCAAAACGAACGTAACATGCGCCAAAGACGTTGGCTCGAGCTATTGAAGATTACGACCATACCATTCTATATCATCGTAGAAGAGAGAACGTGGTAGCTGACGCGTTGAGTAGAAGATTGTATGCAGTTACGAGTGCGACATTGTTAACATAAAGACCCATTTGTACGACTTACTCTAGAGACCCACGTGATGATGTTAAATATACGATTAGAACCAACTTTAATCGATAAAGTTAAAGCCTCTTAGGCTATAGATGTGAGACCCCGATTTTTATGAAATGAAAGTATTTAATTTTCTTATAATTATTATGTTATTTAGTAAATGGTTAAATTGATAAAAGGATTAAAGTTAAGGGTGATATTTATAAATTTTGCAAAGTAAGCAAGTGGTTATAAAATATTCGTTTGGTCGGGGAATATTCTTTTTGTCGGGGAATATTCGTACGACGGTACAATCATTGGTGGACCCCATAATAGAATTATTGTCGAATTGAGAAAATGACGAAAATATTTTATGAAAATAACTACTAAGTTTTATCGTTAATCGTTGAACTATTCTAGTAGTAAAAGTATAGTAATAATGATTCCATAGTAGCACACTACAGATTGATTATTGATGCTTACGTGAGAAGTCACTCGCTTATACTCAATTATTGCTACAAAGAATTGTCGATCATATCTCTCACATTATTGATTCAATTATTGTCACTGTATAATCTGTATAATATGTAATATTATTAAATCAATAATTGAGACGGTAAAGTTATTCATATTATTATTGGGAGAAGGTTCAAAAATGCTCCTGACTTTTACCGCGATGTCTACCGAGCACCCTATACTTTTTTTGTCCAAAAATACCCATAACGTTACATTTTTGGGTCGCTCGTGCCCCTGCCGTTAAAAGAAATGCCAAATAGATAAACGGCGATGATGTGGCAGGGACATGAAGGCTTAAATATAAAAAATATTCTAAATAAAATAATATATATCATTTAATCAAAAGTAAAAAATACTAAAATTCAAAATAAAAAAAGCATAACATATTTACATTATTTAATCAAAATACTAAATAACGTTATCAAATTTTTTAATATTCAATTTTAGTAATATTTTGAATATTTTGTATATTCAAAATAACGTTAATATTTTGAATATTTTGTATATTACTAAAATATATTACTAAAATATTTTGAATATTAACGTTAATATATTGTGAATATTAAAAAATATTTTAGTAATAACGTTATTTTAGTAATAACGTTGAATATTTTGAATATTACTAAAAAACAATGTAATATTAATATTTTGTAATATTAATGTAATATTTTGTAATATTAACGTTATTACTAAAATAACGTTATTTTAGATTATATAAAATATTCAAAATATTACTAAAATAACGTTAATTTTTTAGTAATATTTTTTAATATTCAAAATATATCAATGTTAACGTTTTATATATTTTTAGTTACGTTAATTAAAAAAAAGATTTTATGATATTAATCATATCATAATAGTATTTTGTAATATTTTTGTTAATATTAAAATAGAATTTTATGATATTAATGTTATTACTAAAATAATATTTTGAAATACTATTTTAATTAACGTTAATGTAAAACGATGTAAATATGTTATACAACTTATTTTATTTAATTAGTTATTTTGTTTTGTTTTGAATTTTAGATATGAAATAAGATTTCATATTATTCAAAATAAAGGAGTTTATTTGTGAATAGGAAAGAGAATCCGTGTTTTCCTTAATAAAGGAGTGTTTTTTTTTTACATGGAATTGGATTCCATAATTAATTAAAATAAAGGAGTTTATTTTGATTAAAGATTTTGATTAAAATAAAATAGTTTATTTTATTCAAAATTAGATAAATTAAAATAAAATAGTTTTATTTTGATTTAAATTTGGATTAAAATAAAGGAGTTTATTTTGATTCAAAATTAGATTTTATACTAACTAAATTTGTCCATTAAATGATATCAATATATATATAAAATGTTTATTATTCATGAGATGAATGTTATTTATCGATGCATATGATGATGTGTATGATAATAAATGGGATTGATTATGGACTATCGACCAATGTGATTGGATTTTATTTTAGTTGGATGCATGAATGTATGGGTTTTATTAAATGGGGTCTGCATGACTGCCTTCTCTAATTTTTTCTTAATGTAAATTTATCTCCTCCTATGTACTTCCCTCGACTCATCGATCAAGGCTTCTATTTATTTTAAATAGTTTTGTAATAGGAATAGTTAGAATTAATTTTGAAGAATTGGAGATCAAGGAACAAGGAGCGCTTGAAGACCCGTTTGTAATGGAGCCCCAAGTTTAAATGTAATAGTTATATTTAAATATTATTATCTCGCACTTTTAGGGTTTGACCTTTTGGTTCACTTGGTGGCTTTAGTGAACCAAACTAGAATAAAAGTCCATAATCAATCCGGGTAGAATATAGTATTCTATATGTGCATGCTTATACTATATATATTATATATTATGCAAACACGCTTCGCATGTTAATTAATATGACGCGATTTTATATATATATACGTATGCGCGCTAAACAAGATGAGACAAATTAATTACAAACCCCTCAATTTTTTATATTAAGTCCTAAGCGCTCAAAGATATTTGGAATATCAACGCGCTTTCTAGCATGATAAAATTAATAGAGTATTAAATATTTAATATGAGTTTGTTGTGTCACCACAAGGCAAGTATTAAGTATTTAAGATGTTAATTTATCACATTTGATGCTTATAAAGAAAATTGAACAATATTGTTTTGTTGTGTCACCACAAGGATGATATTTTTCTTTTTGAATATATGGAGTGCTAGGTCGAACTTAACTTGGATAATTTTGATTCTGGATGTGCCACCACTTGATCAAAATAATCTAAGAGGCAAAAGAAAAGGAGTTGCATAGTTGATGTAATTGACAAAAGTTGTCTACCTATTTATTTATATATAGTTTGTTGTGTCACCACAAGGCTATATACATTTGAAATGGAATCCTTATTCTCACTAGCAAATCTTTAATTAGATTTTGCCGAACTATATAAGTGAGGGTAATATAGTTTGAAGAAAATATTGGGAGATACCAATTTAAAACAAGACCTAATTTATTTTGGTAATTAATAAAAGAATGTATGTTAAAATGTTGTTAATTACAAATTCATTTACAGAATTTTACAATGTCTAAATTACTATCACTGCGAAACATATTAGATGTTATTTAACCAAACCGTATTAAACGGATTGGTTAAGGAATTTGAGAATAGTTCTCATGGCTGAAAAGTTATCTTATGTCCTTAATACATCTATCCCTGCAATGGTTGCAGACAATGCCTCTGAGGAAGAGATTGCTACTTTTAGAAAGTGTCAAGATGATGCACATTGGTTTCAACGCATCATGCTCGCATC
Source organism: Panax quinquefolius (assembly GCA_020205615.1). Lineage (NCBI taxonomy): Eukaryota > Viridiplantae > Streptophyta > Magnoliopsida > Apiales > Araliaceae > Panax > Panax quinquefolius. The sequence continues at coordinate 66,887,376 of CM035165.1, read as the reverse complement.
CATGAAAGTAACGAGCTTCAGTCGTACGTAATGAAATTATGGATGCTCCTACTATATTCCTACACATCAAGTAGTTGATGGTGAGGAAAGTAGGACCGATAGATATCGATATCAAGGAGCTCTTCCGATCTAGAATGGCCAATGGCACTATAAGTATGCATAAAAAGTTCTTAACATAATCAATTTGATTGATCAATTAGGACAACATGTTTTGTCATGGATGGAAAGTTGAGCCAAGATTTGATCTTGCACTCACTCTCGGACTCCTTTCACAATTGTTGTGAATTCTTCATATGGACAAGCTAGATATCAGTCTCGCTGATTTGCTTAACGTGTTGAAAAATGTTGAGAGTCACTTTCCAAACAAGAAAAACCAAGTCTTACTGGTAGGGGCCAAAGGATCTTCTGAAAAGAAGAACGATTCAAAGAAGGTAAATGAAAAGGCAAAAACAAAGGATAATAAGAACAAAACTGATACGGATAGCAAAGGAGTTTGCTTCCACTGCAATAAGCATGGACACTGGAAAGAAACTGCGAGAAGCACCTTGCAGTGGCTAACCAAAGAAGCTTAATGAAGTTTCGGTTACAAATACAAATTTGTTCAAGATTTAAAATAAATTTTTCTTTAAGTCAAGGTTCGCTTGGATATTGGATATCGACTTTGGTTATCATAAATATAGATTTATGAAGGGACCAAGGTAAGTAGAAAGTTAAACAAAGATAAGTAATCCTATGTATGGAAAATGAAGCAAAGGTTCACGATTAGCTATAGAAACTTATAGTTTAAAGATCGCCACTAAGCAAATCTATTAAGTCAATAAGTTGTTATTGTATTCCAATTCTTGTTAGAAACATTATTTCCATTTTATTGTTGAACAATAAAATTTTTGGTATTATAATTAAGAACAATTGTTGTTCTATTTATAATAATAATGTTTCAGATAGAATCGAAAGATTACTTAATGGATTTTGTATACTTGATTTACGTGAAAAATTATTTTGTAAATTGAACAAACTCAGATAAGAAAAGGAGATGATCATTCAAAGAGTTGAATGTATGTATTTGTTGAATACAAGTGTGAATTATTTGAAAGGTTCAAAGAATTGAAGTGAAACAAATTGACAAAGTATTAAGATTCTTTGATTAGATCAAGGAATAAATACTTGAGCAATAAGTTTCTAGATCATCTCAAATGGTTTTTCATAATGGACGCCTCCCGATACGTAATAATTGATTGATGTATCCGAAAGGAAAAATCGTACCTTGTTGGACATGGTACGGTCCATAATTATTTTACCGACATTCCAAAGATCCTTCAGGTCATGTCCTAGAAATGGTCGACATATCTACGTAAAAAGGGTAACCTCAAATCCGCCCCAAGACTCCATAAAAGTTATGGACATGGAGGATTCCTAATCTTAAGTATGTTAAGATAAGGGGTTGTCCAACTTATGTGAAAAAGTTTCAAAGGATAAGCTTGGGACAAGATTTGACAAGCATGATTTGTTGGACATCCTAAAGTAAGTTTAGGGTATGTGTTCTATAATCCTACTTAGCAAAAGGTGTTTGTCATAAAACACGCTTTCTAAGATAGAGGTGTTTATCATTAAAAAGGGCTAGTGGGAGGATAATAGATCTTGAAGAGTTCAAGAACCACAAAACACTATAAGTCAAATAAGAGGAACTCAGTAGATAGACTCTATTGCACCACAACCGAATCGTAAATCGAATAGTAATGAAGATACCTAGAGGTATGGATTCATCATAGATGATGATGATGAGGTACGATCATAGATGATGATGATCCATTACATACGATGAGGTAAGAGTTCTAGTGTGTACAAAAGGGTCGATGCTGGAGCATCGTGACATTCCTAGTACTATATGTTGATATACTACGGATGAGAAATTACATACCAATGCTACAATCAGTAAAGATAAAGTTGTCAAACAATCCTCCATGAATGATTTGGGAAGAGTATCATTATTGGGGATGCAAATCTATATAGATAGATTTAAAAGGATGCTCAACTTAACCCAAGGAACGATATTCATTTGATGCTAAAGTCGTTTAGCATGGCAAACTCCAAGAGATGTCTCATGTTGATGAGCTATGGAGTGTATCTTTCTTTATAGTCCCCACAGACTCCTGAAAAGAGAGATCGCATGAGTGACAATCATGTATGCAATGAAATGTACGAGACCCGATGTTGATCACCATATTATGGAGAAGTTCACTATGAGTCGCTGAAAACATCTTAAAGTGCTTAACCTAAGCACTAAGGATGTGAATATACATGGTGGGTCCGAATTAAAACTAGAGGGCTTTACTGACTCAAGTTTTTCAGATGCATCAAGATGATGTAAAATCCACTTTAAGGTAAAGCGTTATCTTGAATAGTGGTGTGTTGAAATTGAAAGGTTCCAAACAAAGAAAGAGTTGTTGGTTTAGTGATAAAGACAAAGTATATAGCTATAAATGAAGTCTGCAAGTTGATTGTTTGGATTAAAAGTTCATTACGTAAACTAGGAATAGTTCCTAAGTCTCATCTTAGATCTAAACATGTGTTGTGGCACTTTCATTTGATTATTAGAATCATTGAAAGATGGGAAATCACTATAGAGATAGTGGACTCTCATGAACAACATTACATATCCATTAACTAAAGCTTATCCAACAAACAGGATAATCGCGTCACTTAGAGAAGAAGAGTATGAGATACCATGACGATTGACTTTTAGTGTAAGTGGGAGATTGAAAGTAGTATGCACACAAGCCAATCATGTTTGATGATAAAGCATATACTTTGTAACAATCTTATTCATTTATTAATAAAAAGTATTAATTTATTAAAGGCTTTTAATTATCTACATGATGTTGTTTTATAATATGTGATAAACTCATAGTTTTAAGCAATGCTTTTAGAATAATGATGATGATCATTCTAATGAGATCTAAATTCTTAGAAAGTTTAAAACTAAAATAGTTCCCAATCGTTGGATTACTAAATTGGGATTAGTGAATCCGGATAGATTGGTACACATACGCTGCTTGCTCATGGATGAGGATGATTGATCTCATGATCATTTGTGTGGAGACACTAAAGCAAGTATGTAGGTGCTTATTGGAGAATAAGTTCATCGAACGTGGCTTGCTAAGGAATACCTAATGGAGTTTTTCTTGTCATCAATAGGAATTTCAGTAGTGATAGTAGTACAAGTGATCCTTGGACTTGAGATCATCATAGTATCTTGTGTATGATGAGTTATACTTTGACTTATTCCTTAAGACCCTTAGGTATATCAAATGGTATGCTTGGGTATAATAAGTTGTACATGGAGATAATGTATGATCAATAAAGAATCTACCACTTATTAAAAGAAGAGAAATGTCCTATGTGATTCGATAAATGACAACCCGGTAGTCTCTTGTTAAGGCAAAATGAAATTAGAAAGGAGTTTCTAATTTGCATTATTTGGTGTTGTGCATTTAAGGATCGAAATACATATAATTAAATAAAATAAGACTTGACAAGAATTCCATGTCTTATATTTAATTGGGACATCAGTATGGTGGAAGGATTGAATCAGACGGTAACTATTTACTCAAAGGTTCTTTTATGATTAATGTTGAAATCTATATTATCCGGAAAGTCGTTGATCGCTAGGGAGGCTTATCCCTATCAGTAGAATAAATATTATTTATTTAAATAAATTAATTATTTAATTTATTTATTTAAATAAGATTAGAATTGTTCTAATTGATTTATTCACAACCGGTTTAATATGGAGAACCTAAAGGGTCACACCATAAAAGGAAGAATAATGATTTAAGAAGTTAATGGCATAATCGTAATAATATGTTATGTATATTTAATTTAATCTATGGTGATAGAATAAATTAAATAGCTTAATATTTATTATTTAATATTTTAGAAATATTAAATATAAATTAATAAGAGGAGTCTTATTAATATTATTACAATTATTATTATTATTTTAATTTCTAAAAGAGTTTAGAAATTAATTTAATATAAGTACTCTCATTTATTCCTAATTGAATTAGGAAGGAAAATTAGTTAAAGGAGTTTAATTAATTATCCCTAATAAGATTAGGGAGCCCCTTTAATTAAAAGGGTTTAATTAAATAATACCTTATTTTAATAGGTTACTTGATATCTTTATAAGAGGAGTCTTATATCGTATATCAAAACTACGTGATTATTCCAATGGTTGGAGAGTACGCCTTTTCTATAGAGAGAGAAAAACTAGGGTTTAGCCAACTACCATCATCTTCAATCCTTCTTCTTCCTTGGTGGATCACCCCAGAGGCCAAACACTTGGGTGGCTAACGTTAATCAAAGGAAGGAACCAAACCCGGTGGATTCAAGTTGAACGTGAAAAGAATTAGAGGTGAACTTGTACGAGGAAGCTCGGATCTTCAAGGGTATGATTCTTGTTCTTCAATTTTTCATTTAATTAATAATTGTGCATAAAGGGTGATCCGGGTATATGGTTTGTAAAATTTTTAAACTCTGATTTTTACACGTTTCCGCTTATTTATGCAATTTGATTGCGTTCTTGAATATTACAAACCCAACAGACAGTTGTTAGCATGATCATGACCATTGATGAAAACACGAATATCCTTAGCCTGTAGTGCATGGATAATTTGTGGACGTGATACTAATGAATATCCTTGGCCGTAGTGCAGGGATGATTCGATGATGTGAATTATTTATTAAGCTAAGTCTCAGCGATAAAACTGTTGATAAACTTTTTAAATCATAGAAGATAGTAGATATCACGCCTACTCGACTCTTCTAATGGATTGCTTGTTCCACCGCAGATTAAACTTGATGTCTATTATATTTTATCGGGTTTAATAACGTTGAAGGCTAACGATAATTTATTTTTCATTATCTTAGTCATAATATTTCTTACTGGGCTAGTTGAGCTCACCCTTTGATTTCATTGTTTCTTCCGGGAAATGAGAATATAGCTGGGACTAGTCGGGGAACGGAGTGACGGTCTAGATGTCTACATTAGTAGTCCTCACTATTTTGTGAAATAGTGTGAAAATAAATGTAATAATATTGAATTTGAGTTTGTATATTGTCTAGAAGACAATATTTGTATTAAAACTCACAGCTTATGTTTTGTCGTACTTTACACGACAGTTGTATAATTAAGTTGTAATTGAATTATGTACCATGTATTTGGCGACCCAAGATGGGTGATGTATACCTATTTTGGGAGCGTCACATTAAGGCCTCCTTTTCAAACAGAGGATACTAAGGTTTTATTCCCCATGTTAGTATTAAAACTCTACTATATATCATCTTTGCATGCTAAACTAATCATGTGCATTTCTGTATGTCGTCGCGAGTCAGATACAACAAAATCCTGTAGCCAGAGAGAGAACAAAAAACTAGTAAAACAAGTTGAAACGAGTTCTTCTAAACATAAGCAAGCACAATTTATTTTGTTCGGATTAACATTACCCGAAACTGTAACCATGTCATGTTCTGAATCTATTGTGGTGGTATAAACACATAGCAGAAACCCAATAAAATTCATTAAAAATTCAACATATAATTCATTGTCATTATTCATTTTCTTCATTTATATTGACACGGAAGAATTCATTGTCATTATTCTGTAGTGTGCACTTCATAAATCAACTGATGCACACAATTTTTTAAACCTCAGTGCACACAATGACCATCTTTTCTTTAAAAATAGAATAACAAAGACTGAGACATTATAATGTGCTGTATTGAATTTTTACTTCATAAAAAGTAGCATCACTCTATCTCGTTATCCATAATATCCATATATACATACATACATACATACATACATACATACATACATACATACATACATACAAATATGGTTAGGTGGGATGATTTCAAGTGAGCATAAATAAATTCCATTTCATTCAAACCAAAACTCTTTTAAACCACGTTTTGTAACAGTAAGACGTTGTTAGGATAATGGAACAAACAATTTCATAAAGAACCACCACCGTGACCGTGATGATACTAATTCTTTTCTAGTGGAAATATTCATTTTTCTAATGTGATGTACAACTTAATCAAAAAAATTCCCAAATTGACTTTTTAAAAAGCAGCGCGAAGAACAATCTGTGGCAAAAAAAACCCCTAGAATTTAGTCCTAATCTTGTTAAAGGAAAAAAAGGAAGAGTTTTTAAATGCAAAATCATACATACCTTGTACCAACGAAGATCTAAGCTAGAGATTGTTGGAAATTTATGGAAGATGATAAATTATAGAAGAAGTTAAATATAACTTTGAAGAACACTATTAAGAATACTTTCATTTCACTTGTTTCAAATGAACTAAGTGCATGACAATTTATAGGACTCATATGATACTTCTAGAGTTACCATAATAATTACTAGATAACTAAATTCATGTACATGAAACTAACCATTACATGTTCCAAGAAATTTTAAATACATTCATGTACATACATGTATCATGTATTTAGACATTACATATTCATGTACTTAATTAATTCATGAACATTCTAGAATTAATTTGGTTTAGTTAACAAGGGTAAACCAAATTTATTTTTCACAATGACGCAAAACCTTTTGATCTTTTGATTCCTTCAAATGCTAGAAACTCTTTTGCCATTTCTTTGGACGTAAGAATCTTCATTCTTTTCTTTACTTTTGTGTCTCGACATTTTTTCTTCACATATGCTTGAAGTTTTCATTTGTTTTTCTTGATCTTGCTTATTAGTTTCTGATATTTTACAAGATTGTATTTCTTCTCCATTTCACAATTTATGAATTCCTTTTGATCAAAATAATTCTCCATGTTAACCCATTCAATGTCTTCCACAAAATTTACCATTACAAATACCAAATCAATTTTGACACACAAAATAGTTTTTTCATTCTCTTCTAAACTTCTTAATTTGTCAATTAGAACAGTCTGCAATGAAACTGAACCTTCTTGTCTAATCACCATATACACAAGATCATCTACCTTCTCTGCGAGTTTTGTCACAATAATGGATCTTATTGAGATTGTCTCAATTTGTTCTTTAATCTTCTCTCATAGCACCTCCAATTTCTGCCCCTCGGAGCCAACCTTTTCCTTATTTACACTTGGTAAATCTTTCTGTACTTTACCGGGATCATGATTTTCATCATTCATTTCATCATCAGTGTAAAACCCCAACTTTTATGAATAAAGATTAATTTTCTATATAAATCATTTTTGAATATTATGGTGTGGATTTGATATAATGTTATAGTTGTGGGTAATATTTATAAATTTTGCAAAGTAAGCAAGTTGTTATAAAATATTCGTTTGGTCGGGGAATATTCTTTTTGTCGGGGAATATTCGTACGACGACACAATCATTGGTGGACCCCATAACAGAATTATTGTCGGAGTTAGAAAACGACAAAATTATCTTTTTATAAAAATAACGGCGGAAGTTTTACCGTTAACTGTTGAAATACCCGGTAATAAAGGTACAGTATTACGCGTGGTTGCATAGTAGCACACGGTATTGATTATTGATGCTTACGTGAGAAATCACTCGATTATACTCAATTATTGCTACAAAGAATTGTTACATCATATCTCTTATATTATTGATTCAATTATTGTCACAGTATCATCTGTATAATATGTTATATTATTAAATCAATAATTGAAACGACAAGTTATAATATTAATGATTAATAATTGTTGAAAGATTAAATGTGTTGATTAAAAATAAAATGATTTGTGGTAATATTTATTCAATCCTTGATGTATATAAAGAGTCTATTATGAGACGTTTGTGGTAAGTTTAGTTATTCTATGGGGGCCCATATGTCATCATCTAAGAGTCTCTTTCGCCGATAGTAATTACGTTTACCAGACGTCAAACCACTTGTCGTTTCATATTACAGGCGTCGAACCAATTATCGTTTCATATTACAGGCGTCAAACCAATTGTCATTTCACATTACAGGCGTCAAACCAATTGTCGTTTCACATTACAGGCGTCGAACCAATTGTCGTTTCACATTACAAGCGTCAAACCACTTGATGTTTCACATTACAGGCGTCAAACCACCTTTCTTTTCACATCACCAGTCGTCAAGCCACTTGCCTTTTCACATTTCAAGTGCTAAGCTAGAAATCCTCTATAAATAGAGGCCTAGTTCTTCATTATTTTTCACGAATTCATTCAAGCTATAGAGAGAGAAAGTATAGAGAGAATAAGAGAGAAAGAAGAAGAGTATTCTGTTACTACACTACTTCAGTATTCAATCTTCTACTAATGGAAGGGGTGTTATTTCTTTTATATTCATGAAGAGAACTTCTGTTATTCCATTCTTTATTATTCTGTTAGAATAACCTGTATACGTGATAAGTAGGTTTTACACCTACTTGTCCGGTATTTATTACTTGAATTATTTGCTTAATCTCATGTTTCGTAGTTACTTTTCATACATTTTATGTTATTTTGTAGGCGATGACATGGCATTGGCATGAAGAAGCAAGGGAAAGCAATTCGGACATCTTTTGGACTAAAATACGTAAGCAAATGCAAGTAGGGAATATTGAAGGACTTTTAACACCAAGTTGGATGTATATTCTTGGCTTGGAACTTGGAATTTATGGTAGCTCTACTTCTTAGCTTTCCAGAACATCTTGAATCGTCTCAATCGGAGTTCGGATGCGAGAGTTATGGCCTTTTATCAACAAAGATCAAAGCTAAGAGTTGTCATGCTTGCCATTTACATAGCATCTACTTCAAGCTCGATTTCCACCTTGTTCCAGCCCGAATCTGTCAATTATTAAAGCATGAAAGTTGTAGATCTCGTCGATATCTTCGATTTGATAGGTGGCAGGCCACGTAACTCCAAGCGGATCAAAAGTTATGCCTATTTTACCAAAGGACGTCGCAGTAGAAAACAACGTAGCGCGGACCGAGCTAGGAATAGCGCGGGGCGCGCTAGGCGACCAGATTTTCTGACTCTGCAGCGCGGCCAGTGCCCAAAATGGCTTGGGGGCAGCGCGGGGCGCGCTAGGACGCGGGAAAAGAGCATTTTTGGGTTGTTTGATGTCCAATTTGAGCTAGAATAGGATTCTTAGTTGCCTAACTTGCTAGGATATCCATTAGAACTATAAATACATGAGGAGAGACATAAAAGAGAGGAGATCTAGACTAGTTTTGGAGGATTCCATTAGATTAGATTAGAGTAGATTAGATCAAAACCCTAGTTCTTATTAGATTGGAAGATTGAAGCAACTTGGAGACCATTGAAGATTCAAAGTAGGAGCAAGGAGGGAGCATCAAATCTACAGACAAGAGATTCTATCTTCTCATCTTCTTCTATCTTTGTCTTTTAATGATTATTCAATTGTGGATTCTTAGTTTTAATTCAATAATCATGAACTAATTCTTTGTTTGAGATTACAATGGATCTTATTGTGTAGTTTATTTTAATATGCTTCGTTATCAATTATTATGTTCTATTGTGAGGATTGTCTATTATGATTTGGACTTAATTGTTTAATTGATTGGCCATTAATTACCGTGATAATCTATATGAACTCGAGAGATGAAGTATTGATTTAGATCTTATTATGATAGCATGTGTCATGAATTTTGTTAATAGTAGATTTTTGATTATTGTTAAGGTAGAGATATGCTTAACATCATATGTAATCAAATAGAGAACTTAAGCTTAAACATTCTTCAATTATAATTCACATAGAGATATAGTGGGTTAGTTGATTAAGGTGTTCAACGGATTTCTATCTTAATTATGGATTGACGTTAATATGGGTATTATGCATCGAGAGGTGATTTTATCTGCTTTAGTGTTCTTGATTAACAATTCAGGATGGAGAATAATTGATGAGAAGTGTGTTAACTTAAATGAAGCGATAAGTGAAGTTGTGATCTTAAATCTCCGTAATCTTAATTTAACTAGTGGAATTTAATAGTAGTTTAATTTATATAATTTGAAATTCATTCGTTTAAATAAGATTAAGTTTGTTACGGGTTAGTACTTGGTGATTTTTTATTAAACAATTCCTCGTGGGAACGACATCTACTTTCACTTTATTACTTATGACCACGATATATCTTGCGTGTTATGCGAATTAGATTTTACCCAACAAGTTTTTGGCGCCGTTGTTGGGAATTAGTTTAATATATTTTTGCCAATATTAGCTTCAATCAAATTAGTCTTAATTTAAACATTTTTTTTATTTATTTAATTTTCTTCCTATTTTTCTTTCTTTTCAGGTACCATGGATGGATTCAATTATCAAAGGCCATATTCGACTATGACTCAACCACGGGGAGCGGGGATTAATGAACTCAATGTATTTTCTGCATTATCAGCACAACTTGAGACACTTTCGAGGAGGTTGGACGTTCTTGCAGCCCAACGTAATCAAAGGATAGCATTTAATTGCAATTATTGTGATGGTAATCATCCGTGTCATCAATGCACCATTAGTTTTGGGCCGGGACAACACGGTGGTGAATACCTCAACGATTATACATATGCTAATTATCATCAAGTTTGGGGGTATCACCCAGATTCATCATGGAGCGATACTTATGAAGACCAATACTACGCTCCAAATCCAACATTCACACCATAATTTTCATGTCCACCTCCATTTCCACAAGAAGAAAAGCCAAATCCGATGGATGTAATATTGAAGGGCAAAGCAGACCAAGAGGAGAGGATGATGAGTCAAGAAATATCGAGCTTCAATTTTTAGAACCAGATGGAACAACTCAACATTACTTCAAACATTGGTCCTCAATATATGGCTTCCGAGACTAAAACAGTAAATTCAAGGCTAGGGAAATTATTATCCAAGTTCATAGCATCAAACGAGGAGAGGAGGATTAATCAAGAGCGGTTAATTCAGAATCAAGAGATATCAATTCAAAATCTGCAGAACCAGATGGATCAAATGTTCGAAGCCTTGAACAACTGTCCTCAAAACAATTGGTGTTATGACGAGGATTCCGAGATTGATGAAGTGCCCGAGCCAAATCTACAACTGGATGAGACACGAGATATTGAAAAAGAGGAGACAAGTGGGGATAATGAAAATAAGGTTAGTGAAGAACTAACTATGAGTACCAACGAGGATGAGCCGATGTTATTAATGCCTCAAGTGCCTTCTCCACCAAAGTTCAAGGGTCCAGTTAGATTTGCAAAATCATGCCCGCTTGGTAGTCATGTAGTCGGCGAAGCTCTTTATGACATAAGAGCGAGTGCAACAATGAAGTCGTGGTGGGAAGAGAAAGAGAAGATAGACGAAGAGCCCATTGTGTTTGACACACTTCCATGCCAAAATATGATCACAAACACAATGGAGATAGCACCTAGTCATTTGCCCTTCTTCATGGAGATTATACCGAGTCAGAGCATGCTAGATGACTTTGATGCTATGGCCATCGCTTGTGGGAACCTCCCAAAGAACTATTTGCTAATGATGGATGGAGGATTCCTCAACTTTCGAAGAGGAATTGGATAGCGTTTACCAGACAAAGTCTGGCTGAAGAACTATAAATCAAGCGCTTATTGGGAGGCAACCCAAGTTTAATTTTTATTTATAGTTTTTATTAGGTTTTATATTATTAGTTAATAAATTTGCATGTCTTAGGATCTAACAAGCTTGCTTCTATCATATTCACAAGTTAGTCAAGTCCAACACAAGTGTGATTCCCGATCTATTCCAATGTGTCTGGCCTATTCTTCAGACTTAGCAGACAAGAAGGAAAATGCTTTATTTTCAGGGAAGTCCTCTCTTTTAATTTTTCCTATCTTAGCCATTGAGGACAATGTCTAGTTTAAGTTTGGGGGCATTTTAGTCTCGTATTGCATATAGTTAGTTATTTACATTGTAGTTCGTATAGTTATATTTAGTTTTTGCATTCTTAAAAAAAATTGAAAAATTGAAAAAATAGTAGTTAGTTACTATATTCATCTTGCATGAGTCCAGCTGTTTGATAGTTTAAGTTTATTTTGGTCAATGATGAGATTAGAATTGGGTAGACAAGTATAGTACTGACTATTAGAGCTTTGATGTGATTTCTTGTTATGAATTGAGTCTTTTTCTGTTTAAAACTGGTATAATAAGGATAGCACAGTAAGAACAACTTGTTGATTGATTGAGTTTAAATTGATACATAATGGGACTCTAAAGGATAATGCTAGTTTGAATGAAAGAATGACAAGAACAAGTAGTGATGGCTAAAGTTACATAAGAACCTAAGTTTGGGGGAATATTTGGGGTATATAAGCTAGAAAAAAAAAAGAAAAAAAAGATATTGAGTTGAATAAATTGAGTCCTGTGGTGGGTCGAGAAGAAGCGTGAAATGCACTCCCCATAAACACAGGCGTGAGATGGAGCGTAAAACGCACTCACTATCCATCAACCAAAAGAAAAAAATGAATAAAACATGAAATAAGAGCAGAAAGCCCCCGTAAATAAAAAATGAAGCATAAGTATCCCGTGTTAACCCTCGATATTGGTAATTTTTTTGGATTTCTTGAGTTTACACTGTATGATGCCTTCGAAGAGACTTATTATGTGTTAAATTTGATTTATATTAGTTAACATTGTTGTGGAGCACACACACACTATATTAGTGATAACAGTCTAAGATTTGATGATTGATTGGGAAGTTAATGATTTGTTTTGATATGATGTATTATCGTGTTTACTTGATTTCTCTAAGGCCGGTTGAATAGACTTGTTTCTGTCATTACTGCTGGATTCGTAGGCATGTAGATTAGTTGCATTGCATAGCATTGTTGTTTTGTGTTTTTGCTTGAGGACAAGCAAATGTTTAAGTTTGGGGGTATTTGATAAGTAGGTTTTATACCTACTTGTCCGGTATCTATTACTTGAATTATTTGCTTAACCTCATGTTTCGTAGTTACTTTTTATACATTTTATGTTATTTTGTAGGCAATGACATGGCATTGGCATGAAGAAGCAAGGGAAAGCAATTCGGACATCTTTTGGACTAAAATACGCAAGCAAATTCAAGAAGGAATATTGAAGGACTTTTAACACCAAGTTGGATGCATGTTCTTGGCTTGGAACTTGGAATTTATGGTATCTCTACTTCTTAGCTTTCTGGAACATCTTGAATCGTCTCAATCGGAGTTCGGATGCGAGAGTTATGGCCTTTTTATCAACAAAGATCAAAGCTAAGAGTTATCATGCTTTCCATTTACATAGCATCTACTTCAAGCTCGATTTCCACCTTGTTCCAGTCCGAATCTGTCAATTGTTAAAGAATGAAAGTTGTAGATCTCGTCGATATCTTTGATTTGATAGGTGGCAGGCCCCGTAACTCTAAGCGGATTAAAAGTTATGCCTATTTTACCAAAGGACATCGCAGCAAAAAACAACGTAGCGCGGACCGCGCTAGGAACAGCGTGGGGCGCGCTAGGCGGCCAGATTTTCTGACTCTGCAGTGCGGCCAGCGGCCAAAATGGCTTAGGGGCAGCGCGGAAGCTGCTTAGACGCGTGGAAAAAGAGAGTTTTTGGGTTGTTTGATGTCCAATTTGAGCCAGAATAGGATTCTTAGTTGCCTAACTTGCTAGGATATCCATTAGAACTATAAATACATGAGGAGAGGCATAAAAGAGAGGAGATCTAGATTAGTTTTTGAGGATTCCATTAGATTAGATTAGAGTAGATTAGATCAAAACCCTAGTTCTTATTAGATTGGGATATTGAAGCAACTTGGAGACCATTGAAGATTCAAAGTAGGAGCAAGGAGGGAGCATCAAATCTACAGACAAGAGATTCTATCTTCTCATCTTCTTCTATCTTTGTCTTTTAATGATTATTCAATTGTGGATTCTTAGTTTTAATTCAATAATCATGAACTAATTCTTTGTTTGAGATTACAATGGATCTTATTGTGTAGTTTATTTTAATATGCTTCGTTATCAATTATTATGTTCTATTGTGAGGATTGTCTATTATGATTTGGACTTAATTGTTTAATTGATTGGCCATTAATTACCGTGATAATCTATATGAACTCGAGAGATGAAGTATTGATTTAGATCTTATTATGATAGCATGTGTCATGAATTTTGTTAATAGCAGATTTTTGATTATTGTTAAGGTAAAGATATGCTTAACATCATATGTAATCGAATAGAGAACTTAAGCTTAAACCTTCTTCAATTGTAATTCACATAGAGATATAGTGGGTTAGTTGATTAAGGTGTTTAACGGATTTCTATCTTAATTGTGGATTGATGTTAATATGGGTATTATGCATCGAGAGGTGATTTTATCTGCTTTAGTGTTCTTGATTAACAATTCAGGATAGAGAATAATTGATGAGAAGTGTGTTAACTTAAATGAAGCGATAAGTGAAGTTGTGATCTTAAATCTCCGTAATCTTAATTTAACTAGTGGAATTTAATAGTAGTTTAATTTATATAATTTGAAATTCATTCGTTTAAATAAGATTAAGTTGGTTACGGGTTAGTACTTGGTGATTTTTTATTAAACAATTCCTCGTGGGAACGATACTCTACTTTCACTTTATTACTTGTTGACCACGTATACTTGCGTGTTGTGCGTAACTAGATTTTACCCAACAAGTTTTTGCGGACTACCCTATACTTGGTGAAATTCTTCTATTATTCCATTCTTTATCATTCTGTTGGAACATCCTGTCTGTGCTGTACGCATGACCTGGTTCCATTATTTATCATTCTGTTGGAACATCCTGTCTGTGTTGTACACATGACCTGGTTCCATTATTTATCATTCTATTGGAACATCCATGCGTGCTTTACGCATTGACGACTGGTTCCATTATTTATTATTCGTTGAATATCACATGCGTGCGTTTACGCATGACACGGTTCCATTATTTATTATTATGTTGGAATAACACATCGTCATGCGTCTATCGCATGCTTGGTGAATTCTTTTGTTATTCCATTCTTTATTATACTCGGTTGGTTAAAGTTTTGGCTTTTATACTCCATGAAATTAGTGGAATATCCTTGATATTTTTGCGCTTCATCCGATATCTTTTCATGGAAATATTCTTTCGAGCATTCTTGAATTTTACTCTACAAAGCGAAGATCATGTTGACAATTTGGACGTTATTGGTTCCTAGATAAATTAATTTTTGAACTTGTTTTATTGAATTCCTATATCATTGTCATCATCCTCATGTTTATATTTCGCATTGAAAGTCATATGTATTCAGAGTGCATAGATAGACTTGGTATGATTATGACTGAGGATCATTCGGTATAATCATGACCGTAATGTTACAAATGATGTGGTAAAAGTCTTCGTTGACTCGTAGAGCGTTGATGGACAGTTGTTGGCATGATCATGATTATTGATGAAAACACAAATATCCTGGCCCGTGAAAATGGATAATTTGTGGTTGTGATACTAATGAATATCCTGGTAGTAGTGCGGGGATGATGTGGATTATTTATTAAGTTGAGTCTCAAATGATAAAAGTATTGAAAAACCTTTTAAATCATAGAAGATAGTAGATTTTATTCTCTACTTGACTCTTCTAATGGATTGCTTGTTCCAACCGCAGTTAAACTTGATGTTTGTTATATTGTATCGGTTTAACACTATGAAGGCTAACGATAATTTATTACGCATTATCTTGGTCATAATATTTTTCATCGGGCTAGTTGAGCTCACCCTTTTGCTTTCATTGTTCTCTTCAGAAATGAGAACGTAGCGAGGGACTAGCTCTGGGTACAGAGTGAGTGGCAGTCTAGATGATAGATTAGTAGTCCTCACTATTCAATGAAATAGTGTGATAATAAATGTATTGAGGACTTATTTTGAGTTTGAATACTGTCTAGAAGACAATAATTGTATTAAAACTCACAGCTTATGTTGTATATTTAAGATTGTATTTATATTCTGTACCATGTATTTGGCGACTCAGAATAGGTGATTTATACCTAGTTTGGGGGCGTCACAGTTGGTATCAAAGCTTAGGGATATGATCCCTGGCTAAGATGTGAGACTAGAACTAGGAGGGGAGAGACGGGGAATTCCTTCGCTAGTATGTCATACCTAAGTTTATTTGGTATTTAATTGGTCGGTCAGAGTATAAGGATATTATGTTGCATGTCAATTAACCCTTGTTTTGTGGCAGTATTTGAAAATGACATCCGAGAATGTGGAGATAAGCAATGGAGCACATGAGACCGTTGAGTCACCAACGATCACTACCCAGGATAATGTGCAACAAGAAGACCATAATCCTCAGATAAACAACAATACCGATCAAATGACGAACGATGGGATGTTCAGAAGCTTTATGCAATTCATGCAACATTAGGCGAGAGCGGCTCCTGTCCAAAATGCAGGTGGAAACACTGGCAACTCTCGAACGGTTACCGCTAAACAGTTCAAGGAGATGGGACCACCGGAGTTTATTGGAGAGCCAAAACCACTTAAGGCGGAGACGTGGATAAAGCAGATCACCAAGATATTTGATGTCTTGGGATGCTCCGAGGAGCAAAAGGTTCCTTTTGCCACCTTTATATTGCGAGGAGAGGCAGATTATTGGTGGAAATCATGGCTAAGAGGAGAGGCACCTTTAAAGCGTACTCAACCTGCCGCACTGAAGATGACTTGGGAGAAGTTCCAAGAATTGTTCAACGACAAGTACTTTCCCGAAAGTATTCGTCACATAAAAGAGGTAGAATTCATCAAGCTGGAGCAAAACAACATGATCGTGTCGCAGTACGAAGCCAAGTTTGCCGAATTGTCCCGGTTTGCGTCCCATTTGGTTGATAATGAGGAGAGAATGACGCGAATATTTCTAAGAGGTTTGAAACCCGAGATACGTCAATATCTTATCTCTCATAAACTGTGTTGTATTCAGATATTGTAAATAAGGATCAGTTATTGGAGCGCAATAATGAGTTAACCCAACCAAGAGAGAGCAGTCGACAAGTCGATAATACCAGTGGTAGTAGTCATCGAAGCGGTGACAACAAACGTGGAGGAAATCAACATGCCAGAAATGGTAACCACTTCGGTGGTAATCATGGCCAAGATAATAGAAATGGAAATTTCAAGAAGAGGAGATTTAATAATGATGGAAAGACGTCAGCACCAGAACTTGTTGTTAAAGAAGGAGAACGACCACCGGTCGTATATTTCAAATGCGGACAGGAGGGACACATGAGTCCAAACTATACGCAGCAGTCAAAAGCATGTTATAATTATGGAAAAGAAGGTCACTTAGCTTCGATTTTTGTCGCAGCACTAAAGTCAAGTCCAAATTGGGATGGAGGCATCAAAGCGATCCTGCACAAGACAAAACCCAGAGTTTATGGAGAGGCGTTTGTCGTAACCTCCCAAAAAGCGAGGAATCTGAACGAGGTGATCACGGGTAAGCTAATCATAAACTCTAGCAAAGTCTATACCTTATTTGATACCGGTTCTACCCATTCTTTTATTTCTCTTATTTGCGCTCAATGTTTAAATTTGACTCCGGAGAAATTAGACTTTGACTTATATGTTGAAACTCCGTTGGGGGAAACCTTTATTACATCCACAGTTTATAAGTCTTATTTGATTCAAATCGGCAACCGCACGTTACCTGTCGATCTTATCTCTTTGAAAATACTTGCATTCGATGTGATTTTAGGGATTGATTGGTTAACCATTCATCATGCTAAAATTGATTTTTTTCGTAAGGTTGTTAGCTTTCATGTTCCTAACCAACCTATTATTATAAGACCCCAACTTATTATTAATGAAATTTAATTTTATCTATTGATTATTTTGAAATAGTAAGGGTTGATTTGATTAATGTGGATAGTTAGGGTAAAATATAAATACTTCAAAATAAGCAAGTGGTTATAAAATATTCATTGTTGTTTGGGAATATTCGTTTGGTCGTGGAATATTCGTACTGTCGGGGAATATTCGTACGACGGCGTAGCCATGTGTGGGCCCCATAACGGAAAGCGATTGGATGAAGAAAACGAAAAATATAAGTTGTTTAAAACTAAGCAGAAGTTGTTACCAATTAACACATTGTTGGAATACCGGTGGTTAAAACACGAATGTCTGCGTTGTTGTCGCACAAGAGACACTGTATTGCACCAATTATTGAAGGCACTACTCAATAATGGTTATGTGAATTATCGCTCGAAGATTTTATTTTATTGATTCAATAATTGCTACGTTGACATTTTATATTCTTTGTTGTTTCAATAATTGTCATTACATAGTATTTTTCATTATCGAAGCAATAATTCATATTATCGAATAATATTATTAGATAACATTATTGGCAATGTCTAGAAAGTTTCGTTTAAGGAGAGGTTTGGTCACCTAATTGCGCCAAGAAGAAGAAATTCTTATCGAAAGCCCTCTTCCTGGGCGCTCGGTTGTCAATATTGTGATTTCGTAATATTATTTGTGAATAATTAATTATTGATTCATATGATGAGGAAAATATTGATTTTATGTGGATATAGATGGAGAAAAATTTTAATGTGACAATTGTTGAAAATTGAAATTTTATCTTTTTTCGATAAAATAATTCATTTAAATATATTATTATATTTTAATAATATAATAATGGTGATATTTTACAACGAATGTGGGATATATGAGTATACGAGGAGGAAGAGTATTTTTGTTGCAATAAATGTTTAAAACATGTTAAACATGTTGGTGGACCCCATTTATCGATTTGAAATTTGATTATAACCGTAAAATCGCCTGGTTTGTGGATTTCGATTACCAATTTCTATTTGAATTTGGAAAAACTTTCTTCTAGAAAGTTGTAGAGAATTGAATTTCCTATAAACACTCGCGAGATTTGAATTTTCTGATGAAAGGGCTATTTATTATGAATTATTGAAGTTCAAGTTCAAATAATTAATTTTTGGGAGTTTTAGTTAATTATTTTGAGAAAAACGTTTTTGCAACTAAGTTGGCCTCACATGTGATTCAAATGGGCTGAGATCAGTTGTCTATAGGTGGGCTAAAGAAAATGTGAAAAATATATTAATATTATATTCAATTTTCTCGCTTTGGTGTTCTAAGCATTTTCCTATAAATAGGGTGCTTAGGTTAGAATTGAAAACACACCGTAAAACCAAGTTTCTCTCTATTTCTCTCTCGATATATTGAGCGTATTCTTGTGAGTATACTTTGAGTATTGTTAGACGGTGCAAGTTCCTTCAAAGACTATACCCAGTATTCCAAATTTAAGTACTAATCTTTCGAGGTAAGGGATGTTATTTTCTTCTCAAATGATATTATTTCTTCAATATCATTATCTTTCAAATATTGGTTGGAACTTTTTATCAAATTTGGAACTTTTTCATGTCGGGGTTACTTATTCATGAGTTATTATTCACGAAAGTTACTATTCATGAGTTACTATTCACGAGTACTATTCATGAAAGCGTGAAGATGTTTTTTAGGAAATTTTTATCTTTGGTGTCTGAGTTACTATTCACGATATCTAAGACTATTCACGATATCTGACACTATTCATCGAAAAATAAAATTTCTTCTTTTTGTCCAAAATATCTATTCGGATACTAGCTTTGATTGTATCCATGTTTTGATCATTCTTGAATTTTACACCACTATGATTATTTTTGAGGTATTTTTGAACATGGATAAAACAAAGTACTAATCCTTAATCCTTAATCCTTAATCCTTGTCATTTTGTTTCACTAGATTCGTTTCTTTTAAAATATTTTTCATCATCCTCGGTCTTAAATGATGATATTATTGAATATCTTTGGCTCGTAGTGTAAAGATGAATGATTTCGAATAATATCTTCGGTCAGAGTAGCAAAGATGAGCAGTGTTTAGATGAACATGACTAATCGATGAATATCTTTGGCTCAGTAGTGCAAAAAAGATGAATATTTGATTCGGATGTATATTGATTGATGTTACAGGATAAAAGATAAACGATGAACTTTTAAATTCATACATAGAAGATAGTAGTTTGCATTCTCTACTTAACTCTTCTAATGAATTATTATTTCCATCGCGAATATTGATTTAAAATTTGTTGTCTATTGTATTCTATTAGATTTTTCCCCTGAAGACTAACGGTAATTTGTTGTATATTATCTTAGTCATAATATTCTTTCTTGGGCTAGTTGAGCTCACCCTTTTCCTTTTTGTTCCATTTTTCTTCTCGGGAGGCGAGAATATAGCGAAATACTTAGCCGGGTATGGAATGAAGGTTTTAGAAAGAATTGTTTAGTAGTCCTCACCATTTTTGTAAAATAATGTATCAATAAATGTGATGAGGATTTATTTGAGTATAGATATTGTCTAGAAGATAATATTTGTATTCAAACTCACGCTTTCTTGTTGTAATAATAAAGTTGTAGTTGTTTCGCATCACGTATCGACAACTCGGAATGGGTGATGTATACCTATTTTGGGGGCGCCATGGTTTGGTATCGAGCTTAGGATATGATCTCCATGAGATCGGGGAATAGAACTAGGAGGGGAGAGACGAGTAAATCCTTCACTAGTGTGTCCTACCTACCTAAGCTTATTTGTTAGTTAGTCAAGATATAGGGATATTATGTGATATATTGATTTCCTTAATTAACCCTTGTTTTATGATAGTATTTGAGAATGTCGATCGAGAATATTAACAATGGAAATGAGATCGTGGAGACGCCTCAGTACTCACCAACGAGGAGAACGCGCAACAGTGGCAATGTTCCTCCCGTGAACAACAACACCACCGAAAGCGGATGATGAACGATGGGATGTTTAGAAGCTTTTGCGATTCATGCAAAATCGCACGAGGAGACTCGTGTTCAAAATACAGGAGGAAATGATAGCAATTCACGGGTTGTCACACCAAGCGATTCAAAGAGTTGGGACCACCGTAATTTAAGGAAAGCTAGATCCGATCATGGCGGAAACATGGGTCAAACAAATTACCAAGATATTCGATGTCTTGGGATGCACTGAGAACGAAGGTT
Organism: Panax quinquefolius; assembly: GCA_020205615.1. Classification (NCBI taxonomy): domain Eukaryota; kingdom Viridiplantae; phylum Streptophyta; class Magnoliopsida; order Apiales; family Araliaceae; genus Panax; species Panax quinquefolius. The sequence goes on along the minus strand of CM035165.1, from coordinate 66,866,328 downwards.
CCATTCGCCACCTTTTATGTTCCGTGGCTAAGCAGATCATCGGTGGAGTCTCGTGAAGCGTACTCCATCCACCGCACTCAAAGATGTCTTGGGAAGCGTTTCAGAAACTATTTAATGACAAATACTTTCCGAAAGTGTTCGCTATATGAAGGAAGTGGAGTTCATCGATTAGAGCAAAACAACATGGCAAGTGTCTCAAAGACGAGGCAAAGTTTGCAGAGTTATCCAAAGTTTGCACCTCATTTGGTGGAGAATGAGGAACGTATGACGCTAATGTTTCTTAGAGGTTTGAAACCCTAAGATACGCCAAGATCTCATTTCTCATAAACTTTTCTCTATTCGGATGTTTAAGCAGGCTCAATTATTAGAGCGAGATAACGAGTACGGTCAATCGAGGGACCACAACCAGGATCGCATCCAGAGATAGCAGTCAATGTAATAATGATAACCAATGGAGAAAGAAACAGACGGACAAAATGGTAACCACTCCGTGGTAATCATGGCCATGAAAATAGAAGAAGCGAAGTCGAGGAGGAGATTTTAAAAAGAGAAGATTTAACAACGACCATGTGAAGACGCAGCGGCTTAAGCAAGAATCGGTTCTAAGGGAGGAGAACGACCACCCATCATATGCTATAAATGCGGAAAGAGGGACATATCGGTCAAAACTGGCCCACAACAGTTCAAGGTATGCTATAATTGTGGAAAGGAAGGACATATCGCTTCGAGATTATGCGAGAACGAAACCTAGTTCAATGAGGGGACGATGACTCAAAAGATCGTCGAGAAAAAGTCAAAGTCAACGATTCGGGAAGGCGTTTGTTGTGGATCGGTCAAAATGCGAGGAACCCAAACGAGGTGATCACGGGTAAGCTATTTATAAATTCTTGCGAAATTTATACCTTACTTGATACCGGTGCTACCCATTCATTTATCTCTCCGCTTGTGCTCAACGCTTAAACTTGACTCGGGAAAAATTAGACTTTGACCTATCTGTGGAAACTCCGTTAGGAGAAACTTTCATCACATCCATCATTTATAAATCTTGTTTGATTCAAGTTGGCACCATTACCTTACCGTTGACCTTATCTCTTTAAAGATACTTGCTTTTGATTTGATTTTAGGATTGATTGGTTAACTACTCATCATGCCAAAATTGATTGTTTTCGTAAGGTTGTTAGTTTTCATATTCCTAACCAACTGTTGTATTTAATTCAAGCAACTAAACCATTAAAATCAATCACCATCTATATCTAACCATAAAGCTATTCGTTTATTGAAAAGCGGATGTCAAGCTTTCTTAGCCCATGTTATGGATTTGAATAAAAAGACACGCCAAATTTGAATAATATTCTGTTGTTATTGACTTTCCGACGATTTCTGAAGAACTTCCCGCCTACCCCGTAACGTGAAGTTGAATTCTTTATTGATCTTGAACCCGGTATAAAGCCCATTTCTAAAACCCCATATCGAATGGCTCCTATTGAACTTCAGAGTTAAAGGTCCAACTACGAGAATTGTTGGACATCGGTTTCATTCGTCCCTAGTACATCTCTTGGGGTGCTCCTGCTTTTATTCAGAAAGAAGAAAGACGGGGAGTATGCGACTTTCAGTATTGACTATCGGAATTGAACCATGTCACCATCAAGAATAGGTATCCTCTACCTCGTATTGATGACTTGTTTGACCCGATTGCAAGGGCACAATTCTTTTCAAAAATCGATCTTCGCTCCGGATATCATCACCAAGATTAGAAGCGAGGATATTCCAAAGACCGCCTTGAGAACTCCTCAGATGGGCATTATGAATTCTTAGTCATGTCTTTCGGATTGATTAATGCTCCTGCGGCTTTCATGGATATGATGAACCGAGTATTCAAGGAATATTTGGATCGATTCGTTGTTGTTTTATTGATGACATCCTCATATATTCAAAAAAGTCGTGAAGATCATGAGCACCATTTGAAGTTGGTACTCCAAAGGCTTCGTGAAAACAAACTATATGCCAAATTGAAGAAATGCGAGTTTCGCTTCGAGGAAGTAGCATTCCTTGGGCACGTGGTGTCGAAACATGGAGTATCTGTTGATCCGGCCAAGATTGAAGCAATACAAAGTTGGGAGCAACCAAGTCGGTGGATCAAGCACGTAGTTTTTGGGCTTAATGGTTATTATCGGAGATTCGTGGAAGGGTTTTCTCGAATCGCTACTCCATTAACCCAAATTTAACTCGGAAGGATACAAAAATCGTTTGGAGCGAAGAATGCGAGAAGAGTTTCCAAGAGCTTAAGAGGAGACTTATTTCTAAGACTGTTTCTAACAATACCATCCGGTTCGGATGGATTTGTTATCTCTGTGCCGATGCTTCTGCAAAGGGTTAGGATGTGTTCTCACGCAACGTGGGAAAGTCATAGCCTATGCCTCATGACAACTTAAAGAGTATGAGAGGAATTATCCTACTCATGATCTAGAGTTGAAGCGATGCGTTTTTCGTCTAAAGATATGGAGGCACTATCTATATGGGGAGAAAGTGGAGATATATTCGCACCATAAAAGCCTTAAATATTTCTTCACTAAAAAGAACTCAACACGCGGCAATGACGTTGGCTCGAGCTATTGAAAGACTACGACCACACTATTCAATACCATCCCGAAAAGCGAACGTGGTAGCGGACGCGTTGAGTAGAAGATCATATGCGAGAACGAAAAGCGATGATGTCAAGTATACGATAGAGCCAACTTTAATAGAAAAAGTTAAGGTTGCTTCAAGCCACCGCCGGAAATGGCGCGTATGAAGAAGAAAGTACAAGAAGGAGCTATCCCGAAGCGAGAATTGATGAAGAAGGAATACTTGAGTCCACTCTAGACTTTGTGTTCCTAACGACTACGATTTGAAGTACAAGATTATGATGGAGGCACACAATACACCATTTGCAATCCATCCGGAAGTACTAAAATGTATCGTGATCTTGACATACATTTTGGTGGAACAATATGAAGAGAGAGATTGCAAAGTTTATCTCAATGTGTTTAACTTGTCAACGTGTAAAAAGGCGACATCCGGTACCTAAGGGTCCGTCTGCAACCACTTGAGATTCCGAAATGGAAGTGGGAACACATTACCATGGATTTCGTTACGGGTCTTCCTACGGTTTCTCAGGGCATCAATGCTATTTGGGTTATTGTTGATAGATTAACCAAGTCTGCTCATTTCTTGCCGACACGGAGACTTATTCACTTGAACGTCTTGCTAGTATGTACGTGAATGAGATTGTGAGGTTGCATGGCATGCCTGTATCCATAGTTTCGGATCGTGACCCAAGATTCACTTCAAGATTTTGGGTTAGCTTGTAAAAAGCTATGGGCACGATTTACGATTGGGCTTTAAAGATACCATCCTCAAACCAAGGACAATCGAAAGGACTATTCAAACTCTTGAAGATTTATTAAGACTACTGTGTCCTAGACTTCAAGGCGGTTGGGATAAGTATTTACCATTGGTGGAATTCTCCTACAACAACAGTTATCGCAAGTATAGGTGTGGCTCCATTTGAAGCATTATACGGGTGAAAGTGTCGCTCTCCAAAGATGTTGGGGACGAGGTGGGTGAAGCAACACCTGTTGGGACCCGAAGTGAGTGTACGTATGACTACTTTTAAAAGATCCAAATGATTTGACAACGTATACAAACCGGCACAAGATCGATAAAAGAGTTATGCGGATCTTCATCGAAAGGACGTGGAATTTAGTGTAGGGGATCATGTATTGTCATGAGTTGCTCCATGGAAGGAGTTACAAGATTTGGGAAGAGAGGAAAGCTCAATCCACGATTTATTGGTCCATTTCAAATTCTTGACCGAGTAGGAAATGTAGCCTATAGACTCGCGTTACCTCCAAGTATGTCTCGTGTTCATAATGTGTTTCACATATCGTGCATTTCAGAATATGTGAAAGACCCGAACCACGTTATAGAGTTAGAACCCAGGACGAGATAGCCAAGACTTAACGTATGAGGAGGTACTGTTAAGATTTTGGATAGGAAGGAGCATGTCCTACGCCAAGAAAGGTCATACCACAAGTTAAAGTTTTGTGGAGGAATCATACTATAGAGGAAATGACACGGGAATTGGAAGCGGAAATGAAAGCGAGGTATCCTCACCTTTTGAAACACCAGTACGCACGTCAATTTCGAGGACGAAATTTCATAAGGAGGGAGGTTGTAAGACCCCAACTTATTATTAATGAAATTTAATTTTCTATTGATTATTTTGAAATAGTAAGGGTTGATTTGATTAATGTGGATAGTTAGGGGTAAAATACATAAATACTTCAAAATAAGCAAGTGGTTATAAAATATTCATTTTGTCGGGAATATTAGTTTTGGTCGTGGAATATTAAATCATCGTCGGTGAATATTTAAATGACTGACAGAGCGTATGTGTGGGCCCCATAACTAAAAAGCGATTGGATGAAGAAAATGACAAATATAAGTTTTTTAAAAATAGCTACAGTAGTTATTACTGTTAACACTTTGTTGGAATACCCGGTGGTTAAAAACACGATGTCGCGTTGTTGCACAAGAAGTATTACGCAGTATTGCACCAATTATTGAAGGCACTACTCAATAATGGTTATGAATTATCGCTCAAGATTTTATTTTATTGATTCAATAATTGCTACGTTGACATTTTATATTCTTTGTTGTTTCAATAATTGTCATTACACAAGAGTATTTTTCATTATTCAAGCAATAATTCATATTATCTCGAATAATATTATTAGATAACATTATTGGCAATGTCTAGAAAGTTTTCGTCAAGGAGAGGTTTGGCCACCTAATTGCGTGCCAAGAAGAAGAAATTCTTATTGAAAGCCCCTCTTTCTGAGGAACCCGCACGGTTGTCAATATTGTGATTTCAGTAATATTATTTGTGAATAATTAATTATTGATTCATATGATGAGGAAAATATTGATTTTATGTGGATATAGATGGAGAAAAATTTTAATGTGACAATTGTTGAAAATTGAAATTTTATCTTTTCGATAAAATAATTATTTAAATATATTATTATATTTTAATAATATAATAATGGTGATATTTTTACAACGAATGTGGATATATATGAGTATACGAGGAGGAAGAGTATTTTTGTTGCAATAAATGTTTAAAACATGTTAAACATGTTGGTGGACCCCATTTATCGATTGAAATTTGATTATAGCACAGTAAAATCGTCTCTGCATTTGTGGATTTTGGTCAATTTCTATTTGGAATTTGGAAAACTTTCTTTCGCAAAGTTGTAGAGAATTGAATTTCCTATAAAACTCGTGAGATTCAAATTTTCTGATGAAAGGGCTATTTATTATGAATTATTGAAGTTCAAGTTAGAAATAATTAATTTTGGGAGTTTTAGTTAATTATTTTGAGAAAACGTTTTTTGCAACTAAGTTGGCCTCACATGTGATTAAAATGGGCTGAGATCAGTTGTCTAAGGTGGGCTAAAGAAAATGTGAAAAATATATTAATATTATATTCAATTTTACGCTTTGGTGTTCTAAAGCATTTTCCTATAAATAGGGTGCTTAGGTTAGAATTGAAAACACACCGTAAACCGAAGTTTCTCTCTATTTCTCTCTCGATATATTGAGCGTATTCTTGTGAGTATACTTTGAGTATTGTTAGGCGGTCTGCAAGTTCCTTCAAAGACTATACCCTGTATTCCAAATTTAAGTACTAATCTTTCGAGGTAAGGGATGTTATTTTCTTCTCAAATGATATTATTTCTTCAATATCATTATGTTTGAAATATTGGTTGGAACTTTTATCAAATTTGGAACTTTTTTCATGTCGGGGTTACTATTCATGAGTTACTATTCACGAGTTACTATTTATGAGTTACTATTCAAAAGTACTATTCATTAAGCGTGAAGATGTTTTTTAGAAATTTTTATCTTTGGTGTCTGAGTTACTATTCACGATATCTCGGACTATTCACGATATCTGACTATTCACGTATACTTGTTCACCGCAGATTAAACTTGATGTTTGTTATATTGTATCGGTTTAACACTATCAAGGCTAACGATAATTTATTACGCATTATCTTGGTCATAATATTTCTTCTGGGCTAGTTGAGCTCACCCTTTTGCTTTCATTTGTTCTCTTGAAATGAGAACGTAGCGAGGACTAGTCGCAGTGCAGAGTGGCGGTCCGGATGATAGCATTAGTAGTCCTCACTATTCTATGAAATAGTGTGATAATAAATGTATTGAGGACTTATTTTGAGTTTGAATACTGTCTAGAAGACAATAATTGTATTAAAACTCACATCATATGTTGTATATTTAAGATTATATTTGTATTCTGTACCATGTATTTGGCGACTCAGAATATGTGATGTATACCTATTTTGGGGGCGTCACAATCAGTTTGATCAGGAAGAAACTTTTCCTTGAGTGACTTTAGCCTTTGGCGAGCATCCTCAATTTTTTTGTTCTCTCCTTTTGCTTTTGCCACGGATCTCTCTTGCTTATCCTACAACTGAGCCAACGTCTTTTGGCACAACTTCAATACCGCTTCAGCCATCAAAGTCTGTACATCATTATCATCAATACTCGTGCCCTCGTAAAATTCATCTTACAACCTGTTAACCCTTTCTTGCTTTTCCATGATTTCATTCTCAAGTCCCCAATACTTGGAAACCAAATTTTCATAAGAGCTCTTCACAAACTCCTTCGTAGTCTGCAATGCCAGAATATCTGTTTGAAGCTTGATCACCTCTTCCTTTCCTTTTTCTTCTTCTTTTATCTTTTCAAATACTTCTTCACTTGATGTGTCTTCAATTTCTTCAACGCTTTCTTTTTCTTCTTCTTTCTCAAAAGATACTTCAAATGCTTCTTTACTTGGCGTCTCTTTAATTTCTCCTTTTTTATCTTTAACTTTCATAATTTTATCAACACAAATCTTTTCGTCTTCCTCTTTCGAGATATCTTCAAAAAATTCTTTTTTACTTTCTTCTTCTTCAACTTCATCAATTTCTTTAACAAGTTTCTCATCTTCTTCCAAAAACCAAGACTCTTTAGGTAATGATGGACCTTTATAATTATTGAAATCAATTCAAGTTCATTCCATAACTGAGGTAGAGAATCAAAACTCGCAACACGTTTCCAAACTTTTTCATGCATTACTCCTTGCAAAATCTTCCTTGTTCTTTTTCCTTTCAATTCTCGAACTATTTTTGAAATATATTTTTCTGGATTTGCAATGACATCTTGCCATAAATTGCAAGTTTCAAGAAATACTCTAATCCTTATGCTCCGAACTTTGTAATTTATGACCACTAATTTTGCACCAAACCTAGGAAACATCATTTTTCTATAATTCACCTCTCCAAAACGCTATCAATATGACGACCTTTGTGACGTACCTTCAACTCACAAACTTGTTTTTCAAATTTCTTCTCAACTAGCACCTTTGCTAGGTTGAAGTCCAGAGCTCTAACGCGAACACTTTGCACTCGCCTAGCGGAACACTTCGATGACAACACGTCACCTCTCTTGGGTCGTCTACCTTTACTTCACTTTGGTTTAACCTTCTCTAAACCTTTGAATTAACCTTAACTTTGATACCACTTGTTGGAAGATGATAAATTATCGAAGAAGTGAAATATAACTTTGAAGAACACTTAAGAATACTTTCATTTCACTTGTTTCAAATGAACTAAGTATATGACAATTTATAGGACTCATAAGATACTTTTAGAGTTACCATAATAATTACTACTCCCTCCGTCCCTATTTAAATGACCTTTTAGAGATGGGCACACCCATTAAGACAATGATTGGAAAGCATTAAATATAGTACTCAATTGTCTATAATAACCTTAAATCATTAATGAGTTTAAAGTACTTAAAAAAATAGGTAAAGTAATGAGGGGTATTTTTGGAAAAATTATCATTAATTCTCCTAGATTTGAACAAACGTCAAATAATTAGGAACAAATAAAAAAGTCTAAAACGTCATTTAAATAGGGACAGAGGGAGTATATGACTAAATTCATGTACATGAACCTAATCATTACATATTCCAAGACATTTTAAATACATTCATGTACATACATGTATCATGTATTTATACATTACATATTCATGTACTTAATTAATTCATGAACATTCTAGAATTAATTTGGTTTAGTTAACTGAGATTTGCAGAAAAAATCCTAGATCGATTTGCCTTCGTTGTTGGAACCCTAGTTTGCAGATTGAAGAATCAGTGAGCCGTGAACGAGATTGGGAAGAATTTTAAACACAAAATCATGGATTCGTCGCTATCTCTGCAGAAGATTGGCCATCCTTTGTCACTCTCTTTCTCTCTTTGAACTTTGACTTTTGATATATGTTAGTTTCGTTTGATTGTACTTGTTTAACAACTATTTTATTTTGCCGTGTAAGCCACGTCTGATAGAGCCATGTCATTATCTTCTTTCTTTTCTTTTCTTTTTCGCGTCCACCCCAGATAATAGATGCAAGAACTTAATAGTCGTGAGCCATATTTAACAGAAAGACCCAATTTTACAATAATAATTAGTTCAGTTAGATAATTTAAAAAATTAAAAATTCAAATGTGTATTTAGTAAAACGTGCCAACTACGATCTCTAAATCATTAATTTTGCCTATAAAAATTATAATATTTTTTTTATCATAATTTAAATTTTTTATTATTTTCTATTTTTCTCTAAAACTATAAAACATAAAAAGGTGATGAAGGTGATATGTATAGTTAGAGAAAAGTGACAACGAGAGAAAAAGGAGGTTTTAAAAGAGAGGGTGGAGATAGATTTAGAGAGAGAAAATCTGTAAATAGAAAATCTAGAGAGAGAAAGATGAAAAACATTTTTAAGAAGCTACACATAGGTAGCAATCACGACCCCAACCGATCAAACGACACTCTCTCTCCTCCATCGGTCTCCGATCCCCGCCAAAATTCCACTGTCTCTCCGTCTAGTCCCTCCACTTCTTTACCTTTGTCCGCCGCCGTTCCCGCTTCTCCAGCGGGGAGTCGGCAGGATTACTACTCGTCGGAAGAGGAGTACCAGCTCCAGCTAGCCCTAGCGCTCAGCGTCTCAGGTCGGGACTCTGGTAATGAACCGGGTAAAGAACAGGTCCACGCCGCTGAGCGGCTGAGCTTGGGGGGTCGGAGCGATGATTCGCCGAGGGAAAGAAGTGAGGCCGCTGCGGAATTGCAGTCCCGGCAGTTTTGGGTGAGTTTGTTGGAGTGAATTTGGTGAAATTTTTAACTTTTTGGGTGTAGTCAATTATACTGACTTGGCTCCTTCCATTAGACCTTTTACTCCAATTTCAACCAATACACGTATTGTTATAGTTTTAGATATGTAATTGAAATTATCACCGGGCCAATTTATAGTATTGAGTAGTATAATTGTTTCAAAAATGAAAATAATCCTACACTTTTTACCATTTGGTGAACATGAACATGTGGATTTTTCATCAAATCTTCAATGGTAGAAAATTCTTTTAAACTTTTAACAGTAAAAAAAAAATATAATTTTTGGTAGAATTGATCTTAATATCATCAACTGTCTTATTCTGTCTATTAACATATTTTGATCATTATTGCCAAAATTATTAAGATCAAATAGTTGGTGTATTGGATGGAATTGGAGGAAAGGTGTGATTGAGGGAATTATACCGTTAAGGTTTATTTTTGGTTTTTTAGTTTGTTCAGTGATTATTTTTCATGTTAATTTTACAATTTATGCAGTTTAAATTAGGTGAGATACTTGAGATTATGTAATTCACATGTAAGTAACAGTATGCTAAAAGTCTTCACCATGTGAAGTAATACAAAACGCTAAAGTGGCCAGTTCTTTCCTTCTATTTTACGCCCCTTTCTTGTTAGGAAATACTAATAGTCCACTGGGCTTGGATGGGTAACCCACTTCCCCTCGTATATCCTTCTTCTTTAACTCTACCCAATGCAAAGTAAAGGTTTTGAAGCTCTTTTTAAAAGTTAATTTATTTTGCACTATTTTATCTTCAATTTTAATGGATGAAGTATCTCAATAAGAGCAAATGTATAGTCTCTAGATTTTTATTTCTATGTGATTTCTGAATACGTGGATCATATAATTGGCTTTAAGGGGTGATTAATAATATAAGTCTTTGCTTTGTTGGACTTGTTTTTCGTTTTTATTCTTTTCATGTAATGAATCATGATTGGCATTATTCTGTTATCCTGATTGCTAGGTCAAAGCATATTTATGAAATTACATTCACATTTTTGGCCATACCATTGTTTCATAATATGTTTCCCTCTGCCTCTCTTTATGACTGGATTTGTTGTATAAAATTTGAAATGCAACTAGAGTGCTGAAGATTTATAATCATTGTATTGATATTTCGGGTGATTTTAGTTTTCTTTTGCCAATACATGTACACCTTTCTTTAATAAGTAAAATACACGTTACTTCTTCATTCTTTGGCTAATGGGGTGTTTATCGGTTCCACCAGGATTATGGTGTTCTTGACTATGAGGAGAAAGTGGTGGATGGTTTCTATGATGTATATGGCCTTGCTACAGATTCAGCAAGCCAAGGAAAAATTCCATCCATCACAGAACTTGAGACAAATCCAGATACTTCTGGCTTTGAAGTTATTATTGTCAACCGAACAATTGACCCTGCACTCGAAGAGTTGGTGCAGATAGCACATTGTTTTGCATTAGACTGTCCAGCTGCCGAGGTTCGTCTTCTGGTGCAGAGGCTTGCTGAACTTGTCACTGAACACATGGGTGGGGCAGTGCGGGATGCTAATATTATATTTGCAAGATGGATGGAAAGAAGAACAAAGTTAAGAACATCTCTTTATACCAGTGTGTTGCCTGTGGGATCCTTAAAGATTGGGTTGTCACGTCATCGTGCTTTACTTTTCAAGGTGAGCTACCAAATTCTCATCTGCAACTTCTCTTTTTGGTTATACAACAACATCGGTTACAATATTATATTGAGCATTTCCAAGCTCTACATCATCCTAGGACTGTTGTTTCATTTCTTCGTCTGAGCAATTTGAGAAGTATTGTAGTGCCATTGCAAGAGACTGTGAAACCATTATACTAAGAATGCGTCTTATCTGAGAGAAAAAGGGCAATGCATTCTTGCAATAAAGCATACTACTTAAAATTCTAAATAGTCAACTTTATTTTATTATTGGGCGATATAATAGCTTATTGCTAACATCATTATTTTGTAAAGGTTGTCCTGGGGCTTAAGCCTCGTCTTTGGTTAGTCATAATATTTGTACCTGTTGATAAGTTTTATTTACCTCTATTTGTCAAATATACATTATTATTTTCTAAGTGTTTCTCTCCTAATCAAAACTTTCTGCTAATTGTTATCTTTGCCCCCTTTAGTTAAAATAATTTCCTGGTATTTGTTTGAATAATGAAGTTGTTTCATGCTTTTGCTTTATATTGACAGTGTTCACAGTTTGTTGATGCCCTAATCAAATTTCTGCTATTATATCCACTCAGAATAAAACCTTAATTTGTTACTAATATTTATTTATCTCAATTGTAGGTATTAGCTGATAATGTTGGAATTACCTGTAGACTGGTTAAGGGTAGTCATTACACTGGTGTTGAAGATGATGCTGTCAACATTATAAAATTGGCAAATGAAAGGTAAAGCTTTGTTCCCTCTGCAGGTTTCACATAATTTTTGTTTCTGTTTATTTGTCCTTTGTTTTTTTCTTTCTTTTTCTTTTTAAAATCTTCTTTTATTCTAGAGAGGTAACAGTTTCATATTATTAGAATGATTGTAATTACGCATTACAACCATTTGGTGGTGCTACCAAACATTTAACATTTTTAATATTCTGGTCCCATGTAGGCTATTTGCTTTTAAAATAGTAACACGTGATTCTATAATTCTCCTCTCTTATCTTCATATTTACTTAATTTCTCATATTAGCAGTTGTTTCTAAACAGACACAGTTTTTCTCTTTTAAATTTCATTAATCACATTAACTCGTTTCTTCTTTCTACACTATCCTCTCAAATGTGCCTTGATGTAGGACAAATTTAGGAGATAAATTATTCTGGAAATTATTGGAAAATGAAAGAAAGCTAAAACTACTGAAATGTATATTGACAATTGAGTTTGTACGTATATATACATCCACACACACACACACACAGAGACACATATATGTGGATTTGAAGACGCAAAAAACATGATTTTTTATTAAAAAAATTTTGTCCTAATAGTTGGAATCCATAAAATAATAATGATTGTTATTAAATAATTGGCGATATCTTTCAATAACTTTCTCTGGCTTTTAATTTAAAACAGCATTTCTGAATCTCATTTCCATGGAGCTGGTGGGCAAGTGTAGTTTCAAATTATGCCACCAGAAACAAAAAGGAAAAAATTAAAAAAGAAGTAACTACTAAGTACTAACTATTCTACCTTTATAACTGAGTTTTCCAGTTACCGGTTTCTTAGCAGCAGATCAGTGACTTCTACTCTTACAGTTGTTTTAAAACTTCCATATACATTACACGATACATGTATATGGGAAACGCCCAATTGGATTCATCATTGTACTAGAAACTTTTTGATATATCATCGTGCTTACACGTGCAGCATATTTTTGTCTTTCTGCATCTAAATATTTACATATATATTTTTGGCCTACAGTGAATTTTTGGTCGATCTCATGGGAGCCCCTGGGACACTTTTACCGGTGGATATTTTAAGTACCAAGGATACCTCCTTCAAGTCACCCAATACAAAGTTGGGCAAACTTCCAAGTCGTCAGACAACTAATGACTCTGGAGTCGTTAACTCTAGACCAATCTTTAGTGGTGAATTTAGTACTATAAATGCTGCTGAAAATAGTTTACTCCTTGATAGAAAATCAGGTTCTGAGAAAAAAGAATCTATACCTTCATTCCAGAGAGTAGATGGAGATATTGGGGCAGGTTCTTCTGGATTTACAAAGAGAGGGACTTTTAATAATCAGTTGGATCATGTCCCTTCATTGACAATTGGATCTTCTCTGTATAAAGGTGGTCGTGGGCTCAATGCTGTCGGTGATGGCTTGAGGATGAATGTTAATGTAATTCCATATACCCAAAATGGCGCAGAGGACACTAAAAATCTTTTTGCAGATCTTAATCCATTCCAGATAAAAGGATCTGGAAAGGCTTCAATACGAAACAATCCCCCTGAGAATAAAGTTGATGACTTTCAAAGGCCGAAAAATAATATTGCCTCAGGTCGACCTGCTGTACCATTAAAGTGGAAAAATACTTATACCTACAATGAAGATACAAGGGTAAAAAGACATGATTTTGTGGAGGGCCTCTTTCCTAAAAATAACCGTGAAGCTACTGGTTATAAAATGTCATTAGCTTCAAACAACTCTTCTCCACTGGAAAATGTTCAATCTGATAATTTAATACGTGCTGATTTAGGTTCTGATCACATAGATTATGGTGAAAGGGATTGTTCTGCTGGTAGTAACTCACCCATTTCATTGGCTGAAAGACAATTCAGTGGACTGTCCTTGGAGGAGGGTGTTATACCTAGCTATAAAGACCAGTATCATAGGGCTGGGGAGGACCGGCAAAGTGAAGAGTTAGACATAGGAAAAGAGCATTGGGAGATTGTCATTAGCCAAAACGATGATAGACTTGCAACATACAATTTAAATCTGAAAAACGGAGTGAGTCCAAGTTCAACAGTTGATTATACTAGAAGTAAGGTTGGTCCGGAGATATATGAAGTCGGGGAGTGTGAAATTCCATGGGAAGATCTAGTACTTGGTGAAAGGATTGGAATAGGTAAAAATAAATTGCCTACATTCTTTAATTTTGTTTTATACTTCTGTCTGAAGTTCATTTTCTGGAAGTTCATGGTTAGAGTTAATGCTAGTATCTACTTTAATAAATTAGTCCCTCCAAACGAAAAGTCCCTATTGGTGGGTCAAATTTAAGAAGGAAAAAAAAATATTTCCACATCCCTTTACCATTAGTATAGACCATCATATGTACATAGTTAAAATATATAATGCTAGTGACAGATTTAGAAACCATAACTTTTAGAAACTTGATTTTCCAAAGGACTCCATTTTTATTTTTGGGAATAATTACTCTAAAAGATCTCTTCATAAGCCTAACTTGTAATATTATAGGGGAGCACTATTTCCACATGAGTTTTTGATATTTTCACATGGTTCTCGCATAAAGGTGGGACCCTCTTTATTCTTATGTGAGAGATAATCATGTGGAAGTTTCAAAAAGACGTGGAACTTTCAGTTCCTATATTGTCCTGTGTTGGATATCTCCATGTTTTGACCAATCTCTCACCCCAATAGTTTAGACGGATCGTGATCTGGACGCTTTCCTTTATTGTCATTATCCTCTCTATAATTATTAGTTTCACTATTATACTGTTTTGTCATCTGGGAAGTCTTATGGTGTCTATTAGTTAAATGCTTCTTATTAGTTTCATTCGCTGTTGATATGTACTTTTGGTACGTGTAGGCTCATATGGAGAGGTATACCATGCAGATTGGAATGGCATTGTGAGTTTTCTCCTTTTCCTTTCTTCCAATAAGTAGAAAATAGTAATATTCTGTTTTCATTTTATTTCTTATTTTGATTGAGCAATACCTATGAAGTGGGGCCAGGGATGATATACAACAGACATTTATACAGGATAGTCTAAAAATAGTACCTGGACAAAAGCAGAATACATCCATAAGTACATTTGTGTTGCAAATTAAGAAGTGAACACTCTTTGTTTAACCTTGGGCCTCAAAATAAGTACAATATTTAGCATAATATTAATACTCCTCTAATAGTAGACCCCAAGAAGATTAGGATCCCCTCCATTACACATGTCTTCCAGTTTGTCCCAACGTTTAGTTACACAAATATTACATTTAGCGACAAATTAAAATTCGTTGCAAACAATTAGCAACATAATAAAATTCGTCGCAAACAATTGTGTCATTGAAAGTGTTGCTAAAAGCAATATTTGTGTCACTAAATGTGTATTGGAGGATAAGTGTAATGGAGGGGATCCTAATCCCAAAAAAATGTATATTTGGTTATTTAATGAGATAAATTAGTTTTACATGGGGTCCACATAACTTGTGTACTTCAACCATTCTATTGAGGACAATTTTTAATTTTTCTTTGGTCCCCACTTCAGTCATTTTTATGAGGTTGGAGGGGGTAGTTATCTTAATATGAGATGACCTCTTCTTCCAAGCCATCAGATTTATTATTTGTTAAAATTGGCTTTTTTATATAGTTGCATCTAGTGTAAACATTTTGTCCAAGAAAAAGATGATGAGATGATGTAACAATTATTCAGATTTTAACTTTTAATACGATTTTCTTTATAAAAAAATTTGCACTTTCCATTATAAACAATAATAAATTTTGAATTCAAGGTTGATGAACATGGTGACATCACCCAAATGTGTTGGTACTGTTGTTTATTACATGTTGGACATGTATGCCACATTATTATTTTTGGATAGGTACACGTTTGCTACATTAGCACCAAATACCACTCTTTAAGAATTGTTATACGTCACTAATATAGTGTTTACTGTATCTTAGCTACCTGAAAACAGTATATTCTTAATTTAATACTCTGATTTATGGCCTGTTCAGGAAGTTGCTGTGAAGAAGTTCCTTGACCAGGATTTTTCAGGGGCTGCTTTGGCCGAGTTTAAAAGAGAAGTAAGTAGTGAAATTTTTCACTGATACATTCATTCTGTGATTCATTGGGTTTTCAAAAGGCAGAAGAGATAGAAAATAAAATTAATCATTTGAAGCCATGGGATAAAGTTTCTCAACAATGAAATATTCTTGTTAAACTGTCAATGGTGAGTAGGATGTTCCTTTTGCATCTTTGATCCCTATCTATGGCAAACGACCAGTACAAGGTACAAAGAAAATGCGATGTGATAGTATGTATTGTGGTGGTGTTTTGTTTTGTATTCGTTCCTTCATATACCTCCTCACCAATAGATAGAGACAAATGGGAATAACCAAACCCCGCCTACAAAATACTAGTACCATGCTGCTGCTTCAAAGCCAACTTGATGCTCCTTGGTCAGATGACCAAGATATTGGCGAATTCTACATATGATTAAGAAAGAGTACGGTGCTGGCAGTGACCTTTTACTCTTATAGATCTCAGTCATAACTTAATATGACCACACACACACACATTGTGGTGAAACCATCCTGTTTCCCATGCTTGTTGGTACTAGTTGGTAGCTGCAAGCACAATTTAGAGTATTTGTATTACTGTGGCATAGACTATAGATTGTAAAATTGTTTCCTTTTTATAAAAAAAAGTGAATCTGCTTCTGTCAATTTCTTGTTAATGGGTCCCTCACATAATTTCCTAAGAAATATGATTAAGATATTCATATTTTATTTGACTTGCGTAATTGCACATGTAAAATACTCTAAATTTAACAAGGGCAACGTTTGAAATTTAAAAATTTTTAGTACTTCAAATGCCATTTTATAAATCTTTGTGCAGCTCAAAATTTTATCTTATAATTCAGGATGTTTGGAGTATTTCTTTGCAACTATATACCTTTTCATACAACCACAAAGTCACGTCACATTATTTTAGATCTGTCCACTATCTTTGGAGAGTTACTCGGAAGTGTTTGAAACATGTCCAGTTTGACAAATATTATACTTATGGATACACCGTAGAATGTTCTGGCCACATGTCCAACTACCAGACGTAACACTTGATTCACTTCTTTTGAAATATCCATATTTACCTTGCCTCTTGGATTTTAACTAAAACAGGACTTGTCATTTAGTAACATAGTATACTTCGATGCACTTTGAGTGTCACGGTCAACATGACACAGATTTAGTGAAAGCTTTTCTCAGGTATGTACCACATTACATGCTAGACTCCACATGCTTCATCTCTCACTTTACTTTAATCTTGAAACTAATTTTTGGGTTTTCCAAAGAAGAAATCATGACACTCAAATTAGATTAGAGTATTTTTTGGGGGAATACCTTTTTGGAACTGTTAAAAATTTGGTGGATGATTATGCTCAACACATTACCTAAACTCATTAATCATGGTTCTTATCCCCTGTTTAGTTGCAACCAAACAGAACTTAGCAGCATTACTTTTGGAAGAATGCTTATATTGCTTATATTAAGGCAGAAGTATTGACCAAGCATTTAGTGGTTCTTTATGTCAGGTGCGCATAATGCGTGGATTACGCCATCCAAATGTTGTTCTTTTTATGGGGGCTGTGACTCGCCCACCCAACCTTTCCATCATCACCGAGTATCTCCCAAGGTATATCGATTATTTTTCTTTGATATTTTTTCTGTTTATAGTTGGCAATTTTCCTTGCAAAGAAAACGTGAGAATGTTTCTTACACATGTCCAGAGTTTTATGATGTGATAAACAACATAGAAGTAGTACATGCTAATATGACTTTAGGAATTTACACTCGGAATCATATAGAAATTAAATGAGAAATGGGAAGGAAAACAAGTGCTTGAAATGGATTATGAACCCTATATTTTATCTGAATAATTTGTAATTTTGATTAATTAGTCATGGTTCAAGTCTTCTAGGTAGACTTCCATATATTAATATAATTCATATATTTTTAGAGTTAAATTTTTTTTAATGCTTTGAGTAAGAGTTATGTGCTTTAGTCTGTGTGCATTTTGCCATGGGCACTTGCATTGTGGTATTCTCACGAAGGCAAAGTAATATTTCTCTAAACTCAATCTATTTTCCGTTCTCTGTCGTACATCGAATTGTTAATGTATTTTTAATGTACTTGTAATAAGTTCATTATGTTGTTAATTTTAATTCATGGACTGAATTGTGGCGCTGAAGTAACCATAAAGGTGGAAAGACATAATATATCTCCCATGGCTGCTCTCTTCTCTTCTTGTTGCTTCCATTAGGTTTATTTAGATTTCAATTGTTCTATGGTATCCAAATTTGTCTGGGGTTTGATAAAAATTGTTAAGCTCTATGTTGTCTTTAAGCTGCTACCATTAGGATTCCAGTAGATGGAAACTACAAATAAATGTTTATTATATGAATCAGTTAGCAACTGTGTCACGTTCTATTCCATCTACTATTTTTATTAATTGGTACCTGAATCAGATCAGAATCATCATTTTGCATATATATGATTTCACGATTATGACCATGATTTTGCTCTTAAAGTTTATTCGTTGACAGCCTCTTTAACCAAGTACTTAGATGCTGCAGTATTCGGTTGTTTGCCAATAATTATTGGAATCCATCATTTAAGGAAGGTCACAAAAGTCTGTGTGGTTCAATTATAGAATGGAATTTAGAGTGAATACTTGTATTGTAAGTTTTCCCTTCAAATTTGCAGGAAGCATAAAAAGCCTAAAGTGTTGAGTGACTGGACTTTTGACTGTTGTTGGTCATTTTATTTCCACAGAATACACATACACACTCCACTTACAACTCATGTGAAATTTCTTATTCTTAAACCTGTTAATAGCTTTTTGAATAGTAGTATTTTGGGAAACCAATTTTTGGATTTATTATTCACATAATAGTTATGAACTTATGATGCTGTAGACAATGAAAAAATTTGGTAGGTGGGTGGACTTAGGCAGTAGATAGGCAGTAGAGGGAAACTAATTGTCGGATATATCTATATTATGATGCTCAGGACAAAAATATAAGAATTTGTAGGCAGTCCTTGGCTGCCGAAGGACCATTTAGGTTGTTTATACAATGTTAATATTACTAGTATAAAAAAGAGAAAAATTGTATTGTTAGTGCAATTAAAAAAGCCAAGGTAACAAGGTTTTGAGACATCTTGACGGGGACATCCAGCTAAAAGGGATGGAGCAAGTATTAGGGAGGAAAATATAATGCCATAATTGGGGTTCTACCCTGCCTACCTAATGGGATGAAGATTGGGTAAATTGTTTTGGGGTAAGGGCAGGGCTTCCACGCAATCTCTTTGCTGGCACAATCAATCATAAAGAGAGCCACCACTGATGTGGAAAGAGGTTCTTCAGACATGACTCACAAAGCATGCCCCCTGGACAGTGGACTACATGTCCACACCAGACGGAATTACATACTCGCCTAACCTTATTGCTTTAAATATTTAGTCAAGTGTTACTATTATAAATTTATATTATGTTAAAACTCGAATACTTCCACCGTTTCAAATTATAAGATCTGTTTTGACTTTTTATTTTCCAAATTCAAAGTCGATGCAATTCATTTGAAGTTTTGAGAACAATCTAGGTTACAATTAGTATTACTTTTTAGATGGTTTACAATGTTTATAATTGTATTCCCTAAAATTAGATAACTCATCAAATTTTCATTTTTAAACGATTTTCAAATTTTCTTTCTTAAAAAGTTAATATTGGTCTTGCATTTTGGAGTGGAGGGAGTAGATAATTTTATTTTTTAGGGTAATAAGCCTCAATAATCCACATCCTTGTGATCAAGGCTAAGCAAAAATAAAGCTCAATAATGGTCCATCACTTTTTGTGAGCCATGAGAATTTTGTTGCTTGTGTTTAGAAATTTAGTGCATGTTAGAAAGAGATTTTTATGAGGCACTGCTGAAACAATAAATAAAAAATAATAAAGCTGTTTGATGAGTTCCTTAATGGAGACTGTTAAACCAAACGGCTATACCAAGTTTTTTTTTTAACTTTGAGCATTTGAGATTAAAAGGCCAGCTTGAGCTTGTTTAGTTTATTAAGGATCAGCTTGACCCAATCGTGAAAAAGGCTCGTGTTTAAGATCAGATCAATTAAGTCTCGTTAAGATCGACTTGTTTGTGGTATTATAGGCTTGACTTGTTTAAGCTCAAATAATAAACTACTTTTCACTTATAAAAATTAAGTATAAATTGCATCGTTAAGATCGACTCGTATGTGGTATTATATACTTGGCTCGTTTAAGCTCTAATAGTAAAATACTTTTCACTTTTAAATATTAATTATAAATTTGACTTTTGAAGTCAATGTAATACACTTTCAATTTAACTCATGTAATTGATTATTTTAGATAGTTTATACACCCTTGGTTCCGGAATGTAAGTTTGATATTGACTTTTAAAAATTAATTAGAAATTTTTACTTGTTCAAATTGTCAAAGTATCCCTCCAAGTTGCCATCTAAATTTAAAATTGACATGATCCAGTTAAGTTGTGAATCTACTAGTTTATAATATTAATAATTGATTGACAAAAGTCCAATGAATTTATATTGATTTTGAATTTGAAAATGTTTTAAATTCATTTGTTAAAATTCAATGATTTAATATTGATCTTAGAGAGAGTAATAGCCATAATTATAATGTAACTAATAGTCTAATACTAGTGTTCTAAAATTCTCGCTTAGCCCCCTCGCACCTTTCTTTAGCGCTTAAGCGCGCCCCAAATCCGGGTTTCTTCCAACCCGACATATATGGTGCTCAACACTCTAGATTCACACAAACATTCAATTGAAATGCCTCAAAAGAATGAATGTCTTATATATATTCTAAAACAATACTACCATTCCCCAGGTTCTTTATAACCATTACATTGATTCTTGTCATAATATCAAATATTATAATTACAAACCTATACTATTACATAAGTAATTTACAAGTTCGCTTTAGCCTTCCCTTTTTCATTGTAGAATCCTTCGGTCCATTCAGTCTAAGCTGCATTCATATGGTTTAAGCAAGAGTGAGCATAACAAGCTCAGCAAGTACAACAATTTCATTTTAAAAGCATGCTTGAAACATAGGAATCGTATATCTTCAGTAACTGGATAATAGTTACGAAGTACTATCAATAATTAAAAATAGCATTCATTTTTTCTTCAAAACGTTTTACAATGACAATATTCAGTAAAACATCAATTATGGTCTAAGACCATAAGCGTTTCACAATTTCTTTGAAAAGGACAACCCGGCACGAAGTCCGTAAGTCCCAGATATCTTACGAAAGCACTTCTAGGTGATCAACTTTATAGTACTCTATGTTGATCAACACTACATCCATTAAATTTGTGTACGTTTAAGTTGTGGCAACCTCACGTGCCCATCGAATACTCGATGAAAATACATTTGTTTATTTATATTCAGGCTTACCTTGAATCCGTACCAAACAGTTGGCGTAGGATAGCGTTAGCAATTCTATATTGAAAGACTTGTAAAAAAATCAATCAATCTATCCAAATTAGTCTAGCTGAGTTAAAACTGGCATAGACTCTTTCTTTAAAATCATACATGCATCTCATAACTTGAATCATTTGAAAACTTGGCCAACACGAAGGTTAGACAAGCGTTTAGAAAAACTTGCCTTCAGCGTTTGCTACAGTAAAATTACGTTTCCTTTGAGTCTTTACGGTCTCTACAACACATAATCACATAACATACCACATTAGGTCATGAATACATGGGTCTTAAAGAATCTTACCTTTCTTCTCAATCTAATCATATATTAGATTTGTTATTTTTGGTTAAAATTAGTCGTTCTTTATATCATTCTTACCAACTTCGTTTTCTCTTTTCTATAACTTATTTGAAATTATTTCAAGTGCCTCGAGTTAATTATCCTTCTTCACGGCTTACTAACGTCCTTACGTTATTAATCGACACTTAATTGTCATTAGTTAAGTACACTTATTGTACACCGTTCCCGTTCACATTCAATTAACTTTCTTTAACTCTAAGTGATCATACTTGAGGTTTAATCTGTCTAGGTTTTAAGGTCGAAGCGTGGCCATGGCTGTTGTTCCTTTGTTACGCTGCAGTACGCAAGCGCCACCATTAGGGCTTGAGACCAGGACTCGGTGACTGTGCGCATGAAGTTCCTTTAGCTGGCCATGCTGCTGTGAGTTTCGTGGGATGAGGCTTACTTTGGCATGCAGTTTGGCTCTTTGGCTTCGAGTCGCGTCATGCTTGACTCTGTGCCACATACAATTTTGACAGATTTTTGACTTTGTGAGATTTCCGAGCTCCTAACTTCTTCGTTATAAGTCCGAATTGGCTCGTTCAAGAGCCTACGGTTCACAAATCACCTACTCTACGCGTTCATGCAAGAATTTTATCTATTCGAATTCATTTGCTAAAAAAATTCATCTATTAGTCCATTTTTAACGAAAACAATAAACGTTCGTGAACGTTCAACGCTCGTTTCTTCGTTCTAAGTCGGAATTCGGTCATTCTCGAGTCCGCAACTCTATAATGCCAAATAAGACTTGTCTCCATTGAAAACCAACGTTTCCAAGCTTAATATCAAAATTCGACTTCCATACCGAGATTTTCACAAATTCGACGATCGTCTAAATCGTGTAAATTCCGTCAAAACTTCGTTACTTGAGATTTTTAGACCGTTTCAAATGGATTCATTCCATCATACTAACATCTTGACATACATGCTTCATTAACTTATAATCATGATAAGTTATTACTTGTTCTTTATGAGTTTGTAACTTATAAAAATACAAACTACTTGTGTTTCCATTTCTCATGACTTAGGATAGTTTATGTCTTCTAACCATTATTCTTTCTTTTTGTTAACATACTAATTTCATTTGTGTAAACATGTTACAAGTTCATATACGTTCATTAAAGTTCATAACTTATTTATGTTTGAATTACTTATTCATGACTTATACGGCTTATTAAGACTTAAGCCCTTTGATTCATCATTCCAACTCTTTCTTAGCATACATGTTCTATTACTACCCAATTCTCTAATAATGGAAGAGCATGGTTTAAGATTACTTACTCTTGAATAACACTTGTTTAATCTTTAATCTCCTTGATTCTTGAACTTCAAAGGCTAACTTTCTAGCTTTTTCTCTCAAGCAAATAAGCTCTCAACTTATAAGTTATAGGATAAAAATCTAACAACTAACAAATGAATACAAAGCTTGCTATTTATAGGAGTTGCTAGGTTAGGGTATAATGGTCATTAATTCACTTCCACCTCCTTAATCACTTCCTTACTATTCATAATGTGATCACCAAGTTTACTTGACCACCACACTCTTTGCTTGGCCACCACAACATATATCCAATACTTGGGCATCACATTTACTTAACCACTAAGTAAACTTGCTAATCACATAACTTAGCCATTAAGTTTACTTGTTAATCACCTAGCTTATCCTTTACTTGCTCACCACATTAATTACTTGGTAATTACTTAACTTAGCCATTAAGTATACTTGCTTCCTACTTTGGATCCATGGTTTGCCCCATGGGTCACCCTAACCCATTGGATCATAGCTTGGGCTTAGGTTTAATTAGCTTAGCTTAAGCTTTGGGCTTGAACATTAAATTAGTTTGGGCTTCCCATTACAAACTCTTGGGCTTGCATATTAATTCACATTGGACTTAACCATTTCCATACTTGGGCTTACATAATCCTTAACAAATCCTACAAGTCCAATACATTTGGCTTAAAGCCTTGTAACGTATAATCTTTGTATTAATCTCGTATTCCAATTCATATACCTAATCATTATATACGACATACCATCATTCATACATACTCGTATAATAATTCGTATCATACTCACATACTCTACCTCGCACAATACCTACGTATCATACAATCATTACATTAACTTCTTAACGCTTGATTTTTCCTAACGTTCTCAAATTAAGTCCACAGGCGAAATATTACGTTTTTCATAACTGAAATATTATTGGATATTCCATCTCACCTTGATATTCTATCGTTACGTATTTCTCGGAAGTTCAAAAATAATTCTGAAAGCGTAAATGCGTGAATAGTTTTTCGGAAAATTTCTCGGAAAGCTTTTATTTTCGTCTTGGAAATTCAAACACTTTAATTCTATCACGTAGCCAAAATACTACGACGTTCCGACGTGTCTAGGTCATAGAACGACCTTCAATTAGCTTACTCCCTTAAATAATCAATTAAATTCATTTCATCCTCATAATTAAAAAAAAAATTAATTCTCATAAAATCCGAATTTTCTGGGGTGTTACAACTAGGCTCCCCTTGGGCCCTCGCCTAGGCGCTAGTCCCCTCTGCGCCTCACCTAGGTCTAATGCGGCAAAAAAATCCCTCCAGAAAATTAGGCGGATATGTTTTTTTTTTTTAATAACTACCCAAACCAGATCTTGATATATTTATTTTTCTATTGATTTACCATATTCATAATACAGGTTGTAGCATATCAAATCACAACAAGAAGTGAACAATATCAAGTCAAAATGAATAATTTTTTTATAGTTGTAATTTTTTGAACTTGTACCAATTTCAAATTATATAAATGATGATACATTTATAATATTTAGTTTAATTCAATATATTTCTTAAATTTATATTTAGTTTCTCAAGTTTAATTAATAAATTAAATTCTTGAAATTTTAAATTTTATTATTTAATAGCAATCTTGTTTATGAATAAAACTAATACGTTAAAAATATATTTGAACTTTGAACAATTGCATGTTTGTGTTTGAACCATATTAACAATATGGATGTGTTGAACTTTAAACAAAGGCTTTTATTATCTTTATTATAAATTGTTTTGTTTTGTATTATTATTTTGTTTAGATAAATATAAGATAAAATATTAAAATTGGCTTAAAATAAAAAATCCCGCCAGGCCCCGTCCAAGTCCAGCCTAGGCGCTAGGCCCCCCGGCCAACCCCTTCCCGCCTAGCACCTTTTAGAACATTGTCTAATACTAAATGAATTTAATTTTAGTTTAAAATATATTTAATTGACTTCGAAAGGCAAGAGGCAAAATGAGGCAAATGTATCTCTCCAAGTCTCACACTTTTTATTTCTCCCATTCTCTAATTCTTCCCCCTATATCATGCATGTGCATATTATGCGTTTGTTTGTATTTTTCTATGTAACTATAATAGAATAAATATTATATATATATATTGATAAATTGTCACAGATGCATCATAAAATCTGTGTGTGAGCTACATAAACAATAAAGACATGTCCAAAATAATTAAAATGTAAAATATACATTCATAATATTAAATCTACCCCATCTATCACACTCTTAGTACATTAACAAGTACCCTAACAAAAGAAATATGATCACTTTTACCGGGACAAATGAAATTATGTTCAACTTTTAATAATCGTATCATATGAATTAAAGTAATATTTTTCTTTTCTTAGTTTTTGATCAATATTCAATCTACATAGTTAAAATGTTACTCTCCATTTCTTATTTTTAATTTTCTTGACCCAAACCCTCTTTTTCTATGAGATGT
Source organism: Panax quinquefolius (assembly GCA_020205615.1). NCBI lineage: Eukaryota > Viridiplantae > Streptophyta > Magnoliopsida > Apiales > Araliaceae > Panax > Panax quinquefolius. The sequence continues at coordinate 66,840,994 of CM035165.1, read as the reverse complement.
GATAATTAGAATTGTTATGAGATGGTTAATACAACCACTAAAACTTGCTGCAGTTAGAAAATTTTTAATTTCATGAACAGTGTTCATGAACAAGTTCATTTATTGGCTCGTGAAACTTGATTACTTGGCTCAAGATCGAGCTCTTATAGGATTGCGAACAATGTTCACGAGCAGCTCCGAACAAATTCGAGCCAAGCTCGAATAATCTTTTGAAAGTAAGCTCGAGCTCCTTTAAAGTTCGTGCTCATGAAAAATAAACGAGCTCAAGTTTGAATAAGCAAAGCTTGACTTGACTCGGCTCTTTTACACCTCTGCTTGTGTGTGCGGACCTCAGCGAGTTAACCATATATTCTTACCATTGTTACCGTACTTGCAACAAAAACGTTTTACAAATATTTGCATATATTTACTTTTTCTTCCTTGCTCCATGTTTGACATACATGTTTTTGGTTTTCTAGGGGAAGCTTATACCGACTTATCCATCGTCCTCATTCTCAAATTGATGAAAAGAGTAGAATCAAAATGGCTCTTGATGTGGTGAGAGAATAAAGAGACTGTATATTTCTTTCAACTAGCGATTTATATTACTTTGCTTTTCTAAAGGTGCTATTTTATAGGCAAAGGGTATGACTTGCTTGCATGCCAGCATACCAACTATTGTTCACCGTGATTTGAAGTCACCAAATTTGCTGGTTGATAAGAACTGGAATGTTAAGGTGCTTGTTTCTTCCCCTGCTACTGCTGCATTTATTTTGCCTTCCCATGCATTACCTCCCATGCTCAAGCTCAAATTTGCCCTTTAAGATGGGTTACATCTTGAATGAACTGGGTTGTGATTTGAACTCGTGTCGTCCATTTAGTAGCTTGTTTGTTTTCCTTACTAGGTATGGAGAGTTCTCAGAAACTCAAAACAAATGAAATACCTAGACTTGAAAGATAAGAAAATGAAATTCAGAATAAGTTGGATAAAATACTAGAATTTGATTTCTTATAGTATAAATGCTCAATTTGTTACACATCTTTACAAAATCACGAGTTTTAACTGTGCAGGTATGCGATTTTGGGTTGTCACGTTTGAAGCATAACACATTTTTGTCTTCGAAATCAACAGCTGGAACGGTGAGTCTAAATTAATATCCAATTATACACCCTCTGTTCTGAAAAGGAGTACCATTTTCTTCGTAAATACAAAGAGATGATACTTCTCCTTTAAGGACAGCGGGGACTATATTAAAGGATTTTGTTCAATAGTTCAGTTGAATACCAAATTTCAAAATTCTTCATCATTTATAACTTTTATCCCCAATTAAGTGTCTTGCTGATATGGTTTTTTTGATGACTTAGCCCGAGTGGATGGCCCCGGAAGTTCTCCGCAACGAAAACTCAAATGAGAAGTGAGTTAAATCATGCAATGTTGTTGTTGTTTTTAAGACTATAAGAGTACATATTATTTGTTGATTATATGGAGATATCAGCTTTCCTGTCTTGTTTTAAATTTGTGGGCCCTAATTTGCTCCTTATAACTGCTTATCTTTTACAGTAGTTCTGTTGCTTGATAACTTTGCTCCTCTTCATTCACTCTGTATGTGAAAATCAAATAGTTGTAAAACTTCAAAACATAAATAAAATAATAATAAAAAAATTAGAAGAAAAAGAACATTTCAATCTAAGTTAGGATTTTCTTTTCTTATAGTCGTGTTGGTTTACTAATAATGCTGTTCTGTCTTATGTTATAAAGTTACTGCTTTGAGCATTATCCTCAGTTAAATGTATTTTGGCTTATTCACAAAAAAATTATTTGTGCTTTATTATGAGAGCAAAACCTCTGGTGGATCCAGATACCTAAATTGTCTAATCTTAATATGCAGTTGTATGCATATAAGTTATATCATATTTGAATTATTTTTCCCTCTATACCCTTTATAAAATATGATGCTCAGCCCAAGAGTAGGGTCTCTAGCAAGCAAGTCTGCAACAATAAAAGTTGTTATTTTAGAAACCTTGCTATAGTCCATAATTATTTTCTTTATTGTCTGGGTGGGTCATGACCAAATTTACATCTGCGGATCTTTCTCGTTTCGTTTAAACAATAAATGCTCTGATATTTTCATGGAGCATGATGCCAGCACGTATCTATTGAATTTCTAGTTTCTGATCTGGAGTCTATAACTATTTTAAAAATTTTCATTCCTCTTTGTTTGTTTGTTTTTCTGAACCAATGCATTGCATCCACTTATACAAACTATACAGGCAGGCTCCTTTCTTTTTTCAAAAAAGTTTTGGATATTAACTTTCTTACGTTTTCTACCGGATATACAGGTGCGATGTTTATAGTTTTGGAGTCATACTGTGGGAGCTTGCAACTCTAAGATTGCCTTGGAAAGGAATGAACCCAATGCAAGTTGTGGGTGCAGTAGGTTTCCAAAATCGACGCCTTGAAATCCCCAATAATGTTGATCCCTTAGTTGCAAGGATAATTTGGGAATGTTGGCAGAAGTAAGTTATCATGTCATTTTCTTTTTGAAAAAGTTGCAGCATGACAATAACAACACATTTCCATAGTAGTTTGCTCTAGCTAATTCCTTTCAATCCTCCTGTCATTTCCAGCGATCCGAACTTGCGACCTTCATTTGCACAGCTTACAGTGGCTCTGAAGCCATTGCAGCGGTTGTCCATGCCTCCGCACACTGACCAGCCAGCCTCACCTTTGCCGCAAGAGATATTAGTGAATTCTACACCTTAACATGTCTTCCCTCAAATGTGAATGGTGAGTTGAGATATTATGTAAACTCGAAATGGATTTCAAATATGAAATCCTGAAGAAAAATGAAACACGAGAAGAGCAAGAAAGAATTGAAACAGGATAGAGAGGATATAATAGGAAAGAGATGAATTCCTTTGGAGAAACTTATTACTATTATGTAATGGAATCAATGTATCTATTGCTGCTGCTGCCCAAGGACGACCATACATCTCCTTTGTACGGTGGGGGTCTGCTAGGTTTTGTTCCCGAGTGTCTGCATGAACACCTTCTATGTATATATGTAATACCTTTCTTCCGTCGAAATTGTAATATTCTTGTAAAAGCCATAATTCAGTATTAGAATGTGTACAAATTTTGTTCCGTGTAATATTTGATAGTTTGTTGCTCTGCAGGAGTGTTTTCTTTAGTTTTCAAGGATTGTAATAAAAATAAACGTTGATAATATATAAACAAAGTGAAATCTAGTGGATGCAATAGCTTGAAAAACATTATTCACTTTTGTTAAAAATAGTAAATTTTTTAATATATAAATGTTCTACAGGGTTTAGCAATCCATGACTTAAAAATAGTATTATTACCGAGTTTACATTTTCTCATATTCCCTTTGTCCTAAGTTATAAGATAAATGTTGAATTTTTATAAATTAATTTTAAATATTTTTAAATTTAAAATTGACATGAATTTTTTAAAAAAAATATGTCAATATGATTATGAATATTATAAATTACATAAAAATTATTATTATTATAAAATTTATTATTCGAGTAAAATAAAATGTACCACGTGGTTTACATATTTTCACGCTAAGCCACTTGCGGTGAAAAAGCCACCAATTCTACCTATGGTACTAAAAAAGTTGCATACTTCCCCACTTGAGTTCTAATGTTGCCTAACACCGTTAACAACATTGTTTATAAGATTTATTGTAGTAAAATACAATTTAGAGAATTGTTAAATTCACAATAGAAATTATTATTTCTACAACAAAAGTGTTGCTATAGATCCTATAGCGACGATTTTCACCGTCGTTATACATCTATAGCGACACTTTTGTTGTGAAAATGATAAAAAAGTATTGTGAATTTAACAATTACCTACAATTTATTACGTATGGTTTACAAATTGTTACACTCAGGCACGACGTAAAAAAATTCACCAATTAATCATCTATAGTATTAAAAAGTTCACTCTCACCTGAGACCTAATCCTGCCTAACACCGTTAACAAAACATTGCAATTGACATGTTTACCCTTTGTTTATATTTTAAACAAATCTATTTCCAAACAATCTTAAGCTACATTAATATGGGTGGGTTTTAGAATATGCAAATTGTCGACGTCGAGAAAAATTTTCTTTTTTGAAATTCTTTTTTTAGTTTTTTTACCCTTTATGTTTTCTATGTGTTTTGAATTTTATTTGAAAGGGTGAAATGTCGACGATTTGAAAATTTAGAGTCGCCAGTTGTTAGTAGTGAAATGGTTGTACTAACTCAATCGAATTTGGAAAGTTTTGCAAAAGACCCAATTATTGAACTCTGTTTAACAGGCCTTCGAAACCGAAATTCATAGAGTTCACGAGCTTGATTAAGCAAGCGGGGGAAGGTGTTAGGCACCCAAGACTTAGTAAAAATACGGTTATCGCGTCTTTTCAATTCCCTATTTATTTGAAATGTGCGTGCATGCAGTAAATTGGGCCTAAGTGCATCATTTGGAAGTATTGTTATGCCTCGTTTGCACCTATATACAAAGGGTTTGACTTGTATAAAAGTTTAATTTTAATACAAGGCATATAAGATGATGTTTTGAAAATAGCTTTTCAAACCTTTATGCTCACATAGTAATTGAGGCTTTTGATACTTCCATTTTTATTCCGTATTCGGCTTGTTTTGATTTTATTCTCGAGATGCGAAGCATTTTCGACAAAATAATATACATATAAGTGTCGGGCTCCTTATGGGCATAAAAGCCATCGAAGTGACCCGAACACCATAAATATGATTTACAAGCTAACTGTACAACTGAAAAGGTCCATCACGAGAACCAAATCTAGATCCGTTAGCTGAATCTTAAATCCTGTGGCTCCTAGGCTCACATAATATCATATAAATAGCCTGCATAACGAGGATATTGAAATAAAATAGACATTTAATCTAAACAACGTAAAACAAAGGATTCATAAGTTAAATCCCTGCCTGCGCATAGCCAAGCTTCCTATTCCCTCTAGATACAGATCTAGGGTCACGTGGTTGCTTAATATTTACAAAAAAAACTAGAAAGAAAATTAGATTTAAATAAATCTTAGCCATTCTAGCTTAACAGTTTCAGTTTTACAACTTTTGAACCGGTTAAAAGTTAGATATGACTAAATTTAGATAAATCTAGTTTACAAACATTAATATCGCATCTTTACATTGAATAAATTGTTAAAACTGATATTTAAACACAGTAAATAGTTATATATATATATATATATATATATATATATATATATATATATATATTCACTTCTTTATCTAACATACCTTGCATACCCCTTTAGCGATTGACCAGATGACGATTCGGGCAAATTCGGCCATTATATATAGAATCGTCGTCTTAGCTTTTGGCGATGGACAACATATAGTGATGACGGATCGAAACTATAGCGGCCAGAATGAGAATAATCGTCGTTAAAATCTGGCACGTAAAAAGGGGTATACAAGGTATGTTAGATAATGGGTGAGCTTAAGATCCTAATTCCATATATATATATATATATATATATATATATATATATATATATATATATATATATAGTCATTCAGTCCGGACGCCTTGATTTTAGTCCCGTCAGGACTTTTTTGTTTATGTTTTTTAAAACAACTAAAAAAATTAATATTTTATGGAATTGATTTTTTTTCATAATATGTTTTGGGTGTGATTTGAGTGCGTATGACAAAATATATCATGCGAATGTGTGCATCGTACATACATTTTAGGTATAGGTATCCAAATCACGCCCAAAACATCAGATATGAAAATTTCGATTCCATAAAATATTAAACTTTTTTTTAGTTGTTTTTAAAAAAAAGCAAAAAAAATAAAAATTTTAGGTCCAGTATTTTACTCTAGTCCAAGTCGTGTCCTGACCGATCTGATATATATATATATATATATATAGTCAGGATCTTAAGCTCACCCATTATCCACTCACCCAAGCTCACCCTTTTTGCGACGGATCCGGACGACGGTTCGGTCGCCATACAACCGCTGCCTCATACTTTTAGCGACGCTATATGTTGTCCGTCGCTAAAAGTATGTACGATTTATTATCAGATGACCGAACCGTCACGGATCCATCGCTAAAGAGGGGACGAGCTTCGAGTGAGTTAGATAAGGGTGAGCTTGAGCTAAGATCAGATATATATATATATATATATATATATATATATATATATATATATATATATATATATATTAAAGCGATAAAAGCTACTTAATTTAGAATTGAGCATGATCATTGAATGTAAATATATATGATTATATATATATTAAAAGTAAAAGGCCATGAATTTAGAATCCGAGCCAAACCGGTAAATGTATATATATATATATAGTCAGGATCTTAAGCTCACCCATTATCCGACTCACTGACTCACCCCCTTTAGTGATGAACGAAGCATTTGTTTGGCCATACAATCGTCGTCGTCTATACTTTTAGCGACGGATAACATATAGCGTCGCTAAAAGTATAGATGATCGTTGTATGACCGAAACCGTCGTCGTTCGCTGCGCTAAAGGGGGTGAGCTTCGTGAGTGGATAATGAGTGAGCTTAAGATTAAGATATATATATATATATATATATATATATATATATATATATATATATATATGTTGTGGAGCAACCCATTTTTTCGCCCTGTGAATTTTTTTTTTTGCTCTGGCCAGAAATTTCATAGGCGAAAAGGGGGTTGCTCCACAAGATAGGTTCTTTGTGGATGGAACCCCTATATATATATATTAAAGAAAGAGAAAGCTTCAAATCTAAAAAAATCTTACAGTGTGTTGCAAAGAAGGCTTCAGGCTGCTTTTGGAGCTTGAAAACTCAGTTTCCACCGGTTAAAATTTGATACGTCGTAGTATATATGTATACAAATGTATAGAAAGAAGAATATTGAAGTTCGGAACACTATAGGAGGGGTTAAGAGTTGAAATGGATAGAGTTTTCTCTCTTTTTCTCATTTTTTATGGCTAATAGGGGGGGGGGGGTCTATTTATATACCAAATTAGTCGCAGGTCTACCTGCGGCAACCACGGGTCTACCAGTGGCTTCCCGGGTGGGCCCGGGCCCCGTGGGTCCCGTTTTCTCGAAGAACGTGTACTCAGACCAACACACAGCCTGTTTGAACCTTTATAACTTTCAATTCGGGAGTCCGGTGGAGGCGTGCTATACCTTTCCAAAAAGCCCTTTCAAAGAGCTAAACAATGACATGAGATTTAACTTTTTCCGAATATGAGAAGATGATGTTGACACTCAAAATTTTGCATTCCTTTCACTAACCATGCATGAGGGCAGAATCGTCTTCCAGAGATAACCCTGGAAGTCAAATCAAAGTCAAGTCCCGGAGACAACCTCAGGAAACCAATTCTAGTCCTGGAGACAACCCCGGGAAATCAACTTCAAACCCCAGGAGATCAAATTCCAATCACAGAGACAACCCCGGGAGATCAAATTCTAGTCCCGGAGACAACCTCGGGAAACCAATTCCAGCCCCGGAGAAAACCCCGTGAGATCAAGTTCAGTCCCAGAGACAACCCCGGGAAATCAAGTTCAAACCTCGGAGTCAAACCCTGGGAGATCAACTTCCAACCCCAGAGACAACCCCATGAGATCAAGTCCAACCCTGAAGATAACCCTAGGAGATCAAGTTCAAAGCCCGGAGTTAACCCCGGGAGGTCAAACCAATCTCAGAGACAACCCTGTGGATTATCAGAATCAACAATAGTCTAATCTCGGAGACAACCTTGAGAAAAGATTGCTACAACCGCATCAAGACCGAAATCAACCCGGGAGGGGAAAAATAGTCATTTTTCCCAACTCAACATCAAATCAACTCAAATTACTTCAAAAAAGTCCTATAAGAACCATGGCTTCAATCTCGAGTGAAAATAGCACAAGACAACTCAACGGATAGACTGCAAAGACTTGGAGATCTGGTCATGAACTTATCATCCCGGATTCAAAAAATGTCTAATCCTATATCACTGTGTAGCTCTCGTCAACAGCTTTCTGAAAAGGTATAGCACGCCTCCATCGGATGCCCAGATTGAAAGTTATGAAGGTTCGAGCGGACAAAGCGTTGTCTAAGTGCACGTACTTTGAGATAACAGGACCCGCGAAGCCCGGGGAAACCCGCAGCCAATTTGATCTTTAAATAGACCCCCCACAAGCTCATTTAAAAAAAGAAGAAAAGAGAGAAAACTCTGTCCATTTCAGCCCTTAACCTCTTCTAGAGTGCTCCAAAGTTGGATATTTTTGTTTCTAAACACTTGTAAGCTCGTATTCTACAACATATCAAAATTTAACCGGTGAAAACTGAGTTTTCAAGCTCTAAAAGCGGTCTGAAGTCTTCTTGGCAGCCTACTGTAAGATTTTTTAGATTTTTATGCTTTCTACTACTTTGATATATTTAAGCTTAACTCGAACAGTTAAGCTTTCTACTACTTTCAAGCTTAACTAGAACAGTTGAGCCTGGATTGACTATCCGTAGCTTTTACTGCTTTTGTATATATATATATATATATATATATATATTTACTGCTTTCAAATATCTGCTTTAACAGCTTTTGCAATGTAAATCCTTAATATTCCAGCCTGTGGACTAGATTTATCTAAATCTAGCCATATCTAACTTTTAACTTGTTCAAAAGTGACTAAATTGGAACCATTAAAGTTAGAATGGCTTAGATTTATTTAAATCTAGTCTTTTTTCTAGTTTTTGTAAATATTTATCGATCATGCGAGCCTAGGAGCCACGAGGTCTAAGATTCAGCTTGCGAATCTAGATCTGGTTCCCACGATGGACCCTTTTCAGTTGTACATCCAACTTGTAAATTATCTATGGTGTCCAAACATCTTTAGATGGCTTTCATGCCCATAAGGAGCCTGACACTTCTATGTATCTTATTTTCTCGAAGATGCTTCGCATCACGAAAATAAAATAAAATCAAGCCGAATACAGAATAAAATGGAAGTATCAAAGGCCTTAATTACTATTAAGCATAAGGGTTTGAAAACCTGGTTTTCAAAATGTCATTGCTATATCTTGCTTAAAATTGAACTTTCATACAAATCAAACCCTTTGTATATAAGTGCAAACGAGGCATAACACTACTTCCAAATAACTGCACATAGGCCCAATAAACACACACATAGACACACTTTCAGATTAATTAGGGAATTAAAAAGTTGCGGTAATCGTGTTTTCACAGAAGTCGGGGGGTGCCTAACACCTTCCCCCCGTTTAATCAAGCCCACGAACTTTATGAATCTTGTAAGCGAGAATGGGTGAAACCCTTAGCTACAGGAACCTCCGCTAGAGTGGAGTAATGCCATCGCCGTCCCCGTAGGTAGGTCTCCAGATATAACGTGCTAATGGGACGAAGACATGGGAGCCTCTCGTAGGCCCAAAACTACGAATGAAACGATTAAATATCTGGAGTCAGGTAAACTGACAACCCAAACGAGGGGAATCAAAAATCAAAAGAAAATACTCACCAACAAAAATGGGTAAAAGCCTAGCCAAGCCTCCGTCACGCCCTCTAAGCGTAGGCGCATCCCTCTGAGGAAGTAGGTAAAGGTGTAGGAGCACCAATCAAAATCTCTAATATGGTCCACCTCTCGTGTGGCGCTGAATAAAGTAAATGATACCGTTGAGAAATTATCTGTAAGGAAATAACCCCTGATGATGATCAGGAACAAGCGCCAAAGGATGCGATCTCTAACCCTCGGATCATCAGGCAAAGGCTCAGTTAGAGCCCCACTCAAGGCGTCTACACTTAAGGGACCAGAACGGATAATTCGACCCTTGAGCGCCATGGCCGAGACTCCCAAAAGGGACTTGATGACAGTCAGGGAAATGTAAGCCACCAAAGGCATTGGCGCCCCTGTAAACTCTAACCCAATGATGAATCGCCAATCCATCAGTGTCATCATCACCTCACAATCTAGCAAATAGAGAGACTGGGTCTGGTGGAACCAACGCTCAGACAAAGCCCTTAGATAACCCTAAGGAAAACGACGGGGGGGGGGGGGGATAGAAAAGAAAGTCTCAAAGCCCCAGGCATGCACAATCTCCCGGTACTCTGAATGGAGAGTCTGGTACAGAGAATAAATGTTAAATCAGTTCCCTCTGGGCTAAGTAAAGCCGGGAACCAGCATAAAATTGCAAATTAAAATAAAAACCCGTGCCCCAAAAGTGGGAAAAGAAAGATAGAAATGACTATTACGTCTTTCGTATGAAGATAAATTGAGGGGTGACGACTCAAATCATCCAAAAGATATGGAATCGTCACACTAATAGCTGAAAGCTCTCGACGGGGAATGGAAGAAGAAGGAGCAGGATCCGCAATGGGAACGTCCTCCTCCTCGTCCACGACATTCTGTCTCACAACCAAGATAGGGCGAATAACTGACTTAGTCAATTGGCGAGGCTGTCGGGCTGGGCGAGGCCTAGGAACATCTGAAGCTCTCCTCCTCACACCTGAAACGGCCCTACGAGAGCTACTCGGCTGGTCTGGATCCATAATCTGGATAAAAGTCTTCAAATCACCTTAGAAAGGGTGAGGTAAATTCTAAACTAAAGCTCATTAAATTCAAATCATAGCTTCATGTACACATGCATTGCTTTAACATACGTCTACACTAGAGTTAAAATTGCATGTTCATTAAATGCCCAGACTCGTGATTTTTTTTACCAGAGTCTCCTTTGTAAAATAGACTATCCACATGTACATAGGCATGACTAGGTGGCCATTCAGTAGCACACCAACTCAAAGTCATGAACATCTCATATGCATGAAAAACATCAAAATCAAATCCATCATGGTAGCCTAATTTCCAGATGTGCTTGATTTCAAAACCTTTACTCATTTATCCTCAAATAAGATGAAAAAATAGCAAAAAAGGGTGCCAATTGACTATTTCAAGAGTTAAACTTTTTCACATCAATACTTTCATCATGGTAAAAGATTAACATTTACTGCATTGAATAATTTTTATCAAGTCATATGAGCATGCATATTCACTACTATGTGTTTAGAAGCATTCTATATGATATCTCAGATTCTAACGATCAAAATTGAAATAGAAAACAAGTAAACATTACCAAGATAGTATAGAACGATTGTACGGTGATGGATTTTGTAGAAAGCAGCCCGAACTCAGTAGACCTGAAGAAGAAATCTCAGATTTTCTTTGTGCTTCAACTTGAAAATGACTTGTGAAAGAGATGGGAGAGAGTATATAACCCACGGGTAGCTGCGGGTCTACCCGTGGCTACCCAAGGTGGTCCCAACCCCCTCCAGTTTAATCAAATTTGAGTTGTAACGGAGGTCCCATAAGCTAAAAAGTCAAGTCAGGGAAAAAGGTGCTATGCGATTGAGCGGAAAAGGCCTGAAATCCTGAATTTAGAGACCAAACTGCGGATCTACATGTAAGCCATTGGTATTCACCCAAATGGGGGTTTCAGAAGGCCGATGATACAAGTTATTAAAAGCGACCCTTGTCAAATTATCGTGAAGGTCTGATGCCATGAACCGGGGGTCTTGCTTACAATCAAAGCATCCAAACTCATTCAGAGGTGTAATTCATCGGAAAGATATATCTAGGCATCCCTAACAATGCAAACCGTTGGCGATAACTCCAACATAGCATCAAAAATGGTTCGGTGGTGTAAGCCATTGAAGGCTACTTCAACGAAGGTTAGATATCCTTGACACTGCAAACCGTTGGTGACAACTCCAGCGTAGCATCAGAAATGGTACGGTGGTGTAAGTCGTTGAAGGCTACTTCAAAGAAGGTCAGGCATCCTTGACACTACAAACCATTGGCGATAACTCCAGCGTAGCATCAGAAATGGTCCGGTGGTTTAAACCGTTGAAGGCTACTTCAAAGAAGGTCAAACATCCCTGACACTGCAAATTGTTGGCGATAACTCCAACATAACATTGGAAATGTTTCGATGATGTAGGTCGTTGAAAGCTACTTCAACGAAGATCAAAGTATTTGATATTGTAAGCCGTTGGTGACAACTCCAGCGAATCGTCAGAGAAGTCTGATGATGAAACCATCTTCATCAGGGAGGATCGATGATGGAATCTATTATACAGATCCTCAGTCGAGGCATCGTGAAGGCTCTGTGATTTCCAGACCATTGTAAACTACTATATAAGTAGGCATCGAGCAAAGTCGATGATGGTCAACCTTCACAACACTACCGTTCGAGTGAGTATTGTGAGGATGTTGTGAAAGCTAGCAGTCAAAACGTTATCCCCAGCGGAACTATCGACATTAACCTGGTAGAAAGTCCGAGTGATGGTGATAATGCCAGTGTAATGGCAAGAAACATCCAATGGCGGGAACCAAGCCAAGCTATCATCAGGTTAAAACATCAATAATCCCCAAGAGTCACTCGTAAAAGATTAGAACATCTTCGGTGGAAAGAACATCCAAAAGATCAAGGACGTTGGTGACAACTCCAATGTAAAAATCTGATGATCTCAACCATTAGAAAACTTCCATAGCAGGGATCTTGAAAATATCTCTTTGACTTGTCATCGAATTAAGCTCAACTAGTACTGATGGATATTTCAAACTGTTGGCAACAACCCCAACGTAGCATCGGGAAATCCAGTGATGAAAGCTTTGTAGACTAATGTTCGAGTAGACATCAAAGTTGTGCAAGGGAAATCATCATTGGCAACTCCATCCCCCAACAAGAGTGGCGAGAGTAAGCAGTTATAATATCATGTTGGAAATCATTGTAAAAACAAAAACATTCAGCATAACATCACATCATGATGTATTGCATTACATCATCTTAATCTTGACATATTTTAAATGTCTAGTAATCTTTATCCTGTCCATGCCATTGCATTGCATAAACATGATAAATAGGGGCATCTGTAGACACTCAAAATTTTGCATTCTTGTTACTAACCACGCATGAGGGCATAATTGTCTTCCAGAGACGACCATGGAAGTCAAATCAATCCATCCCCGGAGATAACCCCAGGAGATCCAATTCAGCCCTAGAGGTAACCCCGGGAGATCTAGTTCTAACCCTAGAGATAACCATAGGAGATCCAATTTCCATCCCCAGAGATAACCCCAGAAGATCAAGTTCCAATCCCGAAGATAACCCCGGGAGATCTAGTTCCAACCCCAAAGATAACCCCAGGAGATCCAATTTCTAACCCCGGAGATAACCCCGGGAGATCAAGTTCCAGTCCCAGAGATAACCTCGGGATATCCAATCCAACCCCGAAGATAACCCCGATGGATCCAGTTCAAAGCCTGGAGTCAATCGAAGGTCAAACCAACCTTAGAGACAACCCTGAGGATTGTTAGAGTCAACAACAGGCTAATCTCGGAGATAACCTTGAGAAAATACTGCTACAACTGTATCAAAGCCGGAGACAACCCTAGGAGGGGCAAAATTGTTATTTTTCCAATTTAACATCAACTCAACTCATTTCACTTCAAAAGAATTCCCACAAGAACCATAGCTTAAATCCCGAGTGAAAACTGCACAAGACAGCTCAACAGATAGACTTCGAAGACTTGGAGATCCGGTCGTGGACCCATCATCCCTAATTCGGACAATATCTAATCCCATGTCATTGTGTATCTCTCGTCAATGACTTTTCGAAAAGGTACATCACGCCTTCATCGGATGCCCGGATTGAAAGTTGTGAAGGTTCGAGCAGACAACCATTGTCTAAGTACACATACTTCGAGACAATGGGACACGCCAAGCCGTGGGCAACCTGTGCACATTACCGGTAGACTCACACTAAGCTACTAAGTTAACTCATGGCCAATTTGGTCTATAAATAGACCCCCCCATCAGCTCATTTGAAAAAAAGAAGAAAAAGGAGAAAACTCTGTCCATTTCAGCCCTTATCCACTTCTAAAGTGCTCCAAACTTTGTGATTCTTCTTTCTTAACACTTGTAAGCTCGTATTCTATGACATATCAAAATTTAACCGGTGGAAATCGAGTTTTCAAGCTCCAAATGCGGTCTGATGTCTTCTTAGCGACCAACGTAAGATTTTTTAGATTTTTAAGCTTTTACAGTACTTTGATATATATATATATATATATATATATATATATATATATATATATATATATATATATATATATATATAGGGAATAGTTAACGTTTGCTAAAAAATCTTGTATTAACGAGTTGATAGCAGTTGATCAGAGCGATGGAAGGTTGCGATTAAAATAAAAAAAGCCTGTAAGCTATGGTATGGTGGCGGCGACAATTAATTCAAAATGCGTCTAATTTACCTTCTTTGCTTGCTTGCTTTTTTTTCACCTTGCATGAGCTATAAGGCGAGCTTCTACCTTCTTACAACACCATTAGTTATTACCATTCAATTATTGCATTACAATTATTATTCTAATATTAGCATATTATTATTATTATTATTATTATTATTATTATTATTATTATTAACAGTGTCTAATAATAATAATAAAAATAAAAATATTAATATTAAACATAATGGTGAAAAATATTAATATTAAACATAATAATAAAAACATAATATTAAATATATTAATATTACAATTATTATTCTAAAATACTAATATTACATAATATTAAACATATTAATATTACAATTATTATTGTAAAAATATTAAACATATTAATTTTACATAATATTAAAATATTAATATGTTTAATATTAATAAAAATATTAATATATTTAATATTAATAAAAATATTAATATGTTTAATATTTTTACAATAATAAAATTAATATGTTTAATATTAATAAAATTTTAACATGTTTAATATTTTTACAATAATAAAATGTATAGAAATATTAATATGTTTAATATTATGTAAAATTAATATGTTTAATATTATGGTTTAATAATTATAAAATATTAATATGTTTAATATTTTTTACAATAATAATTGTAATATTAATATGTTTAATATTATGTAATATTTTTTATTATAATTAATATTAATATATTTTATATTATTATTAGACTTTTAATATTAATATTTTAATTTTATAATAATAATAATAATAATAATAATAATAATAATAATAATAATAATAATAATAATAATAATATGCGAATATTAGAATAATAATTGTAATGCAATAATTGTAATGGTAATAACTAATGGTGTTGTAAGAAAAGGGTGAAGCTCTCGCTACTACTAGCTCATGTCATAGTAGGTGAAATAAAACAAGGGGGCAAAGAAGGTAAATTAGCACACATTTGAATTGATCGATCGCCACATGTACTGTAGTAGCTACAGGCTTTTTTTTATTTTAATCACAACCTTCCATCGTCTGTCCAGATCAACTAATTATCAACTCGTTTGTTGCACAATACTTTTAGCAAACGTCATTACTTGATGAATTCCCATATATATATATATATATATATATATATATATATATATATATATATATATATAAAGATTCTCACCGATTAGTTACACCCGGATCGTCGATTCGTGACTTTTTCCTTCTTTATATATATATATATATATATATACTACTTTTAAATATCTACTTTAACTGCTTTTGCAATGTAGATCTTTAATATTACAGCTTGTGGACTAGATTTATTTGAATCTAGCTATCTCTAACTTTTAACCGGTTCAAAAGTGACTAAACTGAAACCGTTGAAGCTAGAATGACTTAGATTTATTTAAATATAGTTTTTTTTTCTAGTTGTTATACATATTAATATATCATGTGAACCTAGGAGCCATGAGGTCGAAGATTCAGCTTACGAATCTAGATCTGGTTCCCACGATGGACACTTTTCAGTTGTGCAGTTAGCTTGTAAATTTTCTGCGATGTCTGGACATCCTTGGATGGCTCTCATGCCCATAAGGAGCCTGACACTGCTATGTATCTTAATTTCTCGAAGATGTTTTGCATTTCAAAAATAAAATCAATCAAGCCGAAGACGGAATAAAATGGAAGTATCAAAGACCTCAATTACTATTGAGTATAAGGGTTTGAAAACATGTTTTCAAAACATCATTGCTATATCTTGCTTTAAAATTGAACTTTTATACAAATCAAACCCTTTGTATATAGGTGCAAACGAGGCATAACACTACTTCTAGATAATTGTACATAGGCCTAATAAACACACACACACATGCAGATAATTAAGGAAATCGAAAAGTTACGGTAACCGTATTTTCACGGAAGTCGGGGGGTGCCTAACACCTTCCCCACACTTAATAAAGCCCCCGAACTCTATGAATCTCGGTTTCCAAGGCATGTTAAACAAAGTCCAGCCATTGGGCCTTTGTGTAAACCTTTTCAAATTCAGTTGAGTTGGTACAACCATTTCAAATCTACCAACTGGCGACTCTGATTTTCAAATTGTCGACATTTATATGTCGGACCTTTTTCAAACTCGCCTTTTTAAACAAAACTCAACAAAATAGAGAACAAAAGAAGGTAAGAACAGAAAAAATGGGTAAAATTTTCCCGACGTCGACATGTATTATTTTCTGGAGTATGAGTTATTGCTTATATGAGTACATTGAGCCAAAAACAAAGTTGTGCCCAGCCTTGCATTATGTGACGCCCCCAATCTGGGTTCTCTAACCTCAGGTTTGGTGCTCAAGATCCATCATCATTATAAACATTCTATAAACTATTGCGGAAGAATAAACATACATTGTTCATTAAAATAAAGTCTTAAACATAATTCCCATGGTCTATTTAACCTTAACTTAGACATACCTTTAATATTACAAAAGGTTTACATAAATAATTAAATCAAGTTATATAATAAATAAACATTCTCATTAGATTATTCTTGGACTTTTTCCTTGCATTTGTCCTTCTTGGACGTCTTTGGCTTAGCTAAAATAAATATCATTGTAAGACCCCAATTTTTTATAAATAAAATTGAATTTCCTCTAATTATTATTTTGAATAATAAGGTGTTAATTTGATATAATGCTTTGGTTATGAGTGAAATGTGCAAATTTTGCAAAATAAGCAAGTGGTTATAAAATATTCATTGTTGTCGGGGAATATTCGTTTGGTCGTGAAATATTCTTGCTATCGGGGAATATTCGTACGATGACGCAACCATTTTTGGGCCCCATAACGAAAAATGGTCGGATGAAGAAAATGATAAGTTTGAGTTTTTACAAATAATGGCGTAGTTGTTACCGTTAACACTGTTGAAATACCCGGTGGTTAAAATACAGTAATACGCGTGGTTGCACAGTAGCACACGGTATTGCACAATATTTTTGGATAATTGATTCTTACGTAAGAAGGCACTACTCAATAATTGTTACAGTAATTACTGTTCAATATTTTATTTTATTGATTCAATAATTGCTACGTTGATATTTTATATTATTGTTGTTTCAATAATTGTTGTCGACGTCGGGATTTTATTTGTCCCTTTTTCTGTTCTTGTCTTTTGGTGTTATCATGTTAGGTGAGATTTGTTTAAAAAAACAAGTTGTGAAAATGTCTGACATGTATATGTCGACGATTTGACTGTAAGAGTCGCTAGTTGGTTTTTTAAATGGTTGTACCAACACAACCGAGAAAAAGTTTGCACATTGACCCATTGATGTGACACAGCTAAACGGGTCTGTGAAACCGAGACTAATTAGGGTCCGGGGACTTGGTTATGCGGAGGGAAGGTGTTAGGCACCCCCCGACATCCGTGTTGCCACGGTGACCGTCACTTTTCAAAAAACTGTTATATGAATATGTGTGTGTGTGTGGATCAATGTGCAGTTATTTGGAAGTAGTGCTATGCCTCGTTCGCACCTATATGCAAAGGGTTTGGATTTGTGTAAAAATTCAGTTTTAAACAAGATATAGCAGTGAAGTTTTGTAAAAGAGGTTTTTTCAAACCCTTATGCTTAATAGTAATTGAGGCCTTTGATACTTCCATTTTATTACATGTTTGGCTTGATAGCTTTTATTTTCGAGATGTGAAACATCTTCGAGAAAATAATATACATAGAAGTGCCGAACTCCTCGTGGACATGAGAACCATCTAAGGAAATTCGAACACTGCGAATAATTTACAAGCCGTGTACAACTGAAAATGTCAATCACGGGAACCGAATCTAGATTCAGTAAACTGAATCTGTGATCACATGATTCCTAGGCTCACATGATGTAGCAATATTTGTATGAAAGAAAGTGATTATATATATAAAAGCCATAAATATATATATATATATATATATAATATATATATATATATATATATATATATATATATATATAGAAATGATCACCCACCACGAAGCACCTCCATGGGGGATCGAAAATGTAAATATACAAAAGTGGTAAATATATATAGAGACATGATCAACCACCACGAAACACCTCACGTCCATGGGGATCGAAATGTAAATAAAGTCAGAAGATGATCACCGCCACTTAAGTAAACTCAAAGTGACGAAATGTAAAGAAAGCAAAGAAGCAATCAACCGCCACGTAAGTAAACTCCAAGCGGGACGAAATGTAAAGAAAAAAGTAAAAGGCCAATAAGTAAACTGTGCCTAATATATATATATATATATATATATATATATATATATATATATATATAAGTAGTAAATGCATCAGATGTAAAATCCAGGCTCAATCAAACAGAGTTTAATAGCAACAACATATATATACGTGTGTATATATATATATATATATAAAAGAAATAAATGCTCCGGATGTAAGTCCAGGTTCATCGAACAAAGTTCGACAGCAATTTATATATATAAGTATATATATAAAAGCAAATAAACGCTCTGGACGTGAATCCAGGCTCAATCGAGGCATAACTCGATAATGTTAGTCCATATATATATATATATATATACACACACACACACATAAAGAAAAATAAAAGCCATGGACCGAAGTTCGGGCATACACACTCAACACGACTCTCAACGTGAAGAACGGTGTGTGCAAAGATGAAGAGAAAGGCTTTAAAGTGTGTAAGAAGGCTTACAGTGGACTGCCAAAGAAGACTTCAATAACTTGAAATGGATGAACACTCGGCTCCCACCGGTAAAAATATAACGATATATAAGCTCACAAGTGTTTAAAATGAGAAAGCACTCAGTTTATAGTTTGTATAGAGCAAATTTGACAGGGCTTCCTCGCCTTTTCTCTATGCAAAATGGCTGCCCCAAGCCCTCTATTTATAGGGGGGGGTGAGCCGCAGTGTACGCAAGAATCAAGACACATGCACTGCTTGGTTGCCCGGGTGCCCCGGGTTCCGCGGGTCCCATTATCTCAAAGTACGTGCACGCGTGCAACGTGATGTCCGCTCGAACTTTCTGAACTTCAAATCGTGCATCCGATCGAGGTATATAAGACCTTTTTCAGCATGCTGTTGTCAAGAGTTACACAATGACATGAGATTAGAGGTTGTACGAAGTCAGGAAGATGAGACCATGCCCTTGGTCTTCAAGCTTCAAATTCTATCCGGTGTGCTGTCTTGTGCAGTAGTCACTTGGGATTGGAGCTCTTTAGTTCTTGTAGGACATTGTTGTGTAGAATGTATGTATGAATGTTGAGATGGCACAATGTGGGATTGGGATGGAAAAATGATAGTTCTGCCCTTCGCCGGGGTTATCTCCAGTTTGAGCTATTTTAACGGTCGTTGCTTAGGGTTATCTCTGAGATTGGACTATTGCAGGTGTTTACCATCCTCATGGTTGTATTTGAGGTGTGCCTTACTTTGCAAGGTTACCTTCGGGCTTGGGGAACGAGTGCCTTGGGGTCATTGTCGAGTGTTTGAAGCAGATTTCATGGATTTGAAATAAGCATTTACGGGGTTATCTCCAGAACTGCAACTGCATGCCTCGGGATTGTCTCCGAGTGTTGATACTATCTTTCTCGGTGTTATTTCCAGGACTGAGACTGAGTACCTCGGGGTTATCTCCAAGATGACACGATCTTCTCCGGTGTAATTTTCGGTATTTGCACGACATTCCTAGGGGTTATCTTCGAGGTTGAAACTGAAACTCCCGGTGTTGTTTCTGGGGTTGAGGTTGAAACTTCCAGTGGTATTTCTGGGAATGAGCTGGATGTCTCGGGGTTATCTCCGAGATGGTAATACTGAATATCCCAAAGTATGGTTTTGGGATTAAACTGAGCTGTCTTCCAGGGTCATCTCTGAAAGATGATTCTGCCCTCCTACAATGTTAGTAACAGGTATGCAGAAAATTTCAAGTGTCTACAGATGCCCCTCTTTATCATATTCATGCAATGCAATGGCATGGATAGGATAAAGAATACTAGACACTTGAAATGCAACAAGATAATCATGATGCAATGTACAATAGTACAATGCAAATATATGTGGTTTGTTGGATTGTTCTCCAACATGGTGGGATGATTGACGACTCCCCTTGACTTCTACCGGGAGCAGGGTTATTCATGACCACTCTGGTAAACTGTGTGGACGTATGATCCAAAGCTAACATGAACTTCCAGAATGTTGACGCTGGGATTATCACTAAAGCCCTTAATCCTTGGTACAAACTTTCACTAAAGACGTATCTCTTATGTACAAGAGACTTTGTGGGGATGCGTTTTGTCTGTTGAGGATGTGTATAACTTATTCCATCATCGGTCCTCCCCGATGAGGATGCTCTATTGGAGTTTATTGCCAATAGTCTGTGTTGTCAGGATTGCCTGACCCTCGCTGAAATGTACATCATCAGATGAAATCCCTACTGGGGATAAATGTCAAGGCTGCTTAACCTTTGTTGACGTGTGCATCAACGGATGATATCATCGGATGACTTTCGATGCTTCGATGGGTTTAACTGCCATCGGCTGAAGTAACGTCAAGGTTGCTTGACCTTCATTGACATGTGCATCAATGGCTGAAATGCGTGACACCCCTGTCGGGGAATTATACTTTGGCAGATGAAAATACGTGATACCCCCGCCGGGGATCTGTATTTTGATAGATAAAAATGCGTGATGCCCTTGTCGGGGATCTGTACATCAACAGATGAGAATGCGTGATACTCCCGTCGGGGATTTGTTAAGGCTGCTTGACCTTTGTTGACGTGTGCATCAACGGATGAAATCATCGGATGGCTTTCGATGCTTTGATGGGTTTACTTGCCATCAGCTGAAGTAATGTCAAGGTTGCTTAACCTTCGTTGACATGTACATCAACGGATGAAAATGCGTGATACCCCCGCCGAGGAATTGTACTTTGGCAGATGACAATGCGTGATACCCCCGCCGGAGATTTGTCAAGGCTGCTTGACCTTTGTTGACATGTGCATCAACAGATGAAATCATCAGATGGCTTCCGATGCTTTGATGGGTTTACTTGCCATCTGCTGAAGTAATGTCAAGGTTGCTTGACCTTTGTTGACATGTACATCAACAAATGAAAATGCGTGATACCCCCACCGGGGAATTGTACTTTGGCAGATGAAAATACGTGATACCCCCACCGGGGATTTGTATTTTGACAGATGAAAATACGTGGACGCCTTGTATGACCTTGCGCTTATATGGGTCAGTTTCGGAGATATGCACCCAGAGTTCATGAGCCTCACTCCAAGCTACGGCCAGAAGTAGTATAGGATGAGATTACATCCGACCATGTATTGTCCTAGTGGTTCCTAATAGATAGGTTTGGCTTATCGGACAGCTACTCACAACATTCTGGGGATTTCACCACACCAGAGGATTAGTGGCATGTGGTGAAAGTGGATGTATTTGTGATGTGCATAGTGGCGTATGTGTACATGCCACGGTATATGGATGAGCTGGACATCGATGTTATCATGGCAGTGAGAGCTCTCAGGGAGGGTCATACCATCATCCCGATGATCGCGGCGGAGACGTTGAGGTTGGCTACATTTTGCAGCACCTACCCTGCATGGGTATTTATAGGCAGTTCGATCATGTTCTACGTGTGGTTTATGTCACACTTGCGACCGATTGGTACTTTCATCGACACGGGTACTGCTTTACCCATGATATAGCTATGTCTTACTCCTTTTAGCCATCAGAGTGTACAGACGCTATGTCTTGGTCGGTATCCTTGGCAGGGATCAGAGATTCATTTGGCATCCTGCCGTGTTCAGGGCTTAGCTCAACCTATAGCTTCATTACTCATGCTCTGAGCATGGATTATCTCCCTTTGCTGGTTTGAGGGGCATGACTACCTACTACCACTGGCCGTGATGTAACAGTTTGACAAGTTCCAGGAATTCCATCCTTTTGATGGGGCGTTAGGTCAGCGTTTAGCTTCTCGTCATCTATCAGCGGAGGACCGATCCCAAGTGTATGCTTGTTGGGATCAGTGTGAGATGGTTGATTTTTTTGTTAGCCATCTGAGCTGTTCGTCAGAGTATTCTGCGTGGATGGAGACAGAGACTTCATCGGCTGCGACAGTATCCATAGTGACAGGTATTGATTCAGATGGTGGAGAGCCCATGGAGGACATTGATTCTCCCACTGAGGAGGAGCTATTTACTGGGTTGCCAGCAGCTCTTTTAGATTCTCCTAGTACTAGCACTGTCGTGATCCAGCATTCAACACAGTATTTCGAGTAGAGACTCCATCTGATGACCTTGGAGAGAGATCAGACTAGAGCCTTGATGTTGACCGTTCTTGATGGGAGAGATGCCGCTCTATTAGAGAGAGACGATGCCTTAACACATAGAGATGCCGCTATTGAGGAGCGGGATGGCGCTATATCTGCCCGGGATGTAGCTGTTACAGATAGTACCACAGTGAGGTCCCTTACTAGTGGCATAATTACAGAGATGAACACATATATTGATGAGCACCGCGTCACCATGCAGATGGCTGTAGATCTGTTAGCTCGTGTGAATACCCTTATACAAGAGACCACAACATTACCTCCTTCTTCTGAGAGAGAGGCCATGTTGGGCTTTATAGCTCGCATATACACTGATTTGTAGATGGTCTTGTATTTCCCTGCACAGACTAGCTTAGCCATTTCTTCATGTACAGTTTACATTGTATATATCAAACAACATTATATATAGTAGGGAAATATATTTTTGATCACTTCCCTTTTAGTTATGCCTTGTTGCTTGCTTGATATTTTCCTGTTTCTTCAGGGCTTATGATCTTGATGTATTCTGAATTCCTCCTTGATGGACAGACATTGAGATGTCTCTGGATATTTTAGAATGGATTGTTGATCTGTATGTATTCCCTACCATCTTTGGTTTCTTGGGACTGGTTTCTATATGTAGATGTGGAGAGGAGTGGGGCTTTCCTCTCTGAGGTTGACCGCACCACAGATGGTCGCCAGTACTCCTATTTAAGAGGAGCTTAGTTAGTTCCTTCTCTTATGGATTGGTGTTTCTCTTTGAGGATCAACCGTAGCTTAGATGGTCGTCGATTCTCCCATTTAGGGGGAGGCGAGGTTAGGTAGTTCCATCCCCTTGGTCTGAAGCCGATGAAATGTGGTGGATTGAAGGATGATCCCAGTACCGTTGACAAGTTTTTGTGTTTTGGTAGGGGTAAGACCAAACCATGAATGGCTGACTACGTACTCCTGTTGAAGAGGAGATCAGGTCTGCGTAGTTCGAACCTGGTGTAATAGGTTCAACACTGTATGTGACAAAAAGGGTGTAGGAATGTTTTTGTTGTTTTTGTTTTTGTAATGAGAATGGTGTTAAAATATTTTTGTTATTTTTGTTTTATTACGACCAGACCATATAAAATATGGCTGCCTACATACTCCCGTGTATCAAGGAGATCAGGTCGGCATAGTTCGTCTCATGTTCAGGACGGTTTGCGGCCAATGAAAAGTTTGATCCCATGTTCAGGACAAACTGCGGATGAGAAAGTTTAATCCCATGTACAGGATAAACTGCGGGTGTGAAAAGTTTTATCCCTAGTGGGGTAAAACTACGGGTGTGAAAGGTTCAATCCCTGGTGGGATAACTGGAGTTGAGTAAGTGTTCAAAACCAAGTTGAGAAAAGGATCTGGTGATCCGAAACCAGGCTACAGGTAGGAAAAGTGTGTTTGTCCCTTATGGGGCGGATGAGTGTGAAGAGAAGTTGTATGTAGTGAAGGGTTAAAAAACCTGAAATAACTAGGGATCTGATGATCCAAAACCAGGATGTTTTCTTGATGGTGACCTCAGACATAGTACTATTTCACGGTGTCCGAGTTGATAAGCTGTGAAAATTCATCGCCGTCCATTTCCTGTAATCCAAGAGCACCTCCTGTCAATACCTCCTTGACAATAAACGGGCCTTCCTAGTTCGGGGCAAATTTTCCCTTGGACTGATCTTGGTTGTCAATGATCTTCTTCAAAACCAAGTCGTGTTGATTAAACTGCCGTAGCCAAACTTTTCTGTTGTAGGACCTGGCGATCCTTTGTTGATATAACTGCCCGTGGAAGATAGCAGCGGCACGCCTTTCGTCTATAAGAGACAATTGGTGATACCTATCTTGTACCCATTGGTCCTCCTCCAGCTGAGCGTCTATTAACACTCAGAGGGATTCCATTTCCACTTCTATGGGGAGCACTACTTCCATCCCATAGGTTAATGCATAGGGGGTTTCCCCAGTGGAAGTGCGCATTGATGTTTTGTAGGCTAACAGAGTTAGAGGCAATAAGTCAGGCCATCCTTTGTTGTTGGCGGACATCTTTTGCATGATCTTCTTGATGTTTTTGTTAGCCACTTTAACATCACCATTCATCTTTGGACGGTAGATGATGAAGTTGAGATGTTTGATATGGAATTTACTGCATAACTCCTCCATGATTTTGTTGTTGAGGTTCTTAGCAATGTTTGATACAATTACCTCTGGTTGTCCATATCGACAAATGACATTATTTTTTATGAAAGTAATGATGTATTCTTTGGTAACCCTGGGGAATGAGGCTACTTCTACCCATTTGGTGAAGTAGTCGATCATGGTGAAGATAAACTGATTCCCATTACTGGCTTTGGGCTCGATGGGTCTGATCACGTCCATTCCCCACATTGTGAAGGGCCAGGGTGAACTCATATTATGGAGCTCCCACGGAGGGACGTGGATAACATTCCCATGAATTTGACATTGATAACATCTTTTGATGTGATCATCACAGTCAACTTTAAGAGAGAGCCAGTAATGCCCTGTTTTGAGGATTTTCTTTACAAGTAGGGGGCCGCTCATGTGTGGGCCACATACTCCACCATGGATCTCGTCCATGAGCCTCGGAGCTTGGTCCTTGTCCAGACATCTGAGGAGACCTAAACCTACATCTCTTTTATAGAGTGCATCTCCGCTCAGGTAGAATTTCATAGTCAGTCGATGAATCTGCCTTCTTTCAGTCAGGCTCGCCTCAACGGGTGTAGATCCATCTTGTAAGTACTCCTTGATATGCTGATACCAAGGGTGTTAGACAGGAGGTAGCTCATCCGATACTTCTCCAATGTAATTCCAATAGGCTGAAGCCTTTTGCTGGGAAAATATGAGGGTTGGCATGTCTTCCTTGTCATGTATGTTGATCAAGGAGGCCAAGGTTGCTAGTGCATCCGCAAAATTATTCCTATTTTGAGGAATGTGGAGGAAGGATATTTCTTCAAACTCCGAAGCCATCTGTATAACCTACTGATAGTAAGGCAATAAGTGTAGACCTTTGGTGTGATAGATTCATGTGGTTTGTCTGATTACCAATTCAGAATCCACTACAAGAAAATGCTCTAACAGCGACCAACAATATCAATGACCGCACCTCCGGTCGCAGATACTATTATTAGCGACCGCTAGTGGCGACCACAATTGAATGTAGTCGTTGTTTTATTTTAGCGACCAACTGCGGTCGCTAAGTGGTCGCTATTACAATTTTACCGCCTAAAAATTGGCTGGAAATGTTGGCGCCCTATTTTTTTGCGACCACTCACAATCAGCGACCACATACGGTTGCTGATACTTCCACATCATTAAATAGTCAGCGACCGCATGCGATCGCTATTAACAGTTGCTGATTCTTTTAATCTATCAGGCAGACCTCGCTCGACAGTAGCTGAACCAGAAGTGAAAAAAAAGAGGGAGAAAGAAAAGGGAGAAATGGGAGAAGGGGAAGAAGAGGGAGAAGGCCACGCCACCATCGCCACTGTTGCAACCGCCGTCCACCGCCACCACCGCTGCTACCGCCGCCCACCACCTTCAGGTATTGATTTCAATGAATAATGTTTCAATATTGAATATGAATCTGATTATACATGCATTAGATTGATATATATGGATTTGGTTATGTTTGGGTAATATGATTATTATTATATTAGTACTTGAAGTCGATTTAGGTAATATGACTATGTTTGGTTTATAAGTTTTGATTAGAGTAAAATTTATTTGGGTAATATGCAGTTTGGGTAATTTGATTTTGTTAATTTATGTGGTTCAAATGTTTGAATGATTGAATGAATTGTTGTATACTGAAATAAAAGTTTATGTTGCATATGAATGAGCTTATTATCGACATTTGGAATTGGGCCACATACTTATTAACTTTCTTTGATTACTAGTTGTATACTTGAAAATTATCTTTGTTTCGATATGGTCAGTTGTTATATTTGAAGTATAAGTTTGTAGATGAATTTTTTTTACCTCTTTTATTGTGAACAATTTTGGGTTTAAAATATATAATATCTTTTGGTTATAGGAAAGCTATGCCCATTATTGAAATAAAATGAGAAACTGAATTGTTTGAATATGTGAGTAGCTTAATTTTAGTAATTCTCAGTAAATTGGGTTCTGTTTATATAGATATCCTAGGTGTTGTTTATCAATATACTGGATATAAATATATTGGTGATCCACTAGAGCCTATTAAAGGCGATTGAGCCGATGGATTGGGCTTGGGGTCATGAGAATAACACGAGGTTACACCAAGCTTAGCCAAGCCTCACGGGGCCAACCTAGCTTGGTTGTCGGCATGGTAAGCTATTGGGGGGCTGTTAAGCCAAAATAGGCAGTGCTAGGGAACTGTTAGTGCAACAGAGAAGGTAACTAGACACACTTGGTCAATAAAGAGATTGTTTTGGCTATAACGAAAAAATAAGGGTATTTAACACTTATGTATACAAGAATCTTAAAACATGTTAGCCGCCATATAAATCTAACATGAATGAAATACCTTACGTATTCACTTAAGATAAACAATAAAAACAAATTTAAAATAAATTAAAATAAAATAACATGATATAATATAACTATTAAACTAAGTAGCATTTACTTAGTTTCTCATACTAAATTTAATAACATTTAATATTTGACATATAATATATATATTAAATATGATTAAGTATATAATAAATTAAAATATAATATCATACAAATATAATAAAAATTTCATATGCTTACAAGTCATATGGTTACAAGTTTGTTTTGGTCATATGCTTACAAGTATGCTTAAATATTAATTATATGCTTATGTCGAAGCTCAAGTCATATGGTTACAAGTATGCTCTCAAGTCATATGGTTACAAGTATGCTTAAATGTTAATCATATGCTTACAAGTATGCTCAAGTCATATGGTTACAAGTATGCTCAAGTCATATGTTTACAAGTATGCTTAAATGTTAATCATATGCATGCTTACAAGTATGCTCAAGTCATATGGTTACAAGTATGCTCAAGTCATATGTTAACATTTATAATGTTGTCTGTAGTAGGTACCGTGGAATCATGGACCTCTATTCAGACCGTAGTTGGATGGCACGACTAAAGTCAAGTGCCCAGATAGGTGCTACAGCTGAATTTAGAGCTGGCTGCCAAGTGTTTTTGGAGTATGCGTATAGTCACCCAGAATGTATGAATGGTCAGTCACAGATACGATGTCCATGTTTGAAGTGTAAGAATGTAAATTATATGGACAGAGACGTGGTAAACTATCATTTACTTATTTATGGGTTCATGAGAAATTACAAAGAATGCTGGTGGGCACATGGGCAGAGAAGAGATGGTGGCATCACAAAAGTACACAATTCGGGCAGTAGTACTCATCGTATGGATGAAATGGTTCATGATATTGCAGGGCCATATTTTGATTGGGAACAAGGCAGAGAGCAACCTATGAATTCTGATGCCAAAGAGTTTTTTAAGTTGTTAGACGAGGGTAGCGAGCCATTGTGGCATGGTTGCACCAAACACATTACATTGTCTACAGTGGCGACATTACTTAACATTAAGGCTGATCACAACATGAGCCATGAGTGTTTTGAGTCACTTTTGAAGGCCATTAAGAGTATGTTGCTTGACGGTGAGAAATTACCTGGTAACTATTATTTTTATAAGAAAATGGTGAAGAAGTTGGTTCTTGGATACCAAAAGATTGATGCATGTCCCAACGATTGCATGTTATTTTATAAGGAAAATGAACAGATGACAAGGTGCACGTTTTGCAGTCATGATCGG
Source organism: Panax quinquefolius (assembly GCA_020205615.1). NCBI lineage: Eukaryota > Viridiplantae > Streptophyta > Magnoliopsida > Apiales > Araliaceae > Panax > Panax quinquefolius. Next base: position 66,812,538 of record CM035165.1, on the reverse strand, counting down.
TTTAGGCCTAATAAAGAGGGTGTGACTACAAAAAAATCAAGTATACCATTTAAGATTCTAAGGTATTTTCCAATTACACATCGGCTAAAAAGATTGTACATGTCTTTAAGAACAGCTGAACATATGAGTTGGCATGCAAAATCTCCAGCTAAAGATGGAGAACTAAATCATCCCGCAGATGGGCAGGCTTGGAAAGATTTCAACTTAGCACATCCTGGGTTTGCATTGGAAGCTAGAAATGTGAGGCTTGGATTGTCCACCGATTGTTTCAATCTGTTTGGCCACTCAGCTGTTCCGTACTCATGTTGGCCTGTGATTGTTACTCCGTACAACTTGCCTCCTTAGATGTGTATGAAACAGCTATACTTGTTTCTTTCACTCGTGGTTCCTGATCCTAAGAGTCCTGGAAAGAACTTAGATGTTTACTTGAGACCTCTTATAAACTAGTTAAAGGTATTATGGGAGGATGGAGTACAGACTTGAGATGTTGCAACGAAAACAAATTTCAACCTTAGGGCAGCGGTTATGTGGACTTTAAGTGACTTCCCAACTTATGGTATGTTAGCTGGATTGAGTACACATGGGAAGTTGGCTTGTCCGTATTGTATGGAACATACAAAGTCGTTTAATCTATCAAAAGGTCGAAAGCCTTCATTGGTTTGATCGTCATCGCTTGCTTCTCGGGTAGATCACCCGTTTCGAAGAAATAAAGAACACTTCAGGAAAGGGAAAGTAGACAATGATATGCCGCCACCAACAGATCCTCGAGTGTACTCGATGGCGAAAAGGCTAAGGGAACATACAAGGGCGACAGTATTTCACAGTTGTAGCATATAACTGCTAGGGTACGTATTTATAAGTTTTAATATGTTTACAATCATGAATTGTAGTAATATTGTGCTATTTTTTGTATAGGAGTCTCAGTCTCAAGGTCAGCCTATCCATTGGCTGGATGTGTACGTGGCCACCCGTGATGGTCTGCCTGATGCTATCCAGATAGCGGTAATAAGTTTTAATAACTTGATCTTGTTTATCAATGCTTACATAATTTATTTTTAACTATTTAATTGTTAACATGATGACAGGATACTTATAAGCGTTTATTGAATGAGCGCTATCCTGAAGGCACTCCACGTCCACCTATTGATCAAGAGTTATGGGAGAGGGCGTCTGTTGTGAAGAAGAACTACATTAAACGTCAAGGACAATGACGACGCCCATCCTTCAGTGGCTCAGGCTGCTCTTCTACCCAGTCTTCACAGTCATCGAGTCATCCAACTGTTCATACTCCGACTGACTGTGTGAGAGCTATATGTTGAGATTGAGATCTTCTGAAGATACTGGGCGGGCATCTGGGGACTCTAAGTCCTGATGAGTTAGCTGAAGCAGTAGCGGCAGCAGCAGCAGGACATCATGGGGATGACGACGAGGTATAAAATCAATTTGTTGTATATATTATCGTAATATATACCAGTATCAACATAGTTACTATATTTGTAACTTATTTTATTATTTTGTTAATTACAAGGTGATCAAGGAGGCGATGATGCTTGACGTACCTGCTTTAGTGTTGTTTTGTAGTTATTTGATAAACTTGTACTTGTATATTCATTCTGCAAAACAGTGCTGTATGTCACTTAAACAATATTAGATTTGTTTATATTTATTCAATTCATATTGGTTTTTAAAGGTTTATATACTAGTTTGGTGTATGTGTTGGTGGACGATGGATGTTTATATTGTTGTGCATGCTGTTTATATTGTTGTGTATATGTGTTAGGATAAAGCAGGTACAAAACAGGTACAGGTTTTTGGGAATTCTGCAAAACAATAAAAATTTGGTTTTCATTTTTTTCAGATCAGCGACCGCATGCTGTCGCTGATAGTTATTAGCGACGGCTAAACATTTGAGGGTATCCGCGACCGCATGCGGTCGCTGATAGCAGTCACTGACACATGGACCATGTCAGCTTTGGCCTTGGACCATGCTGACTCAGCTTAGCGACCGCATTTGTCATTTCGGTCGCTCATATTGGTCGCCGATAGGTCGGTCGCTAGTAGTGGTCGCTGATGTGCATCCCAACGACCAGATTTTGTGTGACGACTATTAGCGACCGCACTCGGTCGCGGATAGCTATCTGCGACCACGTGCAGTCGCTGATAGACGGTCGCTGATAAGCCTTTTTCATGTAGTGATCTCCAAAGATAGTTAACCGTCTGATGCCCATTGATTAGGCAAGTTTTAGCCCCATGATACAACCTTCATACTCAGCTGTGTTGTTGGTGTTGGCAAACTGCAATTTGATGACGATGGGATGCTGCTCCCCTGTAACGGATACTAGAACTACTCCAGCTCCAGAACCTTCCATATTCACTATAACATTCCAGAATTTTTAAATGTAATATTAAATATTTATTGATTTATATAAATATTTAATGGATGTGATTATCGTTGAATAAATATTTTTTCAATTGATTTAATTTTGTTTTGTTCAATTGATTTAATTTGTTTAGTTAATTATTTATTTAATAAATAATTGATGAATTAAGGAAATTATTATTATATTGATATTTCAATTAAATGATTAATTATTTGTATTGTGTTATGTGATTAAAGGATTTATTTAATTAATTATGATTTACATTAATTAAAATTAAATGTGAAAGCTTGATTAATATAGTGCGATAAATAACTATATTGTAAAGAGTTATTAAAATAAATTAAAGTAGTTTAATTTAGTTTTTTAACAATCATGGCTTAATATATTAATTCTTTAATATTTAAAGGATTTTTGCCAAACAAGCCTTATGGCTTTTGAGATTTCTAGTTTATGTAAATAAAATAAAATAAAATAAAAATAAAAATAATAAATATAATATATTTATGTTATATACATTTATCCTAATAATTGATATTACTTATGATGAGTATTGAGCGTATGTCAGTTTTTATATCATTACGCATACTAGTTGGTCAGTTGGATATTGGTTTAGTCAGAGTTCAGAGAGAGTGATAGAGAGCTTGAGAGATTTGAGAGGAAACTAGTAAATCTTCACAACATTCCAGTGGTCGTAGCAATAATTACACGCTAATTGAAGGTATGTTCACAACCTTTGAGTTATATATGTGTGTATATACATGTATATGTATTTCACGGCAAGAATTCTTCTCATGTTCCGTAAATTTCATCTCTTCAAATTATTGTTAGATAATTGGTTACTTGTGATTATATGAGTATATAGTGATTAGAGATTATGTTTAAACAACAATTGTATGCTAAATTCGTTTGACAGTGGAAGAAAAAGTTTTGACAGTGTATGTTTATATATATTTTCATGTGTTCATGAAAAGTACCATTTTAGATGGTCAATTCTTATGTGAAACTATAAATTGAGGCTTGTATATGTTAGTTCAATGAGATATGAGTATAACATAATTGGAATGAGGTAATTTGGACAAGAATTGAAATCACAGTGTTCAATTTTGTGAAGGAACTCGAAAATGGAGTTTTTGTTTAAAAACTTGAATTTGGAGAAATTAAAATAGTTTTAGTTAGTGTTAAATTATGCTAATTGGTTGTAAATGTGAGCAATCATGTTTGTGATAGTTGTATATTTATTATACGTGTTAATATTATTGTCTATTGGGTGAAATTTGTGTTTGTTGGGCTAAAAGCCTGCCATGTTCATACCCTTCGTTTGCTGCAATTCGAACACTTAAGTAGCAAATTTACTGCTAAGTGTTAAGGTAAAAATGGCGCAATTGCCACGGTCTAAGTTTTTTGTATGGTTATTGAATCGCCATACCTACGGTTTGAGATTCTGACTTTTGCTATTACAGCAGATTTGGGATAGTGTCACAACATGGTCTAAAATTGTGTTAGCAAGTTAAATGTGTAATGTTAAGGTTAACATAACATAGTGAGTTGTGGTTAGCATGATCAAAGTTGCAAAAATGATTAGTAAATCAAAAACGCGTTATGTGGTAATTTAGTATACATAATGAAAGTTAGACAAGTGTAGTGAAGTAAAACACTTAAAGTTTCTGAAATGTGAATGGTAATGAACATGTTATGATATGTTAGCATGTCTAATAGGTATTGTGGTTCTAAAATTATGTGTAGGTGATCGTGAGTTTAATTTTATAGCTTACGCTCGAGGCAAGTTTTCTAACTCTACACTTTTGTTGAGCTAGTTCATTTATTACATTGTGTAAGTTTTCTAACTTTACATTTTCATTGAGTTAGTTCTATTATTAGAAATGCATGCTTTTGATTGAGCAAGCTTTTTATCTCAACTGTTATTGAATAATTAAATTGTTCCTAAAATCCATTTGAGCAAACTCAAACTCTAATGTTATTGGAAATTCTCCATTTGTTGATTCATTCTAACTTGTTTACAGTTAAGCAAGTTTCTTAAAGTTCAGGAATTTCATTTCTAATATTATAAAACTTGAACCTAGCTTATTTTACTATTCAAGCAAAGGTTAACCATTTTATTCATTCTATTGAATACTTATGCTCTATAGTTATTTCAAGCATGAGTTAGATATGTAGAATCAGTTCATTTATGATTCTCGAATGTTTTAAGTTATGTTGTTATTAAATAACTGTTGTATTATTCAAGCATTGTTGATTCAACTAGTTCCTTAGTTGATGATCATTAAACTTCAATTACCCTTGAAAGCTTATCCAAACCAAACTTTCTTTGATGCAGACTTGTACTCTAAATACTGAGATGAACAACCCTATGTTTAAGGGTTTATACTTAGCGTTGAAATGGTTGTGCACAATACATTGTACGAAGGATTGATCCCCCTAAGTACGTGGAGTCCTTATAGTCATATGACTGTTAAAGTTAAAGTTGAAAGATTACTTATAACTGTGGACATGGTTCATGGTCATTTGACCCTCAGTAGTTTATTTAAGAATGTTAATAGAACAAATTATTCAGTTTTATTGAGCCTTGAGTTGGCAAATATTGAAATGTTAATAGAACATATCATTCAGTTCTATTGAGCCTATTATTTGGCAAATGTTGTAATGTTAATAGAACATATTATTTAGTTCTATTGAGCCTATTATTTGGAAAATATTGAAAAGATATTTATTCTTATCTCAAGTGAGCTTTGTTTGCTCACTCTTGCATATTTATACACTTATTGCAGCTATGGTTGAGAAGGTAGATAAACCTACAACTAGCAAAGGAAAGGGAAAAATGTACAAGTGATGAAGACTTGTAATTTTATTTTATCGTTGATGATAGACTTTTAATAATGATGTGATGTAATGATTTAATTTTCGCACTTGAATGATTGTATTAAAGGTTATAGAACCTGGGAGATAATGTTTTTATTAAAGCAATCCTGTATGGGCATGTTTTATTATTCAATTTATTATGATTGGATAGTTAGATATGAATATTTTGATTACGTGAACACCAAATCTTGAGGTATTGAAGTACCGGGATTTGGGGGTGTCACATTCACAACTCCATCAAAATACATCTTCCATGATTAGCGTACATCGTACTGATGGTGTTACTGAATTGCCATTACCCCTTCGTCAGGGAGGTATGTTTCCAAGGGTTTGAAGTCCCCTGAAGGTGCGGAGACCAGTTGATCCGTAATTCCTTGACGTTAAATGGACTTCTGCATTACATAGATGATGTTAAACTGTTGTAGGATCAACTGCCATCTGGACAGTCGGCAGTTCATCATAGGTTTACTGAACACGTACTTGAGAGGATCCACGCGGGATATGAGATTGGTTGTGTGACCATGGAGGTAATGCTGTAACCTCATGGAAACCCATGCTAAAGCACAACAAGTCTTCTCAATCAGACTGTACTTGTGTTCACTGCTGCTGAATCTTTTGCTGAGGTAGTAGATATCTCACTTTTGACCTCTATCATCTTTCTGTCCCAGCATACAACCCATGTTATTGCCACTTATGGACAGGTACATGAACAAGGGCACATCATCCCTGTTTGGTTTGTAATATTCATGAACGCAATCAAATTGCATAAAAAGTGCGGAAGCGTGTAAAAATCAGAGTTTAAAAATTTACAAACCATATACCCGGATCATCCTTTATGCACAATTATTAATTAAACGAAAAGATAAAGAATAAAATCATACCCTTGAAGATCGAGCTTCCTCGTGTACAAGTTCACCTCCAAATCCTTTTCGTTCAATCTTGAATCCACCGGGGTTTTGTTCCTTCCTTTGATCAACGTTAGCCACCCATATGTTTGGCCTCTAGAGGTGATCCACCAAGGAATAATAATGATTCAAGAAAAGGGTGGTTGGCTAAACCCTAGTTTTTCTATCTCTATAGAAAGGGTGTACTCTCCCAACAAATTGGAATTATTACGTATGTTGAAAAATCAACAACAACCCACCACCCATAATAAGACTCCTCTTATTTATAGATGTGGGCAACCCACCTTAACAATTAAGGAATTGAGTTTATTTAATTAATTAAATTCTTTTAATTAATTAAGCTCCCTAATCTTATTAGGGATAATTAATTAAACTCTTTTAATTAATTTAACCTCCTAATCTTATTAGGAATAAATGAGAGTACTTATATTAAATTAATTCCTAAACTCTTTTAGAAATTAAAATAATAATAATTGTAATAATATTAATAAGACTCCTCTTATTAATTTTTATTTAATATTTCTAAAATATTAAATAATAAATATTAAGCTATTTAATTTATTCTATCACCATAGATTAAATTAAATATACATAACATATTATTACGATTATGCCATTAACTTCTTAAATAATTATTCTTCCTTTTATGGTGTGACCCTTTAGGTTCTCCATATTAAACAGGTTGTGAATAAATCAATTAGAACAATTCTAATCTTATTTAAATAAATAAATTAAACAATTAATTTATTTAAATAATATTTATTCTACAATAGGATAAGCTCCCCTAGCGATCAACGACTTTCCGGATAATATAGATTTCAACATTAATCATTAAAGAACCTTTGAGTAAATAGTTACCGCATAATTCAAATCCTTCCACCATACAATGTCCCAATTAAATATAAGACATGGAATTATCACAAGTCTTATTTTATTTAATTATATGTATTTCGACTCTTAAATGCACAACTCAAATAATGCAAATTAGAAACTCCTTTCTAATTTTATTCTCGCGCTTGGCCAAGGACTATTGGGTTGTCATTTATCGAATCACATAGGACATTTCTCTTCTTTTATTAGAAGTGGTAGATTCTTTATTGATCATACATTATCTCCATGTACAACTTATTATACCCAAGCATACCCTTTGATATACCCTAAGGGTCTTAAGGAATAAGTCAAAGTATAACTCATCATACACAAGATACTATGATGATCTCAAGTCCAAGGATTACTTGTACTACTATCACTCTGAGAATTCCTATTGACAGCAAATAAAACTCCATTAGGTATTCCTTTAATGAGCCACGTTCAATTGAACTTATTCTCTAATAAGCACCTACATACTTGCTTTTAGTGTCTCCACACAAATGATCATGAGATCAATCATCCTCATCCAATGAAAGCAACGTTAACGATGTACCAATCTATCCGGATTCACTAATCCCCAATTTAGTAATCCAACGATTGGGAACTATTTTAGTTTTAAGCTTTCTAAGAATTTAGATCTCATTAGAATGATCATCATCATTATTCTAAAAGCATTGCTTAAAACTATGGGTTTATCACATATTATAAAACAAAGATCATGTAGATAATTAAAAGCCTTTAATAAATTAATACTTTTATTAATAAATGAATAAGATTGTTACAAAGTATATGCTTTATCATCAAAACATGATTGGCTGTGTGCATACTACTTTCAATCTCCCACTTGCACTAAAGCCAATCGTCATGGTATCTTATACTCTTCTTCTCTAAGTGACGATTATCCCTTTGTTGGATAAGCTTTAGTTAATGGATATGTAATGTTGTTCTTGAGAGTCCACTATCTCTATAGTGATTTCCCATCTTTCAATGATTCTAATAATCAAATGAAAGTGCCACAACACATGTTTAGATCCAAGATGAGACTTAGGAACTATTCCTAGTTACGTAATGAACTTTTAATCCAAACAATCAACTTGCGGCTTCATTTATAGCTATATACTTTGTCTTTATCACTAAACCAAAGAACTCTTTCTTTGTTTGGAACCTTTCCAATTCTTTCGCACCACTATTCAAGGTAACACTTTACCTTAAAGTGGATTTTCTTCGTCTTAGGTCATGCGTTCGAAAACTTGAGTGCGTAAAGCCCTCTAGTTTTAATTCGGACCCACCATGTATGCTCACATCCTTAGTCTTGGGTTAAGAACTTTAAGATGTTTTTCACCTTTGTCTTACGTTGATCTTCTCCAGTATGACCGATCAACATCGAGGTCTCGTACATTTCATTGCATACATGATTGTCACTCATGCAATCTCTCTTCTTTGGAGTCTATGGGGACTATTAAGAGATAAACTCCATAGCTCATCAACATGAGACATCTCTTGAGTTTGCCATGCTAAACGACTTTAGCATCAAATGAATATACGTTCCTTGGGTTAAGTCGAGCATCCTCTTAAATCTATCTATATAGATTTATATCCCCAATTAAGATACTCTTCCCAAATCATTCATGGAGGAATGTTTAGACAACTTTATCTTTAGTGATTGTAGTATTGGTATGTAATTCCTCATCCGTAGTATATCAACATATAATACTAGAAATTTCACGACGCTCCCCACTGACCCTTTTGTAAACACTAGGTTCATTCTTATTTTTGATAAAATCAAACTCTTTTGATTTGTTTCATCAAAACGAATGTTCCATTTTGAGAATATTGCTTCAATCAATTTCTCCGAAGTGTCTACAACTCTTAACTCATCGTATGTAATCGGATCATCATCTTCTATGATGCGTACCTCATCATCATCATCTATGATGAATCCATACCTCCTAGGTATCTTCTTGACTATTCGATTCACGATCCGGTTGTGGTACAATAGGTCTATCTACTGTGTTCCTCTTATTTGATTTATAGTGTTTTGTGGTTCTTGAACTCTTCAAGATCTATTATCCTCCCACTAGCCCCTTCAATGATAAACACATTTATCTTAGAAGGCGTGCGTGTTCATAATAAACACCTTTTGCTAAGCAGGATTATAGAACATATACCCTAAACTTACTTTAGAATGTCCCACAAATCTGTATTTGTCAAATTTTGTCCCAAGCTTATCCTTTGAAACCTTTTCACATAAGTTGGACAACCCCTTATCTTAATATACTTAAGATTAGAATCCTCCTCCTATCCATAACTTTTATGGAGTCTTGGGGCCGGATTTTGAGGTTACCATTTTTCAGTAGATATGCGTACCATTTCTGGGACATAACCCTAGAAGGATTTGGAATGTCGGTAAAATCATTATGGACCGCACCATGTCCAACAAGGTACGATTTTTCCTTTCAGATACATCAATCAATTATTGCATATCAGGAGGCGTCCATTATGAGAAAACCATTTAAGATGATCTAGAAACTTATTTCACAAGTATTTATTCCTTGATCTAATCAAAGAATCTTAATACATTGTCAATTTGTTTCACTTTTGAATTCTTTGAACCTTTCAAATAATTCACAATTGTATTTCAACAAATACATACATTCAACTCTTTGAATGATCATCTCCTTTTCTTATACTAGTTTGTTCAATTTACAAAATAATTTTTCACGTAAAAGTCAGTATACAAAATCCATTAAGTAATATTCCGGGTTCTATACAAAACATTATTATTATAAATAGAACAACAATTGTTCTTAATTATAATACCAAAGTTTTTATTGTCCAACAATAAAATGGAAATAATGTTTCCAACGAGAACTGGAATACAATAACAACTTATTGACTTAATAGATTTGCTCGTAGGCATTGCTAAACTATAAGTTTCTATGGCTAATATGTAGCAACCTTTGCTTCATTTTCCACACATAGGATTACTTATATTTGTTTAGCTTTCTACTTCTGCTTGGTCCCTTCATAAATCTATATTTATGATAACCAAAGTCGGTATCCAATACCCAAGTAGATCTCATTAGAATGATCATCATCATTATTCTAAAAGCATTGCTTAAAACTATGGGTTTATCACATATTATAAAACAAAGATCATGTAGATAATTAAAAGCCTTTAATAAATTAATACTTTTTATTAATAAATGAATAAGATTGTTACAAAGTATATGCTTTATCATCAAACATGATTGGCTTGTGTGCATACTACTTTCAATCTCCCACTTGCACTAAAGCCAATCGTCATGGTATCTCATACTCTTCTTCTCTAAGTGAGCGATTATCCCTAACATTGGATAAGCTTTAATTAATGGATATGTAATGTTGTTCTTGAGAGTCCACTATCTCTATAGTGATTTCCCATCTTTCAATGATTCTAATAATCAAATGAAAGTGCCACAACACATGTTTAGATCCAAGATGAGACTTAGGAACTATTCCTAGTTACGTAATGAACTTTAATCCAAACAATCAACTTATTAAACTTCATTCATAGCTATATACTTTGTCTTTATCACTAAACCAAACAACTCTTTTTTCTGTTTGGAACCTTTCCAATTCATCGCACCTTATTCAAGGTAACACTTTACCTTAAAGTGGATTTTCGATCGTCTTAGTGCATCCGAAAAACTTGAGTCGTAAAGCCCTCTAGTTTTAATTCGGACTCCACCATGTTTGCTCACATCCTTAGTGCCGGTTAAGAACTTTAAGATGTTATTCACTGCCTTACGGTGATCTTCTCGAGCAATATGACCGATCAACATCGTGTCTCAGTATATTTCATTGCATACATGATTGTCACTCATGCGATCTCTTCTTGGAGTCTATGGGGACTATTAAGAGATACACTCCATAGCTCATCAACATGAGACAACTCTTGGAGTTTGCCATGCTAAACGACTTTAGCATCAAATGAATATACGTTCCTTGGGTTAAGTTGAGCATCCTTTTAAATCTATCTATATAGATTTATATCCCCAATGAAGATACTCTTCCAAATCATTCATGGAGGATTGTTTAGACAACTTTATCTTTCTTGATTGTAGCATTGGTATGTCATTCCTCATCCGTAGTATATCAACATATAGTACTAGGAATGTCACGATGCTCCCAATCGACCCCTTTTGTACACACACTAGGTTCATTCTTATTTTTGATAAAATCAAACTCTTTGATTGCCTCATCAAAACGAATGTTCCATTTTTGAGAAACTTGCTTCAATCCATTTCTCCGAGTGTTTACAACACTTACCTCATCGTATGTAAGCTGGATCATCATCTTCTATGATCGTACCTCATCATCATCATCCATGATGAATTCATACCTCCTAGGTATCTTGGTACTATTCCGCATTTATGATTCGGTTGTGGTACAATAGGTCTATCTACAGGTTTCTCTTATTTGATTTATAGTGTTTTGTGGTTTTTGAACTCTTCAAGATCTATTATCCTCCCACTAGCCCTTTCAATGATAAACACTTTTATCTTAAAAGGAAGCGTGTTCGCATAACAAACACCTTTTGCTAAGGGATTATAGAACATATGCCCTAAACTTACTTTAGGATGTCCCACAAATCTGTATTTGTCAATTTTTGTCCCAAGCTTATCCTTTGAAACCTTTTTCATATAAGTTGGACAACCCCTTATCTTAACATACTTAAGATTAGAATCCTCCACATCCATAACTTTTATGGAATCTGGGGCGGATTTTGAGGTTACCATTTTTTGTAGATATGCGACCATTTCTAGGACATTATCCTAGAAGGATCTTTGGAATGTCGGTAAAATCATTATGGACCGCACCATGTCCAACAAGGTACGATTTTTCATTCGGATACATCAATCAATTATTGCAGTATCGAGGATGTGTCCATTATGAGAAAACCATTTGAGATGATCTAGAAACTTATTTCACAAGTATTTATTCCTTGATCCAATCAAAGAATCTTAATACTTTGCCAATTTGTTTCATTTTTTGAATTCTTTGAACCTTTTAAATAATTCACACTTGTATTTCAACAAAACACACACATTCAACTCTTTGAATGATCATCTCCTTTTCTTATACTAGTTTGTTCAATTTACAAAATTATTTTCACGTAAGTCAAGTATACAAAATTTATTAAGTAATATTCCAGTTCTATACAAAACATTATTATTATAAATAGAACAACAATTGTTCTTAATTATAATACCAAAGATTTTATTGTCCAACAATAAAATGGAAATAATGTTTTCAACGAGAAGCCGGAATACAATAACAACTTATCGACTTAATAGATTTGCTCGTAAGCATTGCTAAACTATAAGTTTCTATGGCTAAATGTTGCAACCTTTGCTTCATTTCCCACATAGGATTACTTATATTTGTTTAGCTTTCTACTCGCTTGGTCCCTTCATAAATCTATATTTATGATAACCAAAGTCGGTATCCAATACCCAAGTAGAACCTTGACTTAAAGAAAAATTTATTTCAATCATGAACAAAATCAGACGTAATGTAGAAACTTCACTAAGCTTCTTTGGTTAGCATCTGCAAGACGCTTCTCGCAGTTTCTTTCCAGTGTCCAGGCTTATTGCAGTGGAAGCAAACTCCTTTGCTATCCATATCAGTTTTGTTCTTATTATCCTTTGTTTATGCCTTTCTATTTACCTTCTTTGAATCGTTCTTTATTTCAGAAGATCCTTTGGCCCCTACCAGTAAGACTTGATCTTTCTTGGTTGGAAAGTGACTCTCAACATTTTTCAACATGATAAGTAAATCAACGAGGCTGATATCTAGCTTGTTTATATGAAAAATTCACAACAATTGTGAAAGGAGTCCGGGAGTGAGTGCAAGATCAAATCTTGGCTCAACTCTCCATCCATGACAAAACTCGTTGTCCTAATTGATCAATCAAATTGATAATGTTAAGGACTTTTATCTGTACTGTAGTGTCATTGGTCATTCTAGATCGGAAGAGCTCCTTAGATATCTGATATCTATCAGTCTTACTTTCCTCGTCATCAACTACTTGATGTGCAGGAATATAGTAAGAGCATCCATAGTTTCATGCTGACGCTGAAGCTCGTTACTCATGGACGCGAGCATGATGCATTGAGCCAATGTGCATCATCTTCGCCACTTTCTAAAAGTAGCAATGTCTTCCTCAGAGGCATTATTCGCAACCATTGCGTGAGGATAGCGCGACAGGACATAAGATAACTTTTCAAATATGATGAACTATTCTCAAATTCCTTAACCAATCTGCTTAATTCTGGTCTCGTTAATTTAGAATCTAATATGCTTCGCAGTGATAGTAATTTATAGACATTGTAAAATTCTGTAAATGAATTTGTAATTAACAACATTTTAACATACATTCTTTTATTAATTACCAAAATAATTTAGGTCTTGTTTTAATTTGGTATCTCCCACTATTTTCTTCAAACTATATTACCCTCACTTATATAGTTCGGCAAAATCTAATTAAAGATTTGCTAGTGAGAATAAGGATCCCATTTCAAATGTATATAGCCTTGTGGTGACACAACAAACTATATATAAATAAATAGGTAGACAACTTTTGTCAATTACATCAACTATGCAACTCCTTTTATTTTGCCTCTTAGATTATTTTGATCAAGTGGTGGCACATCCGAATCAAAATTATCCAAGTTAAGTCCGACCTAGCACTCCATATATTCAAAAAAGAAAAATATCATCCTTGTGGTGACACAACAAAACAATATTGTTTAATTTTCTTTATAAGCATCAAATGTGATAATTAACATCTTAAATACTTAATACTTGCCTTGTGGTGACACAACAAACTCATATTAAATATTTAATACTCTATTAATTTTATCATGCTAGAAAGGCTTAACGCTCGATATTCCAAATATCTTTGAACGCTTAGGACTTAATATAAAAATTGAGGGTTTTGTTATTAATTTGTCTCATCTTGTTTAGCGGCATGCACATATATATATATAAAATAATATAATATATTAATGAACATGCGAAGCATGTTTGCATAATATATAATATATATAGTATAAGCATGCACATATAGAATACTATATTCTACCCGGATTGATTATGGACTTTTATTCTAGTTTGGTTCACTAGAGCCACCAAGTGAACAAAAAAGGTCAAACCTAGGGGTGCAAGAATTAATATTTAAATATAACTATTACATTTAAACCCGGGCTCCATTACAAACGGGTCTTCAAGCTCCTTGATCTCTTGATCTCTAATTCTTCAAAATTAATTCTAACTATTCCTATTACAAAACTATTTAAAATAAATAGAAACCTTGATCGTGATCGAGGGAAGTACATAGGAGGAGATAGAATTTACATTAAGAAAAATTAGAGAAGACGAGTCTGCAGACCCCATTTAATAAAACCCATACATTCATGCATCCAACTAAAATAAAATCCAATCGCGTTGGTCAATAGTCCATAATCAATCCCATTTATTATCATACACATCACCATATGCATCAATAAATAACATTCATCTCATGAATAATAAACATTTAATATATATATTGATATCATTTAATGGGCAACATTTAGTTAGTATAAAATCTATTTTTGAATCAAAATAAACTCTTTTATTTTAATCCAAATTTAAATCAAAATAAAACTATTTTATTTTAATTTATCCTATTTTGAATAAAATAAACTATTTTATTTTAATCAAAATCTTTAATCAAAATAAACTCCTTTATTTTAATTAATTATGGAATCCAATTCCATGTAAAAAAAAAAATTATTTAATTAAAATAAACTCTTTTATTTTAATTAATTATGGAATCCAATTCCATGTAAAAAAAATCTTTTATTAAAGGAAACACGGATATTCTTTCCTATTCACAAATAAACTCCTTTATTTTGAATAATATGAAATCTATTTCATATCTAAATAAACTCCTTTATTTAAGGAAATTAGGATTCTCTTTCTATTCACAAATAAACTTTTTTATTTTGAATAATATGAAATCCTATTTCATATCTAAATAAACTCCTTTATTTAAGGAAATTAGGCAATCCAATTTCAACTCCAATTAGTTAGCATGGAATCCAATTCCAACTCTAATTAGTTAGCATGAAATTTAATTTTAAAATTAAAATAAATCTTTTATTTTAATATTAAAATAAACCTTTATTTTAATTATAAAATTATTAAAATTAAAATAAAACTTTATATTTTAATATTAAAATAAACCTTTTATTTTAAAATTAAAATAAACTTTATTTTAATTATATAATAATTAAGAATAATATATATAACTATTATATATATATACATATATATCCATATATATATATATATAAATATATATATATATATATATATATATATATATATATATATATATATATATATTACGCTAATCCGTGATTCATTTAAAAAAAAAAACTTTATAGAATCTCGTTAAAATAAATGAGGTAGCAGCATGGTTAAAATATATCCGTGCGGTAACTTTTTCAACAAAAAAAAAACCGTGACTTTTTCCTGTTTTTTTTTTTTTTTTTTTTTTTTTACGTGATCCGTGCCTTGCTTTTACATTCCCATTAAAAAAATGACACCTGCGTCCTTTTTAACAAATGACACCTGCGTCCCAAAAAAAAAAAAAAAAAAAAAAAAAAAAAAGTCCATAATCAAACTAGAATGTAATAGTTATATTTAAATATTATTTCTTGCACCCTAGGGTTTGACCTTTTGGTTCACTTGGTGGCTCTAGTGAACCAAACTAGAATAAAAGTCCATAATCAATCCGGGTAGAATATAGTATTCTATATGTGCATGCTTATACTATATATATTATATATTATGCAAACATGCTTCGCATGTTCATTAATATGACGCGTATTTTATGTATATATATAATATGTGCGTGCTAAACAAGATGAGACAAATTAATAACAAATCCCTCAATTTTTATATTAAGTCCTAAGCGCTCAAAGATATTTGGAATATCGAACGTCGCTTTCTAGCATGATAAAATTAATAGAGTATTAAATATTTAATATGAGTTTGTTGTGTCACCACAAGACAAGTATTAAGTATTTAAGATGTTAATTTATCACATTTGATGCTTATAAAGAAAATTGAACAATATTGTTTTGTTGTGTCACCACAAGGATGATATTTTTCTTTTTGAATATATATGGAGTGCTAGGTTGGACTTAACTTGGATAATTTTGATTCGGATGTGCCACCACTTGATCAAAATAATCTAAGAGGCAAAATACAAGGAGTTGCATAGTTGATGTAATTGACAAAAGTTGTCTACCTATTTATTTATATATAGTTTGTTGTGTCACCACAAGGCTATATACATTTGAAATGGGATCCTTATTCTCACTAGCAAATCTTTAATTAGATTTTGCCGAAACTATATAAGTGAGGGTAATATAGTTTGAAGAAAATAGTGGGAGATACCAATTTAAAACAAGACCTAATTTATTTTGGTAATTAATAAAAGAATGTATGTTAAAATATTGTTAATTACAAATTCATTTACGTAATTTTACAATGTCTAAAATTACTATCATCATGCGAAGCATATTAGATGCTAAATTAATCGTAATCAATTAAACGGATTGGTTAAGGAATTTGAGAATAGTTCTCATAGTGAAAAGCTATCTTATGTCCTCAATACGCCTATCCCCGCAATGGTTGCGCATAATACCTCCGAGGAAGAGATTGCTACTTTTAGAAAGTGGCAAGATGATGCACAATTGGCTCAATGCATCATGCTTTCGTATCCATGAAGTAACAAGCTTCAAATGTCGACTGAAACTATGGATACTTCTACTATACTCCCGCACGTCAAGTAGTTGATGGTGAGGAAAGTAGGACCGATAGATATCGAGATATCTAAGGAGCTCTTCCGATCTAGAATGGCCAATGGCATTATAGTATGCATAAAAAGTTCTTAACATAATCAATTTGATTGATCAATTAGACAACTGGTTTTGTCATGGATGGAGAGTTGAGCCAAGATTTGATCTTGCACTCACTCCTGGACTCCTTTCACAATTGTTGTGAATTTTTCATATAAACAAGCTAGATATCACCTCATTGATTTGCTTAACATATTGAAAAATGTTTGAGTCACTTTTCAACCAAGAAAGATCAAGTCTTACTTGGTAGGGGCCAAAGGATCTTCAAAAGAAGAACGATTCAAAGAAGGTAAATAGAAAGGCATAAACAAAGGATAATAAGAACAAAACCGATATGGATAGCAAAGGAGTTTGCTTCCACCGCAATAAGCCGGACACCGGAAAGAAATCTGAGAAGCGTCTTTGCAGATGCTAACCAAAGAAGCTTAGTGAAGTTTCTGGATAATAATCTGATTTTTGTTCATGATTGAAATAAATTTTCTTTAAGTCAAGGTTCTACTTGGGTATTGGATACCGACTTTGGTTATCATAAATATAGATTTATGAAGGACCAAACAGTAAGTAGAAAGCTAAACAAATGTAAGTAATCCTATGTGTGGGAAATGAAGCAAAGGTTGCAACATTAGCCATAGAAACTTATAGTTTTAAGATCGCTTAGGCAAATCTATTAAGTCAATAAGTTGTTATTGTATTCCGGTTCTCGTTGAAAACATTATTTCCATTTTATTGTTGGACAATGAAATCTTTGGTATTATAATTAAGAACAATTGTTGTTCTATTTATAATAATAATGTTTTGTATAGAATCGGAATATTACTTAATAAATTTTGTATACTGACTTACGTGAAAAATAATTTTGCAAATTGAACAAACTAGTACAAGAAAAGGAGATGATCATTCAAAGAGTTGAATGTGTGTATTTGCTAAAATACAAGTGTGAATTATTTGAAAGGTTCAAAGAATTCAGAAATGAAACAAATTGGCAAAGTATTAAGATTCTTTGATTGGATCAAGGAATAAATACGTGTGCAATAAGTTTCTAGATCATCTCAAATGGTTTTCTCATAATGGACACATCGACACGTAATAATTGATTGATGTATCCGAATGAAAAATCGTACCTTGTTGGACATAGATGCGGTCCATAATGATTTTACCGACATTCCAAAGATCCTTCCGGGATAATGTCCTAGAAATGGTCGCATATCTACAAAAAGGTAACCTCAAAATCCGGCCCCCAAGATTCCATAAAAGTTATGGACGGGAGGATTCCTAATCTTAAGTATGTTAAGATAAGGGTTGTCCAACTTATATGGAAACGGTTTCAAAGGATAAGCTTGGGACAAAAATTTGACAAGTACAGATTTGTGGGACATCCTAAAGTAAGTTTAGGGCATATGTTCTATAATCCTGCTTAGCAAAAGGTGTTTGTTGCGAAACACGCTTCCTTTTAAGATAAAAGTGTTTATCATTGAAAGGGCTAGTGGGAGGATAATAGATCTTGAAGAGTTCAAAAACCACAAAACACTATAAATCAAATAAGAGAAACTCGTAGATAAACTGTTATTACTACACAACCGAATCATAAATCGGAATAGTCAACCAAGATACCTAGGAGAGGTATGAATTCATCATGGATGATGATGATGAGGTACGCATCATAGAAGATGATGATCCGATTACATCTGATGAGGTAAGTGTTGTAAACACTCGGAGAAATGGATTGAAGCAAGTTTCTCAAATATGGAACATTCGTTTTGATGAGGCAATCAAAAGAGTTTGATTTTATCAAAATAAGAATGAACCTAGTGTGTACAAAAGGGTCGATTGGGAGCATCGTGACATTCCTAGTACTATATGTTGATATACTACGGATAAGGAATGACATACCAATGCTACAATCGGTAAAGATAAAGTTGTCTAAACAATCCTCCATGAATGATTTGGAAGAGTATCTTCATCGGGGATATAAATCTATATAGATAGATTTAAAAGGATGCTCAACTTAACCCAAGGAACGTATATTCATTTGATGCTAAAGTCGTTTAGCATGGCAAACTCAAGAGTTGTCTCATGTTGATGAGCTATGGAGTGTATCTCTTAATAGTCCCCATAGACTCCAAAGAAGAGAGAGATCGCATGAGTGACAATCATGTATGCAATGAAATATACGAGACCGATGTTGATCGGTCATATTTCGAGAAGATCATCGTAAGGCAGTTGAATAACATCTTAAAGTTCTTAAGCGCACTAAGGATGTGAGCAAACATGGTGGGTCTAAATTAAAACTAGAGGGCTTTACAGACTCAAGTTTTTCGCAGATGCACTAAGACGATCGAAAATCCACTTTAAGGTAAAGTGTTACCTTGAACATTGGTGCGTTGAATTGGAAAGGTTCCAAACAAAGAAAGAGTTCTTTGGTTTAGTGATAAAGACAAAGTATATAGCTATGAATGAAGTCGCAAGTTGATTGTTTGGATTAAAAGTTCATTACGTAACTAGGAATAGTTCTAAGTCTCATCTTGGATCTAAACATGTGTTGTGGCACTTTCATTTGATTATTAGAATCATTGAAAGATGGGAAATCACTATAGAGATAGTGGACTCTCAAGAACAACATTACATATCCATTAATTAAAGCTTATCCAAATGCCAGGATAATCGTCACTTAGAGAAGAAGAGTATGAGATACCATGACGATTGGCTTTAGTGCAAGTGGGAGATTGAAAGTATTATGCACACAAGCCAATCATGTTTGATGATAAAGCATATACTTTGTAACAATCTTATTCATTTATTAATAAAAAGTATTAATTTATTAAAGGCTTTTAATTATCTACATGATGCTGTTTTATAATATGTGATAAACCCATAGTTTTAAGTAATGCTTTTAGAATAATGATGATGATCATTCTAATGAGATCTAAATTCTTTGAAAGCTTAAAACTAAAATAGTTCCCAATCGTTGGATTACTAAATTGGGATTAGTGAATCCGGATAGATTGGTACATACGTTGCTTGCTCATTGGATGAGGATGATTGATCTCATGATCATTTGTGTGGAGACACTAAAGCAAGTATGTAGGTGCTTATTAGAGAATAAGTTCACTGAACGTGGCTCGCTAAGGAATACCTAATGGAGTTTTATTTGCCTGTCAATAGGAATTCCTGTAGTGATAGTAGTACAAGTGATCCTTGGACTTGAGATCATCATAGTATCTTGTGTATGATGAGTTATACTTTGACTTATTCCTTAAGACCCTTAGGGTATATCAAATGGTATGCTTGGGTATAATAAGTTATACATGGAGATAATGTATGATCAATAAAGAATCTACCACTTCTAATAAAAGAAGAGAAATGTCTTATGTGATTCGATAAATGACAACCCCAGTAGTCCTTGGCGAGAATGAAATTAGAAAGGAGTTTCTAATTTGCATTATTTGGAGTTGTGCATTTAAGAATCGAAAATACATATAATTAAATAAAATAAGATTTGTGGTAATTCCATGTCTTATATTTAATTGGGACATTGTATGGTGGAAGGATTGAATTGCACGGTAACTATTTACTCAAAGGTTCTTTAATGATTAATGTTGAAATCTATATTATCCGGAAAGTCGTTGATCGTTAGGAGAGCTTATCCTATTGTAGAATAAATATTATTTAAATAAATTAATTGTTTAATTTATTTATTTAAATAAGATTAGAATTGTTCTAATTGATTTATTCACAATAGGTTTAATATGGAGAACCTAAAGGGTCACACCATAAAAGGAAGAATAATTATTTAAGAAGTTAATGGCATAATCGTAATAATATGTTAAGTATATTTAATTTAATCTATGGTGATAGAATAAATTAAATAGCTTAATATTTATTATTTAATATTTTAGAAATATTAAATATAAATTAATAAGAGGAGTCTTATTAATATTATTACAATTATTATTATTTTAATTTCTAAAAGAGTTTAGGAATTAATTTAATATAAGTACTCTCATTTATTCCTAATAGGATTAGGAGGGAAAATTAATTAAAAGAGTTTAATTAATTATCCCTAATAAGATTAGGGAGCTTAATTAATTAAAAGAATTTAATTAATTAAATAAAATCCAATTCCTTAATTGTTAAGGTGGGTTGCCCACATCTATAAATAAGAGGAGTCTTATTATGGGTTGTGTGGGTTGTTGATTTTTCAACTACGTAATAATTCCAATAGTTGGGAGAGTACGCCTTTTCTATAGAGATAGAAAACTAGGGTTAGCCATAACACCCATCTTCTTGAATTTTATTCTTCCTTGGTGGATCACCTCTAGAGGCCAAACATTTGGGTGGCTAACGTTGATCAAAGGAAGGAACCAAACCCGGTGGATTCAAGATTGAACGCGAAAGGATTTGGAGGTGAACTTGTACCTGAGGAAGCTCGATCTTCAAGGGTATGATTTTATTCTTTATCTTTTCGTTTAATTAATAATTATGCATAAAGGATGATCCGGGTATATGGTTTGTAAATTTTTAAACTCTGATTTTTTCACGCTTCCGCACTTTTTATGCAATTTGATTGCGTTATGAATATTACAAACCTAACAGTGATCCCTGGGTGGTACCAAAACAGGAGCTTTGACTAGCTGCTCTTTGATTGTATGGAAGGCCTTCTGGCACTCATTATTCCACTTCGTGGAGGAGTTCTTCCTTAGCAACTTGAAAATAGGCTCACAATTTCTGTGAGTTGGGAAATAAACCTGCTAATGAAGTTGATTCTTCCCAAAAATCCCCGTATTTCCTTTTTTGTTTGAGGAATGGGCATTTCGTGATGACATGGATTTTGGTGGGGTCCAGCTTAATCCCCTTGTGGCTGACTAGGAATCCTAGCAACTTACCTGATTTAACGCCAAACGTACACTTGGCTGGATTCCACTTCAAGTTGTACTTACGCAACCCGTTGAAGAGATTTTTGAGATGGTCTAGGTGGTCTTTCTCCCTCTGGGACTTGACAATGATGTCATCCACGTAGATCTCTATCTCCTTATGCATTAAATCATGGAAAAGAGCCATCATGGCTCGCTGGTAGGTAGCTCCGGCATTGATGAGGCCGAATGATAACCGACTGTTGTAAAAGGTTCCCTAAGGAGTGATGAATGCAGTTTTCTCATGATCCTCTTTAGCAACCATGATTTGATGGTACCCCGCGAAGCAATCAGCAAAGGATTACATGTCGTATTAAGCAGTATTGTCAATAAGGATGTGGATAAATGGCACGGGAAAACTATCTTTAAGGCAAGCTTTATCCAGATCCCAGTAATCCACGCAAACTTGCACCTTCCCTCCTGGTTTAGGCATGGGGACTATGTTAGATATCCATTCAGGGTAGGTGGACACCATGATGATTCCTGCTTGAAATTGTTTCACAATATCTTCTTTAACCTAAAAACTCCACTCAGGTTTCAATCGCTTGAGCTTCTAACTGACTGGCTTGAATCCCTCTTTAATGGGGAGGCGATGAATGACAATGTCAGTGGACAAACCCACCACGTCTTCGTGAGACCATGCAAACACATCCTGGAATTGGGTTAATAATGCAACCATGCCATTTCTTGGGTTTGGAGTGAGGTCTGTACCAATCTGGATTAGTTTAAGGCTTTCTAAGGTACCAAGATTGAAAAAAGTGGTTTGATCAAGGTTGGGTTTAGGTTTGTCTTCGACCCATTCTTTGATCTCCTGAGGTATCTCAATGTCCTCTTATATTTTCGTCAAGTCCGAGTCCAACTTTTCATCAAAGTTACAATCCTTGTGGAGAAAAGGTACCTTATCAGGAAGTACATGCACATCTAAATTCAGTGTCCTGAAACAAAATATGCTTTCACTTAATATATGAAACTGTTCAATCATACAAAGTGTTAGCATGTAATGACAAAACAACTGCTAATACTGTATAGAAAAGTAAGCAATTATTATTATCTACATGGCATAAGGAGTTTCTGCCCGTTTTACCCTTGTCGACCAATGAAAGGAGTGCTGCTCCAATTGTCAAGGGTGAAGTCCTAAGGGACTGTAGTGATGGAGGGGTTTACATCGTCCTCCTTTTCCTGAATGATGACCATTACGTCTGGGCAATCATCGTCTGAGGTGTATCTATTTATGTGATCATCATGGACAATGATGCGTATGTTTGACATCATTCTGGCGATGTCTTGTTTACGTCTTCGTTCCTCTTCTTCCACTTCGGGATTTGGAGCCAAGACTTCTTTCCCCTTTACCGATATCGGTTTAGGAAAGAGCATAGCCATTATATGGCCAGACACCTTTACTAGAGACTGTGTAGGCTCAGGAACTATAGGTGGA
Organism: Panax quinquefolius; assembly: GCA_020205615.1. Taxonomy (NCBI): domain Eukaryota; kingdom Viridiplantae; phylum Streptophyta; class Magnoliopsida; order Apiales; family Araliaceae; genus Panax; species Panax quinquefolius. The sequence continues at coordinate 66,789,201 of CM035165.1, read as the reverse complement.
AATAATCGTCGTGTGGCTGAAGCTGAAGGAATATGTTTGTGCTTATGAGGATTCCTATGACTGGAACTAGTAGTATAGCCAGTCCAGCTGTCCCTGTTTGACTGGGACATTGAATGGGGCTCTTGATGCCCTGATTGTCTTTACCCAACCCTTGTCCAGATTGATAACCCAATGACATCATTTCTTGAGTGGCCGACATTACTTCGGCAGAAATTTGGGGTATAAAAGGTGGCGCTCCAATAGGTTGGTAGTGAGTGTTGCTCACCTCTAAGGCATGAAAACTGACCGGCTCAACTTCTGAATTGAAGCTGATGAGTGGTGTGTCACCTTGTTCAGGACATTCCGGCTCAACATCAACAGTGACTAGGCTATTGTTGATAATGTATTTAAGTTGCTGATGAAGGGTGGAGGGGACGGCCCCAGCCATATGAATCCACAGTCTTCCCAAAAGCAGGTTGTATCCTGTATCTATTTTGAGAACGTGAAAAGACACGCATAATGTATGTGAACCGATCTCCACTAGCAGTTCAATCTCTCCGACAGAGTTACGTCGGGATCCATCAAAAGCTTTGATAACCGTATGGCTTCTTCGGATCCGATTGAGATTGATGTTCATCTTCACCAAAGTGGCATAAGGACATATATTCAAAGACGACCCTCTGTCTATCAAAACTCCTCCCACCATGTATTCGGAAGTTAAAACTGCTATGTGCATCAGCTTGCAATGACCAGTCCCTTCGGAAGGTATATCATCGTCAGTAAAAGATATCACATTGTTGTTGAAAATGTGATCAACCAGATGCTGGAATTTCTCAACATCTATTGACTTAGGCAGTTGGGCTTCTTCCAAAACTCTGAGTAAGACCTTCCTATGATCTTCGGAAGAGAAAATCAAGTCAAGTATGGAAATTTGATGTGGAGCTTCTCTTAAGCTTGAAATCACCTTGGCTTCGTTATGGCCCATAGTACGGAGAAATTCTTCCACTTTTTCCATGGGAATCTTCCCCTTTGACTTAATGTTAAGTTTCATCACCCGTTGGGGAAGATACAATGGATTATCCTTCAACACTGCATCAGTTATGTGCGATGTGGATCCTTCAACCCCTCCATAATTCCATGGAACTTTCTGTAGGCTGACAACAAGATATTGTGGTCTAACTGGAAAGATAATTGGCTCTAGCGCAACCACTTTCAAAGGATTGTCAACACCCTTGAGTTGAATTGGTTGGATTGTATATGAGGGAGTAGCTGCATCTGTCTCAGAAGATATGACTGCTATGACTTCCTTCCACTTCGTAGGAAACGTGTCCCCATTCTCTAGTACTACATCATCATTGTCTGCCATCTGCAGGACACCGCTGTCAATTAAATTCTGAATAAGGTGGCGAAGTGCTCAGCATTCTTTTGTGCTATGACCGCGAGATTGGGAGTGATACTGGCACACTCCATTGAAATCAAACCGTCTTGAACGCGGGCTGATTGAAGGTAGCAGAGCTGTTATTCTTCCTTCATGTATCAGCATCTATAGTATTTCTTCCATCGGTTGGCCTAGGTATGTAAATTCCCTTTTGTTGGCAAAATCCCGACGGGCTTTGGCATTTGCTCTTTTTGCAATTTTATCCTCCAGTGTTTCATTTTCTGGAGCGCACGGTGGAGTGTTGGTAACAAGAGGAAGGAGACTAGCACGCTCCTGACTAAATAATTGGCGTGTAACCTGGTGCTGGTGGACCACCAGTTCTGCCAATTGGTTGAGTTGCTCATACAGAGCATTCATTTTTTGTTCCATCGTATATTGGAACTTTGCAAAATCCCATTTGTTAGCACCATCCTTGTTGGTTTGGGAAGATCCACTATTAATATTGGAACTCTGTCCACTGCTCCAATTAATCATATTGACCTCTTCTTCTTTGTGTTGAAGAAGAAGGTTGTCTTGCACATGGGGTTGATGGCCTTGGTGACCACAATCTCACCGCTATCGATCAAATCCTGGATCTTGTGTTTCAAGGCTCAACATTCCTGAGTATCATGTCCCGGTGCCCCGACATAATAAGCACACTTCTGAGCAGCATTGAAACCCCTCCCATTCGGATTGGCTGGTGGAAGAAGATGTGTAATTTTCTTCTGAGTAGTCAGAAGATTGAGAATGTTCTCGAGTGAGTCCCCTAAGGGTGTGAACACTCGAGTGCGTCTGACTTCTCCACCTTTAGGCAATGGAGGGTTTGAAGACTGTGCTTGAATGAGGGAGTAATTTCTCCTTTGGATAGGCATATTCTGACTACCCTTCTAAGCTTATAGTATCAGGGAAACATCCTCCTCTTTCTCTTTATGGACCCTCCGGGGGTTGTTTCCATAATTTCCGGACTGGATGTTCTCAGCAACAACTTTAAGGGCAGCTAGGTCTTGAATCTTTCCTGACTTCAATCCCATCTCAGCCATCTCCCCATGTTTAATCATTTCAGAGAATGGTTTGCCAATACCAGCTAAGACTCTCATAGAAATGAGCTTCTTGTATGTCTATGAAGGTCATCACCATCTTTGACTCATTCATAGAGGGAACAACTTAAGCAGCAAGGCGCCTCCACCTTTGAGCATACTCTCCGAAAGATTCATTGAATTTTTTCTCGACCTTAGTAATTTGGTACCGGTCAGGGGCCATTTGAGACTGGAAGTTGTACTAAGTGAGGAAGGCATGAGCTAGCTCCTCCCATCTATGGATCTTGGAGTTGTCTGTTGGGAGAGTGCATATTTTGATTTGTTGTTTGAAGTAAATGCTCTTGATTATATGTAAAGTCCTTTCAGGAATGTATGTACAAGGACTTAGTGATAGATCAAATCTATTAGGTTGATCTAAACCTTTAGTGTGTATAATTCTATAAAAGTATGTATAGATAAAGTGATCAAAGATGTTAGATGATCTTGAGATGTAATAGTTAGGCTTCGAAGAGATCGTAGTGTGTCATGCTGATCAAGATTGCAAAAGCCAAGGCAGAAACGTAGAGCATCGAGGATCGCAGTATGCCTGCCTTGAAGGGCCTCTCTGAAAAATCGTAGAGTGGTCCCAACGTTTGCCGAGCCAACTCAGAGATCGTAGTGTGCTCTCGGAAACGTAGAGCTTGCAAGACAAGCAAGTGAAGATCATAGTGTGCAAGTCTTTAAGAGAAATCATAGTGCTCTCATTAGATAGCATCAGATCAAGCATCAAGGTGACAAGACACCACGACCTGAATCGTAAAGTATCATCTGCCTTATGTCAGAAGCATCGAGCCTTACCTTATTGCTTGGAGATAAACTCCAACAAATATGGAATAGGGTTTATACGTTGAAGTCATCACCAGTCCCAACGGCATAAAAGATATCCTTAGTATACAATAAAAGAAACGTATTGAAGAAGCTAAGGAAAGGACCATAGGACAGAGGAAAACATCTTTTCAGGTGTTAGGTGAGAATGCAGTCTGACTGTGTTAGTGGGCCAGAATGTAATTCAGAAGGTGCGCAAAAAAGTCTCCATCAAAGTTCAGAAATGTTAAACGCATTTAATACTTCAACGAATGGCTTCAACAGATAGATTTCAAGGATCACATATATGCAAAATAGATGCAGATGAGATAACTAAGCAAGCATTGAACAAAATGCACAAGAACACTCAACGCTCAACTTTACGATCTGAGAAAAAGAGAAAGCTTGCTCAGCTACTCAGTTCTTTCAAACAAGTGCTTAACGACAACTGAGTAGCACCAACCAAGAACTCAACAACTACCAATCAACTGAAGTAAGAGTTCCAAGTCAGAAGGACTTGAAGAGTTCTAAGTGAACTGTGAAGAACCAAGTCTGCTAGACTTGAAGAGTTCAAGAGTGAACTAAGAAGTGCCTAGACTGCTGGTCTAGAAGGAATCTGTGAGATTCAGAAAGTGTAAAAGACATCCTTAGTGGATTTCCTACTCGAGGAGTAGAAGAGTGGACTGGGAGCTTTAAGTGCTCTCAACCACTTAAAACTGATGTGTCTATTACATTCTTGCTATAACTGCTATAACTGCCATAACTGCTATAACTGCCTCACTCTCATTAATTCACTATATCTTAAGGGAGATTAAAACAAATATTAATTCCGCTGTGTTTTAATCATTATCAACTAACAAGTTAAAACGAAAAGAATTTTAAATATCTATTCCTTCTCCTTCTAGATAACTATTGTGCCTCCGGGAACTAATAATTGGTATCAAAGCAGGTTCTATTATATAGCCTTCAAAGCTTAAGTAGATCCAATGGCACATCTACCTAGCAAATCAAAGATTGGAGGAGGCAGCAAGCCACCAATGTGCAACAAAGATAAATTCGCCAACTGGAAAGTTCGGATGCAAGCATACATGGATTCAATAGATGAAGATCTATTTGAAACTATTTAGAATGGGCCCTACATTCCAACAAATCTTGCACCAACTATAGACGATCCAAACAGAATACAGATCAAGGTCAAAGGAGAATGGACAGACAACGAGAAGAGAGCTGTTCAACTCGACAAGAAGGCCAAGAATATTTTGTTTCAATCCCTAGAAGATGATCTGTTCAAAAATGTGGTTAACAACAAAACAACAAAGGAGGTTTGGGAAGCATTGCTCATCATGCATGAAGGAACGAAAGAATGCAGAGAAAACAAACAATCTCCTGACACAACAATATGAAATATTTGCACACATTCAAGGTGAAAGCGTCACTACCACCTACGAGAGATTCAACGTTCTGCTCAACTCTCTACGAGCCTATGGAAAGTTCTATCCAAACAAAGATCTAATCATAAAGTTCATGAGAGCCTTACCAAGCAGATGGGATGCCAAAACCACTACTATTAGAGAGTCAAAGAATCTCCATGAGATGACTGTTCAACAGTTATATGGAAACCTTCTTACATATGAACTGGAGCTAACTCAACGAGCAGAAACTCTATCCGAAGGAAGAAAGAAGGATAAGGGTGTTGCTCTCAAAGCAACTGAAAACACCTCCAAAGTTAACACTGAAATTGACTCTGACTATGATGAAGATGATGATGAGGACTTTGAAATGCTGGTGAAAAGACTCAGAAGGTTCATGCGTCAAGGAAAAACCAGCAAGCCAAAGAAAGTCAGCAACTACAACAGCCATGAGCAGATTAATGATCTATGCTACAATTACAAGAAGCCTGGCCATTTCATTGCAAACTGCAACAAACCTCTCAGAGAAGAACTAAAGAAGAAGTCACATCCAAAGATGGAATACAAGGTCAACAAAAGGCCTTAGAAGAAAGACAAAGATCTCAGAAGAAAGATAAAGGCCTTGTAGCTGGAGGATCGTGGAGTGACTCAGACAATGACTCAACTCTTGAATCTGGAGATGATGAAGATCCTCAAATAGCAAATTTTTGTCTAATGGCTAAGAATGTAAAGGAGAAAACAAAACTCCAACATACATGAAATAAGTATAGATGAGGTATTTGACTTCAACTCTCCTGATGTAGACATTGATGATTTAAGAACTGCACTGCATGGCATAACATCTGATATGCATCAATAAATGAAATGGTTTAGAGTTCTGTCTAAGGACTATTCACTTCTTCAAAAGGAGAAAGAGAAAGTTCAAGAAGAACTGGAAATAGCCCTTCTAAGTACCGACTCTCTCTCCAAGTTTGAAGCTGAGGATAAGCTCTTAAAACAAACCAATGAGCTCAATGCACACAGAGAGTCAAGCCTAACCTCTAAAATTGAGGAACTAGAAAAGACAATCTCTACATAGAATAAATCCTCTTCATCCATGGACTCCCTGATCTCTAGCCAGAGAAATGTCTCTAACAGAAAAGGTTTAGGCTTTGGAGAATCTACCTCAGAGCCATGAGTGGAAAATGTAAAGGAAACTAGCATCAGTAATGCTTCAAGTTTTAGTAGAGGCATTATCTTTATGAAATCCTCATAAAAGGATGAGCCAGCCAAACCCTGCTCTACTGATTCAATCCATAGTCTAAGGAGTAAGGGATCTCATGTTGTCTTGGGTTTCAGAAAAGAGAAGAGTAACCCAGCCACTACTCACCAACCTCAAAGGATCGTAGAGTCGAGTAAGACCAACTCTACGAACCAACTGAGAAGGTATAGTAGACGCAAGGTACACTCCTCACAAATCATGAAACACAAGGACACATGGAAGAAGGAAAATGAGCTTAACAGAAGGATAACTAAAGATCCACAAAAGTCGAAATGGAGGAAGAATTCTCACACACACACACAAGCATGCATCATATTAGATGTTTTGTGTGCTATAAAGTTGGTCACATGGCTGCAAAATGCTATTATAATTCCATGCATGTGAGACCCAAAATCAAGCTGATTTGGGTCCCCAAGGGTACTAACAAAGTAGGACCCATGCAAGTATGGGTGCCAAAATGAAGGTTTAATGTTACCACAGAAAAAGAGCTCTACGATCACAACCTGGTATCTGGACAGTGGATGCTCAAGGCACATGACTGGGAACAAAGCCCTTTTGTCTAACTACATAGAGAATGAAGGTCCCTCAGTCATCTTTGGAGACAACGGCTCTGGCAAGACAAGAGGATATGGCTCAGCTGGGGAATGGTGCAGTGTCCTTCAGTAGAGTGGCATATGTGGAAGGACTACAACACAATCTTCTGAGCATTATCCAACTCTGCGACAGGGGTTATCAAGTAACATTCCTCAACAATCAGTGTCAAGTCATAGATTTGAAGACATCTGCTGTAAAGCTAACCCGGACAAGAGAAGGAAATGTCTATACAGTAAATCTTGGATAACTGAGCTCAGACGAGACAATATGCTTTACGCTAAAGCATCCAAGAAATGAGTGGCTTTGGTATAGAAGACCATCTCATCTCTTGTAAGACCCCAACTTTTATGAATAAAGATGATTTTTCTATAAATATCATTTTTGAATATTATGGAATTAATTTGATATAATGTTATAGTTGTGGGTAATATTTATAAATTTTGCAAAGTAGGCAAGTTGTTATATAATATTCGATTGGTCGGGGAATATTCATTTTAACAAGGAATATTCGTACAACCGCACAATCATTGGTGGTCCCCACAACGGAATTATTGTCGGATTGAGAAAATGACAAAAATACTTTATGAAAATAACGGCAGAAGTTTTACCGTTAACTATTGAAACACCCGGTGTTAAAAGTACAGTAATACGCGTGGTTGCATAGTAGCACACAATATTGATTATTGATTCTTACGTGAGAAGTCACTCAGTTTTGTTTAATTATTGCTACGATAATTCTTTGCATAGTATCTCACGTTATTTGATTGATTATTGTCGATATTTTATATATTATTAAATCAATAATTGAGATGACAAAGTTATTAATATTATTATTTACAATATTAACGATGTGCAGAAGTTCTATCGAGGAGAGGTTTGGTCACCTAATTGCGGCGCTTGATGGGGAGAAATCCTTATTGAAAAGCCCCTCTTTCACGGGAGCGACACAGTCGATTAATATTGTGAATTATAATAATGATGATAAATTTTGTTTTATTAGTATTATTAATGTAATAAAAGCAGAAAAAGAATTTTATATAAAGCAGAATACTTTTATAAAGTTATCTATTTTATTAGACTATAAATAGAATATATTATATATTATTATGCATAGTGTTTTACATAGTAAAATCTTTTATATATAAAAGCAGAATACTTTTATAAAGTTATTTGTTTTATTAGACTATAAATAGAATATATTATATTTTATTATGCATAGTGTTGCATAGTGCTTGGATAATGTTTTTGCGTAGTAAAATCTTTTTATATAAAAGCAGAATACTTTTATAAAGTTATTTGTTTTATTTAGATTTTAAATATATATATATATATATATATATATATTTAGATATATTATATTTTATTGCATAGTATCCTTTCAATTCTCCTATAAATAGGATGCTTAGTTAGAATTGAAATCACACGAGAAATTCGAGAGAATTCTTCTTCTATAATCTTGGCGTATTTCTTTAGAGTTTTCAAAAGCTTTTGCGTAGAAAAATAGTATAAGTTTTCTTCAAGAATATTCTCGCCCTACCGATTGAATACTCTTCTTTTTTATTTTTGGTAAAGGGTATTATTCTTTCGTATTCATGAAGAGAGTTATTTTCTTTCAATACTTCGTAAGTGTGGTTGTTATTCCATTCTTTATTATTATATTGGAATAACTTTTGTCATATGCATGAAATATACATGGTGGTGAAATTCTTACATTATTCCATTCTTTATTATTACATTGGAACAACACACGTGCGTGAAATTCTGGTTGTTATTTTATTCTTTATTATTACATTGGAACATCTTATGCGTTGCGGATTCTTTAACGCGTGACTGGTTCCATTCTTTATTATTACATTTGTTAGAATATCCTATACGTTATGAGTTTCACGTTATGACTGGTTCCATTCTTTATTATTACATTGGAATAAACATTTACGTGGATTATCGCATGGCGAGAAAAATACATTTACGGTTTCATATATTCTATTATACTCGGTTGGTTAAAGTTTTGGCTTTATACTCCATGAAATTAGTGGAATATCCTTGATATTTGCGCTTCATCGATATCTTTTCATGGAAATATTCTTACGAGCATTCTTGAATTTTACTCCACACAAAGCGATATCATGTTGACAATTTGGGCGTTATTGAGTTTAGGATAAATTAACTTATAAATCTTTAAAATTTATTCTTGAACTTGTTTTATTTAATTGTCATCATCCTCATGTTTATAATATGTTGAAAGTCATTTGTGGCACATGTAGTGCATAGATGGACTTGGTATGATTATGACCGAGGATTATTCGGTATAATCATGGTAGTAATTTTACAAATGATGTGGTAAAAATCCTCATTAGCCGTAGTGCATTGATGGGCGATTGTTGGCATGATCATGACCATTGATGAATACGAATATTCTTGGCCCGCGTAGTGCATGGATAATTTGTGGTCGTGATCTTAATGAATATCCTTGGTAGTAGTGCGGGGATGATGTGGATTATTTATTAAGTGAGTCTCGGTGATAAAAGTAATGAAAAACCTTTTAAATCATAGAAGATAGTAGATTTTATTCTCTACTTGACTCTTCTAATGGATTGCTTGTTAATTTAGATTAAACTTGATGTTTGTTATATTTTATTAGTTTAAACTTTGTTGAAGGCTAATGATAATTTATTACGCATTATCTTAATCATAATATTTCTTCTTTGGGCTAGTTGAGCTCACCCTTTTGCTTTCATTGTTCTCTTGAGGAAATGAGAGCGTAGCGCGAGGACTAGTCGAGGGGAGCGAAGTGTGGTCAGATGATAGCATTAGTAGTCCTCACTATTCTATGAAATAGTGTGAAAATAAATGTATTGAGGACTTATTTTGAGTTTGAATCTTCATCTAGAAGACAATATTTGTATTAAAACTCACATTTATGTTTTTATATTTAAGGTTGTATTTGTATTTTGTACCATGTATTTGGCGACTCAGAATAGGTGATGTATACCTATTTTGGGGGCATCACAGTTAGTATCAAAGCTTAGGGATATGATCCTGGCTGAGATGTGAGACAAGAACTAGGAGGGGAGAGAAGGGAATTCCTTCGCTAGTATGACCTACCTAAGTTTATTTGGTATTTAATTGGTCGGTCAGAGTATAGGGATAATATGTGATATGATAACTAACCCTTGTTTTGTGGCGATATTCGAAAATGACATCAAGAGAATGTTGAGAATAGCAATGGAGCACGAGGAGGACCGTTGAGTCTCCACATATCAATAATCGAGGATAATGTGCATCGAGGAAGGCGACAATCCTCATCAAACAACAACAACCTTGACCAAATGATGAATGATGGAATGTTCGGAGGCTTTATGCAATTCATGCAACATCGCGAGAGGCGGCTCTATCCAAAATGTAGGTGGAAACACTTTGGAAACTCTCGGACGGTCACCTCTAAAGCAGTTCAAGGAGCTGGGACCACCGGAGTTTATTGGAGAGCAAAACCACTTAAAGGCGGAGGCGTGGATAAAGCGAGATCACCAAGATATTTGATGTCTTGGGATGCTCGAGGAGCAAAAGGTTCCTTTGCCACCTTTATGTTGCGAGGAGAGGCAGATTCTTGGTGGGAATCGGTAAAGCGTACTCAACTGCCTTGCTTTGAAGATGTCTTGGGAGAAGTTCAAGAACTATTCAACGACAAGTACTTTCGAAAGTATTTCGTCACATGAAAGAGGTAGAGTTCATCTAGTTGGAGCGAACAATATGGCCGTGTCGCGATCTACAAAGCTAATTTTTTTGAGTTGTCCGGTTTGCGTCTCACTTGGTTGATAATGAGGAAAGAATGGCGCGGATGTTTCTAAGAGGTTTGAAACCGAGATACGTCGATATCTAATTTCTCATAAGCTGTGTTTGTATTAGGATGTTGTAAATAGGGCTCGATTATTGGAGCGCGATAACGAGTCAACTCAAACAAAAAGAAAGCGGTTGGAAAATGATAATACTAGTGGTAGCGATCATCGAAGCGGTGACAACAAACGTGGAGGAATCAACATGCGAAATGGTAACCACCCGGTGGTAATCATGGCTAAGACAATAAGAATGGACATTTCAAGAAGAGGAGATTCAACAATGATGGAAAGGCGTCGACATCGACACCGTGGTTAAGGAAGGAGCGACGACCACCTATCATATGCTTCAAATGCGGAGGGAGGGACATATCGGTCAAAGCTATGCGATGCCATCAAAGCGTGTTATAATTGTGGAAGAGAAGGTCACCTAGACCGATTTTTGTCGTGCAGAAGAAACAGAAGTCCGGTTGGAATGGTGACACAAAATACCGTCCCGAACAAGTCGAAAACTAGTAGTTCAAGGAGAGCTTTTGTTGTGACCTCCCGAAAGCAAGGAACCCGAACGAGGTCATCACGGGTAAGCTTATCATAAACTCTAGCGAAGTCTATACCTTATTTGATACGGTTCTACCCATTCTTTTATTTCTCCTACTTGCGCTCAGCGATTAAATTTGACTCCGGAGAAATTAGACTTTGACTTATCTGTGGAAACTCCGTTGGGAGAAACCTTCATTACATCCCTTTGTTTATAAGTCTTGTTTGGTTCAAATCGGTACCCTCACATTACTGTCGATCTTATTTCATTGAAAATACTTGCATTTGATGTGATTCTAGGGATTGATTGGTTAACTACTCATCATGCAAAAATTGATTATTTTCGTAAGGTTGTTAGCTTTCATATTCCTAACCAACCTATTATGCGAATTCAATCAACCAAACCATTAAAATCAATCTTTGTCATCTCAAGCCATAAAGCTATTCGTTTATTGAAAAGCGGATGTCAAGCTTTCTTAGCTCGTATCATGATTTAAACAAAAATCGTCGATTTGAATGATATTTCTATTGTTAATAAATTTCTGACGTATTCCACGAAGAACTTCTGGCCTACCCCAGGCGTGAAATTAAATTTTGTATCGACACGGAACCCGGTACAAAACCCATTTCCAAAGCCCCATATCGAATGGCTCTATTGAACTTCAGGAGTTAAAGACCCAATTGCAAGGAATTGTTAGACATTGGTTTCATTCGTCCTAGTACGTCTCCTTGGGGTGCTCTATTCTATTCGTGAAGAAGAAAGATGGGAGTATGCGACTTTGTATTGACTACCGGGAATTGAACCATGTCACCATCAAGAATAGGTATCCATTACCTCGCATTGATGACCTGTTTGACCAGTTGCAAGGAGCACAATTCTTTTCAAAGATCGATCTTCGATTCGGATATCATCAATTTGAAGGTTAAAAGCGAGGATATTCAAAAGGCGCCTTGAGAACTTCGATGCGGGCATTATGAATTTTTAGTCATGTCTTTTGGATTGACTAATGCTCCTCTTTGCCTTCATGGATATGATGAGCCGAGTATTGAGGAATATTTGGATCACTTTGTGGTCGTCTTTATTGATGACATCCTCATATATTCCAAAAGCCGTGAAGATCATGAAAGCAACACTTGAAGGTTGATACTCAAAAGCTTCGTGAAAACAAGCTTTATGCGAGTTGAAGAAAATGAGTTACGGCTTGAGGAAGTAGCATTCCTTGGGCACGTAGTATCAAGTCATGGAATATCTATTGACGATAAAGATTGAAGCTATTCAAAGTGGGGAGCAACCTAAATCGAGTGATAGAAGTCGTAGCTTTCTCGGATTATTTGGTTATTATCGGAGATTCATGGAAGGGTTTTCTCGAATCGCTACTCCATTAACTTTCGGTGACTAGGAAAGATATAAAATTCGGTTGGAGCATGGAATGTGAGAAGAGTTTTCAAGAACTCGAGAGGAGACTCATTTGACACATGTTACGACAATACCATCGGCTCGGGAGATTTTCATCTCTGATGATGCATCGGGCAAATGGTTAGGATGTGTTCTCATGCAACATGGGAAAGTCATAGCCTATGCCTCTCGGCAACTCAAAGAATATGAGAGAATTATCTACTCATGATCTAGAGTTGGCGTTATTATCTTCGCACTTAAAATTTGGAGGCATTACTTGTATGGGGAGAAAGTGGAGATCTTCTACGGATCATAAAAGCCTCAAATATTTCTTCACTCAAAAAGAACTCAACATGCGACAACGGCGTTGGCTTGAGCTGTTGAAAGATTATAATCATACCATCAATACCATCACGGAAAAGCGAGCGTGGTAGGTGGCGCATTGAGTAGAAGATCATATGCGTGCGAGTGCGATATTGTCAATATAAAGGCCCATTTTGTGTGACTTGCAAAGGATGGAGATAGAGTTAAAGACTCAGGAGGACCCATGTGATGATGATGAATATCTGAGTAGAATCAACTTTAATCGATAAAGTTAAAATTTGCTCAAACTATAGACACGGGCTGATGCATATGAGGAAGAAAGTGCAAGAAGGTGCTATTTCTAAGGAAGAAAGAATCGATGAAGAAGGAATACTTGAGTCAACTCTAGGCTTTGTGTTCCTAACGACCCTGATTTAAAGTATAAAATCATGATGGAGGCGCATAATACACCATTTTCAATCCATCTGGGAGTACCAAAATGTATCGTGATCTTGATCATACATTTTGGTGGAGCAATATGAAGAGAGAGATAGTATTTGTTTATCTCAAGGTGTCTAACTTGTCAGCGAGTTAAAAGGGAGCATCAAGTACCAAAAGGTCCATTGCAACCACTTGAAATTCCAGAATGGAAGTGGGAGCACATTACCATGGATTTCGTTTCTGGTCTTCCTAAGGTTTCTCAAGGCATAGATGCGATTTGGGTCATTGTTGATAGATTGACCAAGTCGGCTCATTTCTTACCTATCTGAGAAACTTATACACTTGAACATCTTGCTCGTATATACATAAATGAGATTGTAAGGCGCATGGTATGCCGGTATCCATAGTTTTGATCGAGACCAAGATTTACTTCACGATTTTGGGTTAGTTTTGCAAAAGCTATGAGCGCGAATTCTGATTTAGCTTGGCATATCATCCTCGAGACGGACGGACGATCGGAGAGGACTATTCAAACTCTTGAAGATTTATTAAGACTACGTGTCCTTGACTTCAAGGAAGTTGGGACAAGTTCTTACCATTGGTGGAGTTTTCCCTCAACAACGGTTATCAAAGCAAGTATTGGCATGGCTCCATTTGAGGCGTTGTATGGAAGAAAGTGTCGTTCTCTCGGTATCTTTGGGATGAGGTGGGTGAAGCAACGTTGTTGGGACCGGAGTTGATGCGTATGACTACGGAAAAGATTAAAAGCGATCCGACAACGTATAAAAACCTCACAAGATCGACAAAAGAGTTATGTTGATCTTCATCGAAAGGGCGTGGAATTCGATATTGGAGATCGTGTGTTGTTACGTGTTGCTCCATGGAAAGGAGTTACGAGATTTGGAAAGAGAGGAAAGCTCGATCCTCGATTCATTGGCCCATTTTAATCCTCGATCGAGTAGGAGCTTTGGCTATAGACTCGCTTTCTGCCAAGTATGTCTCGTGTTCATAACGTTTTTCACATATCTATGTTACGTAAATATGTGAAAGACCCGCACCATATTATTGAGTTAGAACCGGATGAAATAGTGGAAGATTTAACATTTGAAGAGGTTCCTATTAAAATCTTGGATAAGAAGTAACATGTTCTATGCTCCAAGGTTATACCTCAAGTTAAAGTTTTGTGGAGGAACCACGATGTTGATGAAATGACCTGGGAGTTAGAATCTGAGATAAATCAAGGTATCCTTACCTCTTGACATACAGTACGTACCCTAATTTCGAGGGTGAAATTTTATAAGAAGGGGAGGTTGTAAGACCCCAACTTTTATGAATAAAGATGAATTTTCTATAAATATCATTTTTGAATATTATGGAATGAATTTGATATAATGTTATAGTTGTGGGTAATATTTATAAATTTTGCAAAATACATGAAGTTGTTATATAATATTGATTGGTGGGGAATATTCGTTTTAACGGGGAATATTCGTACAACGACACAATCATTGGTGGACCCCACAATGGAATTATTATCGGATTGAGAAAATGACAAAAATACTTTATGAAAATAATGGCGGAAGTTTTATCGTTAATTGTTGAAACATACCGGTGTTAAAAAAATGATGATGTCTGGCGTGGTTGCATAGTAGCACTACGGTATTGATTATTGATGCTTACGTGAGAAGTCACTCGGTTTTGTTCAATTATTGCTACGATAATTCTTTGCATAGTATCTCACGTTATTTGATTTAATTATTGTCGATATTTTATATATTATTAAATCAATAATTGAGATGACAAAGTTATTAATATTATTATTTGCAATATTAACGATGTCTAGAAGTTACATCGAGGAGAGGTTTGGTCACCTAATTGCGGTGCCGATGGGAGAAATCCTTATTGGAAAGCCCCTCTTTCACAGGAGCGACACAGTCGATTAATATTGTGAATTATAATAATGATGATAAATTTTGTTTTATTAGTATTATTAATGTAATAAAAGCAGAAAAGCTTTTTATATAAAAAGAATACTTTTATAAAGTTATACATTTTATTAGACTATAAATAGAATATATATATATTCTATTATGCATAGTATTTTGCATAGTAAAATCTTTTTATAAAATAGAATACTTTTATAAAGTTATTTGTTTTATTAGACTATAAATAGAATATATTATATTTTATTATATAGTGTTGCATATTTGCATATACTGCATAGTGTTTTTCATAGTAAAATCTTTTTATATAAAAAAGAATACTTTTATAAAGTTATTTGTTTTATTAGATTTTAAATATATATATATATATATATATATATATTTAGAATATATTATATTTTATTGCATAGTATCCTTTCAATTCTCCTATAAATAGGATGCTTAGTTAGAATTTAAATCACACGAGAAATTAGAGAATTCTTCTTCTATAATCTTGGCGTATTTCTTTAGAGTTTAAGAGAAGCTTTGGCGTAAAAAAAATAGTATAAGTTTTCTTCAAGAATATCATCGCCTACCGAGTGGAATACTCTTCTTTTCTACGGTATATTATTCTTTCGTATAGTTGAAGATAGTTATTTTCTTTCAATACTTCGTAAGGGTTGTTATTCCATTCTTTATTATTTTGTTGGAATAACTTTATGCGTCTGCGTGATCTATCGCATGCAAATGGTGAATTATTCATTGTTATTTCATTCTTTATTATTCATTGGAACTATTACATGCATGGATTTGTTATTCCATTCTTTATTATTCTCATGCGGATTTGTGACTGATTCAATCTTTATTATTACATATTGGAATATCATTCTTTTTATTCTATTTATACATTTGGAATATCTTATACATGCGGTTTCTGCGCGTGACTGAGTTCCATTCTTTATTATTACTGTTA
This sequence comes from Panax quinquefolius, assembly GCA_020205615.1. Classification (NCBI taxonomy): domain Eukaryota; kingdom Viridiplantae; phylum Streptophyta; class Magnoliopsida; order Apiales; family Araliaceae; genus Panax; species Panax quinquefolius. Next base: position 66,773,256 of record CM035165.1, on the reverse strand, counting down.
GAATAATGCATCTACGTGGATTACCGCATGGCGGCAAAAAAATCCATTTGTTGGTTTCATATATTCTATTATACTCGGTTGGTTAAAGTTTTGCTTCTATACTCCATGAAATTAGTGGAATATCCTTGATATTTGCGCTTCATCTAGATATCTTTTCATGGAAATATTCTTACGAGCATTCTTGAATTTTACTCCACAAAAAAGTATCATGTTGACAATTTGGGCGTTATTGAGTTAGGATAAATTAACTTATAAATCATTAAAATTTATTCTTGAACTTGTTTTATTGAATTTATATCATCATCATCCTCATGTTTATAATATGTTGAAAGTCATATGTGGCACATGTAGTGCATAAATGGACTTGGTATGATTATGACCGAGGATTATTCGGTATAATCATGACCGTAATGTAACAAATTATATGGTAAAAATCCTCATTGGCCGTAGTGCATTGATGGACAGTTGTTGGCATGATCATGACCATTGATGAATACACGAATATCCTTGGCCCGTAGTGCATGGATAATTTGTGGTCGTGATACTAATGAATATCCTTGGTCGTAGTGCAGGGATAATGTGGATTATTTATTAAGCTGAGTCTCAACGATAAAAGTAATGAAAAACCTTTTAAATCGTAGAAGATAGTAGATTTTATTCTCTACTTGACTCTTCTAATGGATTGATTGTTCCGCTGCAGTTAAATTTGATGTTTGTTATATTTTATCAGTTTAACACTGTTGAAGGCTAATAATAATTTATTCTGCATTATCTTAGTCATAATATTTCTTACTGGGCTAGTTGAGCTCACCATTTTGCTTTCATTGTTCTCTTCAAGAAATGAGAATGTAGTAGGAACTAGTCGGGGAACGGAGTGATGGTCCAGATGATAGCATTAGTAGTCCTCACTATTCTATGAAATAGTGTGATAATAAATGTATTGAGGACTTATTTTGAGTTTGAATACTGTCTAGAAGACAATATTTGTATTAAAACTCACAACTCATGTTGCATATTTAAGGTTGTATTTGTATTCTGTACCATGTATTTGGCGACTCGGAATAGGTGATGTATTCTATTTTGGGGCGTCTTCTGCATGACATGAACAATGGCATCGATCACAACTTCTCAAGCGCACGAACTCCTCAATAAAATGGAGTAAGTGAGAGAAAGAACATGACATTGATAGAGGTGGAAGAACTCTACTAGCGACATCCCATCTGCAATCGAATACTTACGGGAAGAAGCTATCAAACTTTGCATGTTACACTCGAGCATGGATCACTCATACACTCTACGATTAAGAAGACTCCCTATGAACTGTGGAAAGGAAGAAAGCTAAGTGTCAGCTACTTTCATGTATTCGGCTGTGCATGCTACATTCTCAACAATGGAAAGCAGTACTTGACAAAGTTTCAACCCAAGTCAGATGAAGGAATCTTTCTTGGATATGCCACAGACAGTAAGGCCTACAGAGTGTTCAACAAGAAGACACTGAGTGTTGAAGTCTCGATTCACATCATCTTTGATGAGACAGACTTAGACAAAATAGTGCTTCAAGACACTACGACCGACAGTTCAGACACTACGAACGAGGTCATCGAGCTCAACACTACGATCGTAGTTCTAGATAGTGAAATCGTTAAGCAAAGAAATGAGATCATAGAGAAGGCTATACAAGACAACGAACCTCCACACCAAGAAGAAAAAATAGATCTTAAAGACCTAAGACAAGAAGGCATCAGGACAGACATCCCAATAGGAAACAGATGGGCAAGAGATCACACTCAAGACTTAATCATTGGAGATCCGAGTGCAAGAGTCAAAACAAGAGCTGCCACCCAAAATAAATGTTTTTATCTAAGCTTCCTGTCACAAATGGAACCTAAGATGATAGAGGATACTATGGAAGACTCCAGCTGGATAGAAGCCATGCAAGAAGAACTTAACCAATTTGAAAGAAGAAAAGTATGGAGATTGGTACCAAGTGTAACACCCCCATACCTATACTCCCGTGGTATCCGGTATGGTGTTTACAGAGAATTAACATAATGTATTTAAATCTATACACCCATGGTATCTGATTAAAATATTACATTAGATAGAGGGACTATTAGATATAATTCTCATAGATTCAAGATTCACAGTATCCCATAACAGATGGTAATTCCCAAGAGAAATATTACTGTGTTTGGATACCCTCACTTGAATATATGAACTGTATCTGTGACTAGAGTCTATCTATCCAGAAATTGAGTATCGATAATAACATGAACAATCCATATTACTAATACCCTCATCCGGATGTATAGTCTAATAAATGCGAATATATCTTATCGTATCGATAGTAACCATCTATCTCGAAATTTGAGTATTAATAACAACATGAGCGTCCATGCTATTAACACCCTCACTCAGATAAATAGTTCCCAAGGATCTCAACTAGAATAGAAGACATCTTACTTTACATCTATATATGTAAGAAAACACGGTTGCGGAAATAAAAGATGTTATATATATCATAATATTATGGTTCGATTACAAAATTCTCATAATGAGTTCTTATTATAAGGTATTTATACAGACAAGAATATAATCTAATATATGTAGGGACGCTTCCCTTTATCTACTCGAGATGTTCGGGATTACCATACAAAAGCGCAAAGGAATAATTTGCAAGGGTGAGCTATGACATGCTCAACAAGTTGTATATTTATAACAATATAGGATTTGAAGAATTATAACAATTCAAATTTTGACTGATAGTTGTTACCATTTCTGGATTTCTAATTCCAACTAGTTCTGGAATTTTTATCATTTCTGTCAGTCATAAAGACTTAGAAATTTTATTCAGATGTGAGATAGGGGATCAGCCTATTCAACATCCTAGGAGTATGCATATCACCTACAGTGCTCAAAATACACTTACAATTTACTGTCAATATATTCATTGACTAAACTTCGCTCCCTTACGGGATACTCAACTTCAGTATAAGATTGTCTTACCAAAATAATTTGGTTTGACACAACAGTTTATGCTCAATAAACAATATCATATGAATAAACAATTCATTTCTTAGTCATGCTGGAACTATAGCAATAACTTTTCAATAATAGGTAATTTAATGTAGGTGTATTATATCAACAGTATATCAAGATAGAATCTTGTTCAGCGAATAAACAGGGTTGATAAATTTTGTATAAGTAATAAATTAGGTATAGGAGACTTGCCTGAGCGTAGATCAGTCAAGTTATGCTATTCGAAGGCTATTAAGTACCTATGATGTTTATAAATATAAATCTAACACGTTAGTATTGATAACAATACTCAAATAAAATATCTATTTAATCTAGGGTTAGGGTTAGATTGGACTTTTAATACCTTTGATAAATGAACTAAATTTTATTTATAAAATTTGGTTATATTTTAAATAATTTAATTATCCTTATAATATATTTTAGAAGGTTTAAAGTATTTTAAAATATTTATTTATCCTTTAAATGATTTTAAATCATTTATCTCTATTTATAAGTAATTTATATTTACTAAAATTTTATAAAAACATTATTTAATATTATTAAATAATTTATAATCATTTATTATGATTTTATTTCAATAATAATATTTTTATATAATTATTTAGTATTTAAAAGTAATTATTCTAATTACTTTATTAATAAGTTAATTATAAATAATATCTAAATAAAATAAAATAATTATTACATTTTGTAGAAATATCGAAATAATTTATAATAATTTTTAAAAGCTGTTTTTATATATATTTATTAATTATTTCTAATTTTTTATAATTTATTTTTAAAGAAAATAATTTATGTCGTCGCTAAAGCTCTCTGATGTGAGAAAGTGTTATTTGTAGGTGTTCTTGAGAGTTTACAGGCGTAGTTGGTGCGTGGTCGAGTGACCGGTTTGACCATCAAATAACTTCGATTCTTGGTAATGATTTTGGTTAGATCAGTATTGGTGTTGTAGTACTCATACAATAAGTACAAGCTCAGCGCAATAATGGGGCTTTAATCTACATCTAACAAAAATTATAAAGGTTCAAAATTCTTGTCGGTTGTTCTTGGGTTTACGGGTAACCCGAGCGATTGGTAAATGGTGGGATTAAGCGGTTTTGTGGCTTGAATAACTTTGATTACATGTATTAGATGTATGTTGTGTTTGTTGTAACATGTAATCTATATGTTAGGGTACATATATATAACATTAACATGAACTAAACTAAAATCTAAGGTCTCTATTTATCTTTGGTCAAAATCTGACTACCAAGCATTCATTCTTCGTGTTCTTGTTTTACGAAAAAACCCGAAACTTGGTCGTACTCGATCGACTACTTTTGACAAATAATTTTGGTAATCCTATGAGTTATTTGTTCGATTGAAGATCATAGATATGTAGTATGTATAACAGGTACTAATTATATAACAAAAACTTAAACAATTAACAATCGGAAGATGATTAAAAGGTCGGTCGAACTAATTTGGTTTAATTGTTCTTGAGCTTTACGGGCAACCCGGAAAACAAACTTCAAGTGAGCAATTGACCCACTTTATTTGCTTATATCTTGGAATCTATGGTTCATATGAACCTTTTTTATTTTCTAGATTAAAGACCTACTTACAGGCTACAAATACCAATTAATTAACAGACCAAATCATAAACACACATGAATCGAAAAGCCCTGACATTCGGATGTCAGACCATTTTTTTTCAAAATTTCTAGATTTCATAAAACGCTTAATTAAGGCATCTAGATGTTATGAAAATGTGTTCTACCACTCTAGCATACTTTCTAACATCCTAATACAATATTCTAAACATTTAAACAACAAATCTAACATAAGATCAAAGAGAAATTTATGAACTAGGGTTTGCACCTTAACTTGAGCAATTCTTGATTCTATCTTCTGATCTTGTTCTTTGTTAACACCAGAGCTTGATATGGTAGGTTTATAAGTGTATCTAGGCTTTGAGAATTTGTGATTTTGCTCACCCTAAGGTTCTATTTATAGAATTCTTCAACTTGGCTTTTGGTCATTTTTCCACCTACTTGCCTCTATAAAGATCGATTTGTGACTCTTCTTTGCTTGGGAGTTTGGAAGCATGTCATGTGATGTTTTGGAACTTGAAATGGTGACTCTCAACCTACTTGTGAGCTAGTTGATCAAATTAGTAGCTTAATTAGGTTTGAATCTTCACTAATCTTGATTAGGGTTTTGTTTCTAATGATTAGGAATGTTAAGTAATGTTAATTAGTACCTAATAGAAGTTTACTAACCATGATTAGGTGTTAACATAAGCTAGTTAGGTTTAAATTAGCTAATTAGGGTTTAATTTATAAACTAGGTTTAGGGTTTTGCTAATTAGGGTTAGGGTTTGTTAACCTAGGTTTACTAACCTAAATTTCTCACTAATCTAACAAGCACGACAAAAGCGTTTTGTCGATTGTAAGCACGACAAAGCAACTTGTCAAAATAATTTTCTTGAAAAGTCCGATTATGGAAAAAAAATTTTAAGCACGAGGTGTCAAGCACACGACGTTTTTGGATAAAATTTATTTGGTCGATTTTGTCAAACCAAGTATATAATAACACGTAACACATTGAGCGAGAGAAATTTTATTTATATAATGGGATTTATACATACGAGTCTTATTAGGGTTTTGGGTTTTACATTCACCTCCACTAATAAAAATTTCGTCCTCGAAATTACGATACATATTAAGTAAAAAGTTGAGGATAATTCTCTGCGCATTTTATCTTCAAGCTCCCATGTAGCTTCTTGACGTTACGATTTCTCCATATTACTTTAACTTAGATGCTATCACTTTATTACGGAGGACTTGCTCTTTACGATCGACGATGATCATTGAGTTCTTCTACATTAGAAAGATCTTCTTCGATTTGGATAGGTTCATAATTTATAACGTGTTTATAATCGGTTTTTATGGTTAAGTAAAAGCGGACACATGAAACACATTATGAATATGGTTTAACTTTCGGTGGTAGTCTTTATTTCATAAGCAACTTCACCAATTCTTCTCAAAATTTCAAAAGGTCGATGAACCTCGGACTTAGTTTTCCTTTCTTGCAAAAGCGTATCTTGCCCTTCCAAGGAGATACTTTTAAGAATACGTGGCTTCTACTGCTAAAATTTCGTTGTTGACGATGTGGATCAGCGTATTTTCTTTGTCGATCTTGAGATGCTTGCAATCGTTGACGTATGATTCTGATAGTTTCAGTGGTTTGTTGAATTATTTCAGGTCCCAACATTTGTCTTTCCCCGACTTCATCCCAACACATAGGCGTTCTACATTTTCTTCCATATAAGGCTTCATAGGGTGGCATACCTATGCTAGCATGATAACTATTGTTGTAGGCGAATTCGACTAAAGGTAACTGATCTTCCCAACTTCCTTTGAAGTCTATGACACATATTCTCAACATATCCTCTAATGTTTGTATGGTTCTCTCACTCTGTCTATCAGTTTGAGGATGATAGGCTGTACTTAGTCTGAATTGTGTTTCTAAATTTTTCTGAAGACTCTTCCAAAAATTTGAAGTAAAACGTGGATCTCGGTCTGATACTATGGAAATAGGTACTCCATGCCTAGAGATAATTTCATGAATATATAATTTGGCAAGGTGATCTAGGTTATGTGTAATTTTAATAGGTAAAAAGTGAGCGGATTTAGTTAAACGGTCAACTATTACCCAAATAGCATTATGGCCTTTTTGTGTAGTTGGAAGGCCCACTACAAAGTCCATGGTTATATGTTCCCACTTCCACTCAGGAATTGGTAAGGGTTGAAGTAAACCACTTGGCTTACGATGTTACGCCTTAACCCTTTGACCGTGAGACACTTACCCATTCGGCTATTTCCCTTTTCATATTCGACCACCAAAAGTGTCGATTTAAATCTTTGAACATTTTAATCTTTGTCGGGATGTATGGCAAATTTAGAATTATGTGCTTCGTTCAAAATTTCATCTTTTAAAGCTTGATCTAATGGAACCCAGATTCTATTTTCATATCTTATTATTCCATCCGCATCTATTCAAAATTTATTATACTTATCATGAGTTATATTAGACTTGTATTTCTTTACACTCTTCATCTTTTTTCTGTATCTCTCTAATTTTATCGGCGAGAGATGAAACTCCTTCTAAAATATACAATTTTTGGGTAGAGGTAGTTGGACATTCCACCTCAATTTTTAAATGTTCAAAATCTTTTATTAACTTTATCATTGGTGGTTAACACATTCAATTTTTTCTGATTCTTTCTACTTAGCGCATCGGCTACAACATTTGCTTTCTTAGGGATGATATAAGATTTCACAGTCAAAATCCTTTATCGGTTCTAACCATCGTCTCTGTCTTAAATTTAATTCCGTTGTGTAAAAATATATTTCAAACTTTTATGATGCATATATATTTCACACTTTTCCCGTATAAGTAATGTCTCCAAATTTTTAGAGCAAAAACCACTGGTGAGCTAACTCTAAATCATGAGTAGGATATCTCTTCTCATAATCTTTGAGTTGTCGTGATGCATAAGCTATCACTTTCCCATGTTGCATCAACACACACCCTAATCCTCGTGTGATGCGTCACTATATACTCTGAGGCCTCTGTATCATCTGGTAAGGATAACTTTGGAGCCATGCTCGATCGCTTCTTGACTCTTGGAAGCTTTCCTCACATTTATATATGTCTAACGTATTTCACCAGTCTTTCGAGTTAAATTGGTTAATGGGGTTGCTATTTTTGAAAAATCTTTTATAAACCAAGTCGGTAATAACTTGCATTAAGCAAGAAAACTTTGATACTTACATTGGAGTTGTTGGTTGTTCCCGATTCACAATAGTTTCGATCTTAGTTGGATCTCTGGATATTCCATCTTTGTCGATTACATGACCTAAAAATTGAACTCTCTTCAACCAGAATTCACACTTGGAAAACTTTGCATAAAGTTGTTCCTTTCGTAATTTCTCCAAAACGACTCTCAAGTGTTCAGCATGCTCTTCCCGTGTTCTCGAGTATACCAGGATATCATCGATAAACACTACAACAAATTTGTTCAAGCATGGTTTAAACACTCGATTCATTAAATCCATAAATGTTGCCGGTGCATTTGTTAATCCAAAAGACATTACAAGAAATTCATAATGTCCATAGCGTGTCCTAAACGCTGTTTTCGGCACATCCTCCTTTCTTACCTTTAATTGATGATAACCTGTTCTAAGGTCAATTTTTGAAAAATGTTTGGCCCCCTTTAATTGGTCAAACAAATCATCAATCCTTGGCAAAGGATATTTATTCTTAATAGTTAGCTTATTTAGCTCCCTATAATCTATACAAAGTCTCATAGTTCCATCCTTCTTCTTTAAACAACAACTTTGGTGCTCCCCCGGGGTGAAACACTAGGTTGTATGTACTTTTTATCTAAGAGTTCTGTAATTGAATAAGTAACTCTTTTCGGTTCTATAGGTGCCATTACATGCGGTGCCTTAGAAAGCTGTAAAAGCTCTGGTGCGAGATCAATGATAAACTCGATCTCCTATCACGGAGGCAAACCGGGTAAATCATGCGAAAATACATCGGAAATTCCTTAACTATAGGTATTTGATCTAGTTTTACTCCTTCACGATGAGTATCAACTATATAGGCCAAATATCCTAAACAACCCTTTTAAGTAATCTTTATGCACGAACTATAGTCAAACATCGAGATTGCTTAGGTGAACAACTACTGAGTTGAACACTACCTTTGACTTGAAGCGATCGAAAAGGTTAATCGTTTTGATGACAATCGATCATCGGCGTTATGATTAACTAACCAATCCATTCCTAGAATTACATCAAATTCTCCCAATTGAATTGGTATCAAATCTACCTTAAAATTATGTCCTTTTATTACCACACTAACGGTTTACGTATATGGTCTTATAGGAATTCTTTCATTATTAGAAATTTCTACACAAAATGGTTTGTCTAAATTTTCACAAGGCATATTCAAGTTTGTAGAGAAATTTCTGAACACGAATGAGCAGTAGCACGAGAATCGAATAACACATATGCATTTAAAGTGTTGATAGGGATGATACACATCACCACGTCTGTGAAGCAACAACATCCCTCAGAGACATATAAAATGTTCTCATGATAGGTCGATTACGAACCCCAGCTGCTGACTCTTGTCGATTGATTATTCTCTGGTATTCTAACCCCTTTTCCTCCTTGGTTTATGGGACAGTTCTTAGAAAAATGGTCCATTGAACCACAATTAAAACATTTATTTTTCTTTGGAAGAGGACACTGTGAAATATAATGTCCTGACTGTCCACAATTAAAGCATTTGTTAAGAAGACACTCTCCTCTATGTTTCTTACTACACTTAGGACAAGGTTTAATATTATTATTACTAAAATTGTTATTAGTATTTCCTATATTTTTCCTGAGTTGTTAGAAAAAGAATTATTCCATTTCGCTTGTTATTAAACCCACAGGCTGGGTTACATCTTACTTTTCCTTTCTCACTCTGAGTCTTTTTTTTGTCTGATGAAACTTAGCGAGATTTTCATTCTCACTTTTCGGTTATAGTGGCCTTCTCTAGTATTTGAGAGAAAGTTTTGATTTGAAGCAGCGATAATTTACTCGAATCGAGGTTTTAAACCTTCTTGGTACCTCTGAGTCTTTCTAAGTTCGGTGGTTACTTGATGAGGAGCAAAACTGGATAGTTCATTAAACTTAGGCGTATCTTTGGGTTCTGATAAGATCTCCTTGTTTTAAGTCCGAAATTTTATTTCCATTCGGTCTTTCGAGGATTGGGAAAAATAGTTTTCAAAGAACAACTCTTTAAATCTATCGAGGAACAATTTCGATTCTACTCGACCTTTGGTTGATTCCACCAATAATTAGCTTCACCTTTCAAGAAGAAAGTTGCAAAAGTTGTCTTACGGTTATTACTAACATTGGTTACTAGGAAGAATTTTTCTATCTTAGAAATCCAAATCATGCATCTCTGAGGTTCTAATGTACCTTTAAATTCAGGTGGTCAACTAATTTAAAGTCTTTAAAGGATGTATTTTGGTTTACAGTGCATTTATTACTCCCTAACATCATATCTACTAAGCTGTTGAGTAGGATTATCCTCATTATTCATTTCTCTTTGGGGTCTTACGGTTGGTGGCATGATTCTACATAAACAACAACAAAAGATTCACATAAGATTCTTAGATAACCAAAACATATTGTTTATTTATAACTCACAGTCTTACAACAACTTTAAACATACTAGTATCTTACAAGGTACAACTTTCATTACAAACTTTGAATGCTTCTTTATTATACTAATATAAAGCATCCAACCACCTATATTACTCTCTAGAATTCATCGATATCATCAAAGGAATCCTGGATCATGTGATAAACCACAGATCGATTGATGAGATAAGCAGTTTTCTTCTCCTCTACTGGATATCGAGTTACACCACGCTGCAAATCATTAAAAGTATCTCGAACTCCCAGAGATGTTTTAAGAAACCTTGACTGAATTTCCCTCTTGCTCCTATGTGCATGGTGCAGTTGTACTTTCAGTCGATGACTATGACTCCTTTCATCCATTAGCATACACTCAGCTAAATCTGCCCTAAACTTCATCTTATTGTTCTCACATTCTGTTGTCTGCAGTAGTGATGCCATTGCCTCATCATGCTCATCTATTCTCATTAATTGTCCAGCCACTGGATCTTCTTCTTCTTCTTCTTCTTCTTCAGCATCAAGCAGTTGTTGATCATGAAGCAATTCTTCTTCTTCTGCATCACTAGCTATAAAAGACTCTATTTGCGGTGGATTGATTACTATCACTCTTTCTTCAGCATTGGAGTTGGCCATCTATAAAAGAAAACTCCATAAATACTGGTATAAAGGTTTACACCACATAATAATTTTAATGTTATATTTTATATGTCTTTTTAAAATTTTTACGGACTCGAAGACTATATACTAAGAAAACTCTTCCTTATATCTATAGCCTTAACAGCTTTGATACCAAAATTGTAACACCCCCATACCTATACTCCTGTGGTATCCGGTATGGTGTTTATAGAGAATTAACATAATGCATTTAAATCTATACACCCATGGTATCGATTAAAATATTACATTAGATAGAGAGGACTATCGGATATAATTCCCATAGATTCAAGATTCACGGTATCCCATATGAGATGGTAATTCCCAAGAGAAATATTTTGTGTTTGGATACCCTCACTTGAATATATGAGCTGTATCTGTGACTAGAGTCTATCTATCAAAATTGAGTATCGATAATAACATGAGCAGTCCATATTACTAATACCCTCACCCGGATGTATAGTCTATGTCATGCGAATATATCTTATCGTATCGATAGTAACCATCTATCTGAAATTGAGTATTAATAACAACATGAGCAGTCCATGCTATTAACACCCTCACTCGGATAAATAGTTCCCAAGGATCTCAACTAGAATAGAAGACATCTTACTTTACATCTATATATGTAAGAAAACACGGTTTGGAAATAAAAGATGTTATATATATCATAATATTATGATTCGATTACAAAATTCTCATAATGAGTTCTTATTACAAGGTATTCATACAGAGACAAGAATATAATCTAATATATGTAGGGCGCTTCCCTTTATCTACTCGGATGTTCGGGATTACCATCTAAAGCGCAAAGGAATAATTTGCAAGGGTGAGCTATGACATGCTCAACAAAGTTGTATATTTATAACAATATAGGATTTGAAGAATTATAACAATTCAAATTTCATTGATAGTTGTTACCATTTCTGGATTTCTAATTCCAACTAGTTCTGGAATTTTTATCATTTCTATCAGTCATAAAGACTTAGAAATTTTATTCAGATGTGAGATAGGGGATCAGCCTATTCAACATCCTAGGAGTATGCATATCACCTACAGTGCTCAAAATACACTTATAATTTACTGTCAATATATTCATTGACTAAACTTCGCTCCACTTACGGGATACTCGACTTCGGTATAAGATTGTCTTACCAAAACAATTTGGTTTGACACAGCGTTTATGCTCGATAAACAATATCATATGAATAAACAATTCATTTCTTAGTAAATCTTTGGAACTATAGCAATAACTTTTCAATAATAGGTAATTGATGTAGGTGTATTATATCAACGGTATATCAAGATAGAATCTTGTTCGTGAATAAGCAGAGGTTGATAAATTTTGCATAAGTAATAAATTGGGTATAGGAGACTTGCTGGCGTAGATCGATCAAGCTATCTTATTCGAGAAGGCTAATAAGTACTATGGCGTTTATAAATATAAATCTAACACGTTAGTATTGATAACAATACTCAAATAAAACATCTATTTAATCTAGGGTTAGATTTGACTTTTAATACCTTTGATAAATGAACTAAATTTTATTTATAAAATTTGGTTATATTTTAAATAATTTAATTATCCTTATAATATATTTTAGAAGGTTTAAAGTATTTTTAAAATATTTATTTATCCTTTAAATGATTTTTAAATCATTTATCTCTATTTATAAGTAATTTATATTTACTAAAATTTTATAAAAACATTATTTAATATTATTAAATAATTTATAATCATTTATTATGATTTTTATTTCAATAATAATATTTTTACATAATTATTTAGTATTTAAAAGTAATTATTCTAATTACTTTATTAATAAGTTAATTATAAATAATATCTAAATAAAATAAAATAATTATTACATTTTTGTAGAAATATCGAAAGAAATAATTTATAATAATTTTAAAAGCTTTTTTTATATGTATTTATTAATTATTTCTAATTTTTATAATTTATTTTTAAAGAAAATAATTTCTAATAAAATCGCTAAAGCTCTCTGGTGTGATGAAAGTGTCATTTGTAGGTGTTCTTGAGTTTACAGGCGTGTTTTGGTAAGTGGTCGAGTGACGGTTTGACCATCAAATAACTTCGTTCTTGGTAATGATTTTTGGTTAGATCAGTATTGGTGTTGTAGTACTCATACAATAGTACAAGCTCAAGCAATAATCGAGGCTTTAATCTACATCTAACAAGAAATTATAAAGGTTCAAAGATTCTTTGTCGGAATTTGTTCTTGGGTTTACGGGTAACCCCGAGCGATTGGTAAATGGCCGGTCAGCGGTTTTGTGGCTTGAATAACTTTGATTACATGTATTAGATGTATGTTGTGTTTGTTGTAACATGTAATCTATATGTCGAGGTACATATATATAACATTAACATGAACAAAACTTAAATCTAAGGTCTCTATTTATCTTTGGTCAAAATCTGACTACCAATTTGTTCTTCGTGTTCTTCAGTTTCTGGAAAAAACCTAGAAACTTGGTCATGCTCGATCAACTACTTTTCACCAATAATTTCGGTAATCTTATGAGTTATTTGTTCGATTGAAGATCATAGATATGTAGTATGTATAACAGGGTACCAGTATATAACAAAAACTTAAACAATTAACAATCAGAAGACGATTAAAAAGGTCGGTCAAACTAGTTGGTTTAACTGTTCTTGAGCTTTCTGGGCAACCCAGAAAACCAACTTCCGTGAACGGTCAACCCACTTTGACTGCTTATATCTTGGAATCTATGGTTCATATGAACTTGTTTTCTTTTCTAGATTAAAGACCTACTTACAGGCTACAAATACCAATTAATTAACAGACCAAATCATAAACACACATGAATCGAAAAGCCACGACATTAAATTTGTCGGACCATTTTTTCAAAATTTCCAAATTTCATAAAGCGCTTAATTAAGGCATCTAGATGTTATGAAAGCGTGTTCTACCACTCTAGCATACTTTCTAACATCCTAATACAATATTCTAAACATCTAAACAACAAATCTAACATAAGATCAAAGAGAAATTTATGAACTAGGGTTTGCACCTTAACTTGAGCAATTCTTGATTATATCTTACGATCTTGTTCTTTATTAACACCGAGGCTTGATATGGTAGGTTTATAAGTGTATCTAGGCTTTGAGAATTTGTGATTTTGCTCAGCCCTAAGGTTCTATTTATAGAATTCTTGACTTGGCTTTTTGGTCATTTTCCACCTACTTGCCTCTATAAAGATCGATTTGTGACTCTTCTGCTTTGCTTGGGAGTTTGGAAGCATGTCATGTGATGTTTTGGAACTTGAAATGGTGACTCTCAACCTACTTGTGAGCTAGTTGATCAAATTAGTAGCTTAATTAGGTTTAAATCTTCACTAATCTTGATTAGGGTTTTGTTTCTAATGATTAGGAATGTTAAGTAATGTTAATTAGTACCTAATAGAAGTTTACTAACCATGATTAGGTGTTAACATAAGCTAGTTAGGTTTAGATTAGCTAATTAGGGTTTAATTTATAAACTAGGTTTAGGGTTTTTTGCTAATTAGGGTTAGGGTTTGTTAACCTAGGTTTACTAACCTAAATTTCTCACTAATCTAACAAGCACGACAAAGCGTTTTGTCGGTGTAAGCGCGACAAAGCAACTTGTCAAAATAATTTTCGAAAAGAAAATGGGAAAAAATTATGGAAAAAAAAAAATTTAATTTTGTCAAACCAAGTGTAATAACACAGAAGAGAAATTTTAGGATAAAAATTTATTTGGTGGATTTTGTCAAACCAAGTATATAATAACACGTAACACATTCGAAACAAGATTGATGAGAAATTTTATTTATATAGACTAGTGGGATTTATACAAGAAGGCATTCTTATTAGGGTTTTGGGTTTTAATGAGCATGATGGGTGAACTGAATATCTTCCTTAAACTACAAGTAAAGCGAGACTAATGAAGGAATCTTCATAAACCAAGCCAACTACATTAAAGATTTACTTAAGAAGTATGACATGGAATCAAAGATCTCCATGAAAACCCCAATTGCTCCTACAACCAAGCTTGACAAAGATGAAAAAGGTAAAAGTATTGATATAACTCAATATAGAGGTATGATAGGCTCTCTTCTTATATCTAACTGCCAGTAGACCAGATATAATGTTTGTAACATGCATTTGTGCTAGATTTTAGGCTAATCCTAAAGAATAACATTTAACTGCTGTAAAGAGGATTTTCAGGTATCTCAAGGGTACACCTCACTTAAAGATTTGGTATCCCAAGGAGTCCTCATTTGAACTAACATGATACACAGATGTTGATTTTGCATGCTACAAAATAGATAGAAAAAGTACCAGTGGCACATGTCAATTGCTAGGAAACAGACTTGTGTCCTGGTTTAGCAAGAAGCAAAATTCAGTATCTACTTCAACCGGAAAGTTGAATACATTCTTTGGCATTTCTTGTGCTTTCAGATCCTATGGATGAAAAATCAGCTAGCAGATTATGGGTTTGAATTCAAATCCATACCTATTCACTGTGATAACACAAGTGCCATAGCAATAACTCATAATCCTGTCATGCATTCTAGGACTAAGCATATAGAAATAAGATATCACTTCATTAGGGATCATGTGCAAAATGGAACTATATATTTACAATATATCTCTACTAAAAATCAACTTGTTGATGTCTTACAAAACCTCTAGATGAATCCCGATTTAACAAGTTAATAAGTGAGCTAGGCATGCTTAATTTACAACCATAAAATATATGCTCTAGTCTGTGCTAACCATACAGATATAAAGGCTATGTTTGAAATCATAGACATGATTAAAGGAAGTCGACAATCGTGTAGTGACATAAAAGACAACGATCGCGAAGCAGACTCAACACATATTTTGTACAAATACATTCATTCAATTGAAAAGTCTCAAAGAACGAACATAACTTCTATATATTTAAAGTAATATTTACATTTCCTAGGTTCTATACCCATTACAAAGGTTCTTTGTCATAATATCAATTACATTACAACAATAGACCTATACTTATTACAAGACGACTTAATAATACGCCTTAGCTTTTCCTTTATCCTTTTTCGATCCTTTGGGACGTTCGATCTTAAATTTGCATTCATATGGTTCAAGCAAGAGTGAGCATAACTAGCTCAACAAGTATAACAATTCAATAACAACATGCTTGACACATCTGAATCGTATATCTTGATAAGCGAACAATAGTTATGAAGTACTATTGATAATTCAAAATAGCACTTCATCTTTCTTTCAAAATTTTTACAATAATAACAATATTTAGTAAAACATTTACTCGGTCAAAGACCTCGAGTATTCATTCTTTATTGGAAAAGGACAACCCGAAACTAAGTTAAAAGTAAGCGGATATTACTTACGAGCACTTCTAGGTGATCGACCTATTGTACTCTATGTTGATCGACACTACATCCATTAAGCGTATATACGTTTAATCATTTGGCAACCTCACGTGCCTGTCGTTTTACCGACAAAACATTTGTTTAACATTTCAGTCTTCTTTTGAAAACCATATCAAGTAGTTGACAAAAGATAACAACATTTGATAATAGATGAATAGATTATCAATAATCCACGCAATATATCAAGTCTAGCCAAAGGAATTGGCTTTAACTTCAATATACCTCAATTCATGCGTAAGGATACATGAACTTCAAAAACTTGTTCAGATTGAACTGAGACAAGAGTTAGAATACTTGCCTTTAGCGTCTGCTACGGTATATTAACTTTATGTTCAAGTCTTTCAAGTCTCTACAATACATGATCACATAATGCCTTACATTAGGTCACATATAATCAAGTATGTATATGACTATATCTTACCCTTCATCTCAATCTAATTGTGTATTAGATTCAGTTATTATCTGTTCCGGTTTATCATTATCCTTGCATTTATATTTGACTAGGTTATCTCAACCTTTATACAACATCCTTAAGGTTTAACAAAGTTTAAACAATGTTACATTACATTCCTTAGATTGTATTTACTTTTAAATCAATTAACTTTCTTTTCTTTGTACTTAGAACATTCATTACCATCCTTGTTACGAAATTTGGTATTGCTTGGCTTTCGACTTTATACTTACATCTCATGACTTTGCTTTGCGTTAAAAGTAGCATTGTCCGGACTTGACTTGGTCATTGAGTCCTTACTTATGGGCGTATTCTTTGGCGCCACGCGAAGGTTTTATCTTTGTACATGGTGATTGGCGCCACCATTTGTACTATGGTTCTTACTTATGGCTTGACGCTTGCAGTGTGCTCGGACTTTATTACGCATTGCTTGTGGCATGACCAATTTAGCCTAGGGTTGGGTGCATGGCGCTGACTCTGTGCTAGAAAAAAATTTGATCCTTGAATTTTTGTGAACTTCCCGGATGTATACCCTCTTCGTTATAAGTCTAAATTGGCTCGTTCAAAAGCCTACGGTTCACAAATTATGTAATCTACGTGTTCATGCAAGAATTTTATCTATTTGACTTTCGTTTGCTAAAATTCACCTATTGGTTCATTTTTAGCGAAAAGCGATAAGCGTTCGTGAAGCGTTCGGCCTTTCGTTTCTTCGTTCTAAAGTCGAGAATCCGGTCATTTTGAGTCCGCAACTCTTAAATGCTAAATATGACTTGTCTCCATTGGAAAACAATGGTTAGAGTTCAAACACAAAATTTGACTTATATTAGAGAATTTCTGAATTCGAGCGATTATAAATCAATCGTGCAATTTCCGGCAAATCTTCATTCTTATGATTTGTTCAACATTACAAATGAATTCCATTCATCATGTGAACATCTCAACATACTTATTACAACAACTTATATTCATTGTTGGATTTTAGACTTATTTCTTCATGAGCTTATAACTTGTCAAATTATAAACTACTTAAGATTTCATTGTTCATGACTTATGACAATTAAAGTTTCTTAATCATCATACCTTATATGTTCTTAACATATAACTTTACTTATGTATTCATGATACATATGATCATACAAGTTCTTTTACATCATCATATCACTCCTCTTAATAAACTCATTACAAGTTCATAATTTTCATACTAACATTTCGAGGTTAACTTATAATAAGTTATAACTTTTATAAGTTCAAATGACTTATTTCCAACTTATGTGGCTTAAGTTCATTGATTACTCATTCTTCTTACTTCTTAACATCCATGTTCCTTAATCCATACTTTTCTTATCAACCTATCATGGTAGAGATAGAAGATAATGGAGAAGAAGTCTTACTCTTTGAAGTCTTTGTAAAGTAGCCTTCTTCTTCTTCTTACAAATGAAAGTAACTTATTGTAGCTTATTCTCTCTAACACTTAAGCACTTTGTAATATGTTGGATTATTTGAACAAGTGTTAAATGGCTAGCAAGCCTTCTCTATTTATAGAATTTGCAAAGTTAGGGTAATTTAGTCATTAAATCAATCCCACCTCCTTAAGCCACCTCCTTACTATTCATTACTTATTAAGCACAAAACTCTTATCTTTGCTTGGCCATTACTTCCTAAGTCTTGGTCATTACTCTATTACTTGGTCATTACATTAACTTGGTCATTACTCATTTAACCATATTAATATGGTTTTGCCCCATGGGTCATAATAATCCATTGGATTTAGCTTGGGCTTAGATTAAATATATCTTTTGGGCTTTGCATTAATTAACTTGGTTCATTAATTAATAATTGGGCCTTAACATTTTATTCACTTGGACTTGTACCAATTGTTAACCAATCTTCAAGTCCATTAACATTACTTAATACATATACATATTGTTTATGTATCATTTTTGTATTCTAATTCATATAGAATTTATATACGATATTTCATTCTTCATTAAACTTCGTATATACTTCTTGTATTATACTCGTTTTCATTACTTTGCACAATACCAAAGTATCATACAATTATTACTTACTCGTTACTACTTTGCCCTTCTTAACGTTTATAAATTAAGTCCGCAAGCGAAATATTACATTTTCCATAACTAGATTTTTATTACATAATCCATCTTACCTTGTCATTCTATCATTACGTATTTCTCGGAAATTCAAAAATAAATCCCGAGCAAATACCGATGAATAGTGTTTTTCGGAAAATTTCTCGGAAAACTTTTATTTTCGTCTTGGAAATTCAAACACTTTAATTCGTTCACGTAGCTCAAATACTACGACATTCTAACATCAATAGGTTATACAATGACAACCATCTTGATAACACATAGAATAAAATTTTATTATTATTTAATTTAATAAAATCATTTTACAATAAGATCCGAATTTCTCGGTCGTTACATTCTTCCCCCCTTATAAAGATTCTGTCCCCAGAATCTCGTCTTACTTTAATCAAATAGATGAGGAAAATTTTTCTTCATCTTTTCTTTTAATTCGCACGTTGCTTCTTGACATCGTGGTTCTTCCATAATACCTTTCTTGATGGTATTACCTTCCTTAGAACTTGTTCCTTTCTATCGATGATCTGCATCGGCGATTCTTCATATGTTAAGTCTTTCTCGATATAGAATCGGCTCATACTCGATTACATGCTTATAGTAAAACTTATATGGACGTGTCTGAATCGTGAAACACGTTATGTATTCGTTCTAGATGGAGGTAATGCTATCACATAAGCTACCTCTCCCACCCGTTTTAATACTCAAAAGGTCCTATAAACCTTGGACTTAACTTTCCTTTCTTTCCAAAGCGTATCTTTCCTTTCGGGAGATACCTTTAGAAACACATCTGAACCCACCTCAAACTCTCGACTTTAGTATGAGAGTCATATACTTCTTACATACGTCACGAGTGATGTGAGAGCAGCATCAGAATTAACTTTACCACATCCATTGTCTGCTTTGCACCAATTACGGTCCTAGCATCCGGCGTTCTCCCACCTCATCCCAACCTGATGGTGTTACGCACTTTCTTCCATCTGAGCTTCGTAAAGGCGGCATACCTATGCTTGCATGATAGCTGTTGTTGTTATATCAAACTCTACTAGTGGTAGGTGATCATCCCAACTACCCTTGAAATCCATGACGTGAAGACCTCAACACATCTTTAACGTCTGAATTGTTCTCTCGCTCTGCCCATCGGTTTGTGGATGATAAGTTGTGCTTAACTTCAGCTGTGTTCCCAACTGTTCTTGCAAACTCCTCCAAAAGTTCGATGTGAATCGTGGATCACGATCTGACACAATCGATACTGGTACTCCATGTCTGGAAATAATTTCCTTAACATAAAGTTTAGCTAACTGGTCTAAGTTATACTTGACCCTAATTGGCAAAAAGTGAGCCGACTTCGTCAACCGGTCCACTATTACCCAAATCGAATCGTACCCTTTATTCGTCGTCGGAAGTCCCACCACGAAGTCCATCGTGATATGCTCCCACTTCCATTCTGGAATCTCAATGACTTTAATAAGCCCTTTGGGTCGTTGATGTTCGGCCTTAACTTTTTGACAAGTCAAGCACCTACTCACATACTCTGCTATTTCTCTCTTCATGTTTGGCCACCAAAAACTCTGTCGAAGGTCTTGATACATCTTAGTGCTACCAGGATGTATCGAGTACCTCGAACTATAAGCTTCTTGTAACACTTGTTCCTTTAATTCCGTCTCATTCG
Source organism: Panax quinquefolius (assembly GCA_020205615.1). Taxonomy (NCBI): domain Eukaryota; kingdom Viridiplantae; phylum Streptophyta; class Magnoliopsida; order Apiales; family Araliaceae; genus Panax; species Panax quinquefolius. Next base: position 66,752,649 of record CM035165.1, on the reverse strand, counting down.
GAACCCAAATTCTTCCTTCAAATCTTAATAATCCCTCATTATCAAGACTATACTTAGTATCTTCCTTCTTGGATAACCGCTTCTTCATTTGGTTACACTCGTCAGTCTTGAGTTGTACCTCCTTGACTCTTTCTACGATGGTAGATTGCATCTCCGTCGTAAAGAGTATCTGCCTCGAATCACTCGGCATCTTTACTTCTATTTCCATCCTAGCCATCTCTGTTATTAACTCATTTTGAGCCGTTAACATAGACAACTTTTCCCGACCCTTCTACTTAAGGCGTAAACAACTACATTAGCCTTTTCGGGGTGATCATGATTTCACAATCATAATCCTTTATCAACTCTAGCCATCTTCTCATCTCATATTCAACTCCTTACGAGTGAAGATATACTTTAGACTTTTATGGTAAGTATATATCTCACATTTTCCCCATAAAGATAATGTCTCCATATCTTTAGGTAAAAACACTCTCATGCCAGTTCGGATCATGAGTAGGATAAACTTTCTCATAATCCTTCAATTGCCGTGATGCATACATAATGACTTTGCCATCTTTGCATAAGCACACTGACCAAGTCCTCTATGCGAAGCATCACTATACACTACAAAATTTCTGTGTCATCTGGCAGATTGACAAAGCAGTAGCTTCACTTAATCTTTTCTTGAGTTCTTGGCTTGTCTTCACATTTATCCGTCCATCGTATTTCACCGTCTTCCTTGTTAAATTAGTCAGCGGGGTAGCTATCTTTGAAAAATCTTGGATAAATCTTGATAGTACCTGCTTAACCCTAGGAAACTCCGCACCTCGATCGGCGTTTTCGGTTGTTCCCAATTCATTCTTCTGCTTCTACCTTTATTTGGATCCTTTGAAATCCCCTCTTGGTCGATGACATGACCTAAAAGCGCACCTTTTCGGCCAAAATTCACATTTGGTGAATTTTGCATATACTCTTCTCCTTCCTTAGTGTTTCAACACTAATCTTAAGTGTTGACATGATCTTACGGCGTCTTAGAATAGACTAGAATATCATCGATAAACACCTGACGACGAACTTGTCCAAATATGGTTTGAACACTCTGTTCATCATATCCATAAATCAAATGGTGGTGCATTAAATCAACCCAAATGACATCACCGAGCTTCGTAATGACCATACTTGAGTCTGAATGCCATCTTTGGTACATCTTCCTTCTAACCTTCATTTGGTGATACCCGTCATAAATCTATTTTAGAAAAATACTTTGCCCCTTTCAATTGATCAAAGAGATCATCGATCACGGGCAATGGGTATTTATTCTTTATCGTTAACTTGTTCGACTCTCGATAGTCGATCAAAGCCTTAACGATCCGTCTTTCTTCTTGACAAACAACACTTTGGTGCCCCCCGGAGAAACACTTGGTTGAATGTACTTTCTGTCAATAGTTCTGTGCATTTGAACCATTAGTTCTTTCATTTCCACAGCGCCATTCGATACGGTGCCCTTGAGACTAGTGCAGCTCCTGGCACAATGTCAATCACAAATTCGATCTCCCTATCCGGCGGTAAACCCGGTAACTCACTTGGAAATACATCCATGAATTCGTTCACTATGGGTATTTGTTCCATGGTTGCTCCCACTCGCTGGGTGTCAACAACATGGCACAGATAACCTACACATCCCTTCCTTAAAAGTTTTCTAGTTTGTGTCATCGTAAGGCAACACGAACGTCCCGGCGATTTATTACCGTAAAATACTACAGGAGGTTGCTTCAACGTCCTGATGCTCACACATTTCTTTTGGCAATCTATAATTGCTCCATGGTTAATCAACCAATCCATTCCGAGAATTACGTCGAATTCTCCTAACTTTATCGGTATTAAATCTCAGATAACTTACAACCACGTACATCTGCAACAACTCCTATGAATATCTTCAACAGAATTATCTCTTCGTTTGCTACCTTAATGTTCAAAGGTATAGGCAATTTTTGGGAAATAATTCTAGTCGTCTAGCAAAATCACATGCTATAAGCGAACAAGTAGCACCCGAATCAAAAATAGCACGTATGCATTTATGTTATTGATCGAATAATACTGCAAATTACATCCCCGATGCCACCGCATCTTGGAAAATCGTCATATTAAAAGTGCGGGCCATTGATTACCCCCAAATTTGGACCACTAATAGCCAACTTACCGCTATTAGTTCCCTTATTTCCATACATCCCCTTTTTGGGCGGTTCTTAGCTATGTGGTCGGTTGATCCACATACAAAACATCCGTGATTTTTCTTGAATTTGGGCGAGTTAAGTGAAATGTGCCCTTCTTGTCCACAATTATAACATATTGCCTTTCCTTTGAGATGAGACTCTAAGTGAGTCTTCCCATGAGGTTTCTGAGCCTCCATCCTCCTCTTAGAATCCCTTGTTTTACTCGGTATTCCCGAGTTAAAGCCCTTCCTCTTTTGGCCGTTGCCACTTCCTTTGGCTCCCTCGGTCTTGATTCCTCCATCAACCTTGCCCTTGTTTTTCTTATCCTTGTGTAGTCTTGGTGAGAGCCTCATTCCACCTTGGCAATTATTGCCTTTTCTAATATGGTTCCAAAGGAAGTACTTTGGAACACAGAGATTCGGCTATAGAGCCAGGGTTTCAAGCCACCTTTCAAATCTTCTAGCCTTTCTCACTTAGTGTCCACTTGATGTGGAGCAAATCGTGCAATTCATTAAACTTGGCGACATCTTTGAGGAAGCTATCATATCCCTTGTTTCAATTCAAGAAACCTCATTTCCATCCTCCCTTGCATACTCGTGGGAAAATAGTTCTCGAAGAAAATCTCCTTGAACCTCTCCCACGTTAGGTTTCCTATATCGGCCCTAGCTTGGTTTGCCTCCCACCAGAAGTTGGCCTCTCCTTTCATCAAATAGGTTGCAAAAGCAACCTTTTGACCCTCCTCAACATTTGCTATTACAAATGCTTTCTCGATTTCTTTTACCCAAGTCTGGGCTTCTATAGGGTCCGTAGTTCCTTTGAACTCCGGCGGACCTACACTTTTAAAATCCTTAAAAGTAGTAGCTCGTACTACTCTAGGAATCACGGGTACATTAGCCCCCGTTCTATTAAATGCAGCCGTTAAAAGATTAACGAACTCCTGCATTGGATTAACCGGACCACCCTCCGGTTGGTTAACATTAGTGCCTTGATTTCGTTGTCTCCTTCTTGGCGGCATTTTCGTTGTTAAGAAAACAACACATCATTATTACTTTATTCTTGTTGGTTTGTTATTATTTGTAATAAAACAATAACTCATACTCATTACTCAATATATTCCATAAAAGACTTATATTGATTCATAACTTGTAGTATAACACTACATTGTTTACATTACTCGGCCTTGGTGATTACATTACCATCCATAATTACTTTCCAAAAATTGGGATTTACAAAAGACTACCCTTTGTTATCTGAAAAGAGGGTTTTCGTCACTACTAGATACATAATATTTACATATCTAAGCTACTCTAGCTATTGCTAGATTACATATCTGCCGTAGGGCATTCTCAAAATCTTCTTTGGCGGGGCCAATAATAACATCTCTCTTGATAGTATGTGTCGGTTACGTCACCTTCTCTAGGATACCTTGACTACTGCTTGCTTTGGAAATCCACATGAGAACTCCTATGTATATAGGACATCTCTCTCAACTTCCGTTGTTTAGTCTTTAGCTCTGCTTGAGCTCAAAGACTTCACATCTCGACTCTTGGACCTTGTCCTTAGCTAGAATTCTATCATCGTGCTCCTCTTCCCACATTCCCTCCATGCTAGTCTTGTCCTCACGGACAGCTTGGAGTTCCTCTTTCAACTCCTTAACCTCTTGGCAGTAATGGACATTCCTATCCAATACTGACATAAACAGTGCCTTCATCGATTCCCCCGTAGACAATTCCTCTGTAGGTGGAACCTGGTCAAAGGACATCACGTCCACCTCCTCCTCTAGCATGCCATCAAATATAGACATGTAGTCTAAATCGTCAGAGTCTCCGGACTCGATTGTCACCCACCTGGGTTCTACTGCTACGGGATTTGGTAGTATCTCTACCCGATTAACCGATCCTCGCTCGCTCACTACATGTATGTCTCTATACATATCATTTTCTCTCGACATCTACAATAAAACAATATAGTTTGATTAGTACACGCGTCGGTAAAATAATAAAAACACATAACATAATATAATGCATTTTTATAGGGTTACTTTCCATCTTTTACTTCTTTATTCTTTCTTAAGGTTATGACTTAAGGTTCTACTTTCCCCTTAAGTTTTATAACCTAGGCTTTGATACCAACTTGTGGCGCCCCAAATCAGGGTATCTTTCAACTTGAAGCGGATGATGGTCTTTATCTTTATCTATACAAACATTCATACATTCATTGATTGAAAAGTCTCGAAAAAACGAACATAACTTCTATATATTTAAAGTAATATTTACATTTCCCAGGTTCTATACCCATTACAAAGGTTCTTTGTCATAATATCAATTACATTACAACAATAGACCTATACTATTACAAGGCAGCTTAACAATCTGCCTTAGCTTTTCCTTTATCCTTTTTCGATCCTTCGGGACGTTCAATCTTAGCTGCATTCATATGGTTCAAGCAAGAGTGAGCATAACTAGCTCAGCAAGTATAACAATTCAATAACAACATGCTTGACACATACGAATCGTATATCTTCAATAACTGAACAATAGTTATGAAGTACTATTGATAATTCAAAATAGCACTTCATCTTTCTTTCAAAATGTTTTACAATAATAACAATATTTAGTAAAACATTTACTCGGTCAAAGACCTCGAGTATTCATTCTTTATTGGAAAAGGACAACCCGGAACTAAGTCCGTAAGCCCGATATTACTTACGAGCACTTCTAGGTGATCAGCCTATTGTACTCTATGTTGATCAACACTACATCCATTAAACGTATGTACGTTTAATCATTTGGCAACCTCACGTGCCTGTCGTTTTACCGACAAAACATTTGTTTAACATTTCCAGTCTTCTTTTGAAAACCATATCAAGTAGTTGACAAAAGATAACAACATTTGATAATAGATGAATAGATTATCAATAATCCACGCAATATATCAAGTCTAGCCAAAGGAATTGGCTTTAACTTCAACATACCTCAATTCATGCGAAAGAATACATGAACTTCAAAAACTTGTTCAGATTGAACTGAGACAAGAGTTAGAATACTTGCCTTTAGCGTCTGCTACGGTATATTTACTTTATGTTCAAGTCTTTCAAGTCTCTACAATACATGATCACATAATGCCTTACATTAGGTCACATATAATCAAGTATGTATATGACTATATCTTACCCTTTATCTCAATCTAATTGTGTATTAGATTAGATTTCGATTTATCATTATCCTTACAGTTATACTTGACTTTATCATTATCCTTAAGGCAGTTTATGTTACATTACATTCCTTAGGTTGCGTTTACTTTTAAATCAATTAACCTTTGTAATTAAAACATCCTTCGAGGTTTAACAAAGTTTAAACAATGTTAGCGTTAATAGTGGCATTATCCCGGATTCCTTACTTGGGGGTTGTGTTTACTTTTAAATTGTACATTAACTTTCTTTTCTTTGTATGGTTAAAAACATTCAGTGCTCGGACTATTCTTATTACACTCTTAAATGCTAAATATGACTTGTCTCCATCGGAAAATAATGGTTCCGAAGTTCAAACACAAAATTTAACACAAAAGTTACCTCCTTACTATTCATTACTTGCTAATCACAACTCTTATCCTTTGCTTGGTCATTACTTCTAACTTGGTCATTACTCATTTAACCATATTAATATGGTTTCACTTTATGGGTCATAATAATCCATTGGACTTTAACTTAGCTTAGATTAACATATCTTTTGGGCTTGCATTAATTAACTTATTCATTAATTAATATTGGGCCTTAACATTTTATTCACTTGGGCTTGTACCAATTGTTAACTAATCTTCCATGTCCATTAACACTACTTAATACCTATACATATTGTTTATGTATCATTTTCGTATTCTAATTCATATAGAATTTATATACGATATTTCATTTTCATATACAAACTTCGTATAATACTTTCGTATTATACCGTTTTCATTACTTTGCACAATACTAAAGTATTATACAATTATTACTTACTCGTTACTACTTTGCCCTTCTTAACGTTTATAAATTAAGTCCGCAAGTGAAATATTACATTTTCTATAACTAGATTTTTATTACATAATCCATCTTTCCTTGTCATTCTATCATTACGTATTTCTCGGAAATTCAAAAATAGATCCCGAGCAAAATACTGATGAATAGTATTTTTCGGAAAATTTCTCGGAAAACTTTTATTTTTGTCTTGGAAATTCAAACACTTTAATTCGTTCACGTAGCTCAAATACTATGACATTCTAACATCAATAGGTTATACAATGATAACCATCTTGATAACACATAGAATAGAATTTTATTATTATTTAATTTAATAAAATCATTTTTACAATAAGATCCGAATTTCTCCGTCGTTACATTCGTCCCCCCCTTATAAAGATTTCATCCCCTTAATCTCATCTTACTTTAATCAAATAGATGAGGAAAATTTTTCTTCATCTTTTTTCTTCTAATTCCCACGTTTCTTCTTCAAAGATCGTGGTTCTTCCATAACTAATGATATAAAGGAATCGAGGATTCCAGAAACATGTCGATCGTTAAAGAGACCGAAGAGGAAGAGGAAGAGATCAACAAAGAAGAACCCCCCCCACCGCCTCGGGTCAAAAAAAAGCATGGGAAGAGAAAGCTAAAGGCTAGAGCGGAAGAACCTCAAGGGTCTACCCATCGATATATACTGTAGAGTCCTCTCGATATTGAGACTCTGCGGATCCTAAGAAGAAAAGAACAGCAGGTTGAGGCAGATGAAGACAAAGCTACCATATCACAGCTGCTGAAGAAGAACAAAATCTGTCACAAGTCCAAGAGGCCATCTGTCTCTTCGATCGTAGAGTCTTTACCGATCGTAGAGTCCAGACTGAACACCTCGAACAAAGAAGTTACTGCACCAGATGCTCTGGCTGATCAACAAGACAGAGCTGAAGCTCAAGAAAGTCCTGAGGCTGTGGCTCAGCCTAGAAAACCAAGACGAAAATTGGTTAAAAAGTACATCCTTGTCAATGAAGGAGTACTCAAAGAGGAAGACAAAAGATGGGCTGCTGAAAAAGGAACTATCCAAAGAAATCCAAAAGGACATAGCTCAAGCTGAGGGGGAGATACCTGAAGTTCTCACCCTAGAAAATGCTCCAGCTGAGGGGGAGCTACTAGCCCTGCAGATGGATGATCATGTTGAGGGGGGAGCCTCATGATATCCCCATGACAGAAGAAGTTGAGGCTGTGGCTCAGCCTAGAAAACCAAGATGAAAATTGGTTAAAAAGTACATCCTTGACAATGAAGGAGTACTCAAAGAGGAAGAAAAAAAGATGGCTGCTGAAAAGGAACTATCCAAAGAAATCCAAAAGGACATAGCTCAAGCTGAGGGGGAGATACCTGAAGTTCTCACCCTAGAAAATGCTCGGTGAGGGGAGCTACTAGCCCTACTGAGATGGATGATCATGTTGAGGGGAACCTCATGATATCCCCATGACTGAAGAAGTTGCTCCTGCAGAAAATGAGAGAGAACAAGAGAAAGAACAAAATGAAGCCATTGATATAGTGGAATCCTTGAACGAAGACTGAGAAGAGGACGAAGATGATGAGGTCGAGATCATAACTGTGGGCTGTAATGGGTATAGAAAAGCTAACTACTGAGCGCTTGTTCTCCTATCTACTTATAATAAAATATTGAACAAGAATTATTCAGAATAATTATCGCTTCACCCGCACTCATGGAGAAAGCTATTATTGTATTAATGTTTGTTTGTGATGCAATGACTATTGAACATGTGTGATAATGTGATTAGATTATGTGCTGACTGCGAAATGCAGTATTATATGTTATAGTATATTGTTCTAATCGAACGAATGATCTGATTAATGATAGGTCGTGATATAAAAGATTAAACTAAGTTGCGTATTGTAAGCAGCACATCAGGCAAGTATCCTATCTTTGCATTTTCTTTATGCAATGGACATGAGTAATAATGTTTCAGAATTATATTATTACTGTACATATTATTAACCCTTTATTATATACGCTCATTGATTATCAACATGTTAGTATATGGTAATTCAGATATATATTTTGTTCGATAATTTCTATAAATGGTTATACAAGTGTCCCCACTTGGATAATCATTGCATTTAACCTCATGTTGATACACCTTTGTTAAATACCCGTATATATATGTTGAATTATAGATTATTATTGAACAAGATAAAACCTTAATATTATCTAACCGAATTGATTTGGTTTGGAACCCCGACAAGTATGAACATCCCTTACACGGGAAAACTTTTATGCGCCCAAGGCGGACAGAGTGAACGATCCTATCGTTCTCGCATGCAGTGTTGATCGATACAGGGTACAACGGGCTGATCACCCCCGTGCCCGTAAGTTATGACGGTTTACAGATGAAGTTCTGTTTAACCTTTTCGAAAATGAAAACAATGTTCATAGTATGTCCCCTTAACCCTATTTATAGTCAGTCCGTAGTTTCAAACATTTTGAAAGAGGGTTGTTATGTTATTATTATCGGTTTAGATTACTTCACAACTATTGATTTGTTGTAGAAGGGTAGTATAAAGAAAACATTTAAATTTTTTCAGCGTATATATATATATATATATATATATAATTGTTATTACTTGCTGGGCACTCAAATGCTCATCCTTGCTTAATTTAAATATTTTTCAACTAAGTGTGAACAACTTTGAAGGCTCTACATTAAGAACAAGGAAAGAGAAAGGTTCTTTGAATGAGTTCAATGTTATCTTATGTAATAGTTTAATATTATTAAGACAATATTATATATTTATTATCACGTATTGTAAGGAATGATTAAAGGTTACGTACTTGGGAGCTAGACTTTGATAATTATGTAAAGCAAGTTTAATATTTATATTATTGTTATTATTATTAGTATTATTTCGCTCATAGAAATGGTATCGTGAAGCACTGAATTCGGGTTTCAAGTACCTGGATTTGGGGGCCTTACAAATATTCTTACTGTCGGAAAATATTCGTACGACGATACAACCATTTGTGGGCCCCATAACAGAATATTTGTCAGATGAAGATAACGACAAGTTTGAGTTTTTATAAATAACGATGTAGTTGTTACCGTTAACACTGTTAGAATACCCGGGGGTTAAAATACAAGATGTCTGGCATCGCATTGCGAGCACACTGTATTACACAATATTTTTGAATTATTGATTCTTACGTAAGAAGGCACTACTCAATAATTGTTACAGTAATTACTGTTCAATATTTTATTTTATTGATTCAATAATTGCTACGTTGATATTTTATATTATTGTTGTTTCAATAATTGTCACTGCACAGTATCTCTATTATCAGATCAATAATTCATATTATTTGAATAATATTGTTAGATAGTATTATTGGCAATGTCTAAGGAAGTTCTATCTAGGAAAGGGGTTTGGTCACCTAATTGCGCGCCAATAAGGAGAAATCCTTATCGGAAAGCCTCTCTTTCTTGGGAACGACCTGATTGTCATAATTGTAATTCTGTAATATTATTTGTGAATAATTAATTATCAATTTATATGATAAGGAAATATTTATTTTATGTGGATATAAATGATGGATAGGGAAATATTTATTTTGTGTGGATATAAATGAAGGAATTAATGCTGAGGTGTTTTATCAGTATTTTGTCGGAATGGAGGAACTCTTAGAAAAGAGTCAATTATTGAAAATTGATATTTTATCTTACATTATAAATATATAATGTGGTTATATAATAATATAATAATGGTGATATTTTCACACTAAATTCACGGTGCATGAATCAAATGAGAGAAATCTAGAAATCAAAAGAAGAACAAAATATGGGATTTTCAGAAAAATTAGTTTATTACTTGATTTTATAAAATCCATAACTCTTTGTGTATAATGAGTTAGGAGATGAGCCATATATCAAAAGAAAGCCCTGAAAGTAAGCTAAACGCAGAAATGTGAATCACCCAAATATTCTTTGTGGATTTTTCGTGATGACTGTTTGAGTGAAACTGGTACGAGGGACTTATAGTCCGAAAATCAAATCAGTGTTCTTGAAGCTCTATTGCGTGAGTTATAACTTTAATCCGACCGTTGGATCGTTGTTATTTTTGGATATGTTATACATATATAAGTTGAGTATATGTCCACAAATTTTGAACCGTTAAAAATTAACGTATGATTTGTTATAAATTTTAAGAGGTGTTGAAAATTATCCGTATGTGAATTTCGGTCATTTTTCGTTTGAAATTTTGAAAAACTTAAACTTTCAAGGTTGTAGAGAATTTAATTTCCTATGGAATGGACATAAAATTCGTATTTTTCTAATAAAAGTGCTATTTATTATGAATTATTGAAGTTGCAGAAATAAATGTTTTTATTAAAAACATGGGTGGGCCCCACTTCTATATTTTTTGGAAAAGTGCTGAATTGGTGGGCCCCACTTATGGTGGCTGATTATTTGGGCAAAGATGGTGGGCATAGAATTTTTGTAAAAAATATTAATTTATTAAATTTTAGTCTACAATGGCGTTCTAGCATTTTCCTATAAATAGGGTGCTTAGTTAGAATAGAATATCACACCAGAAACAAGTTTTCTCTCTCTATATATATTATCGAGCATATTTTGTGAGTATTTAGATACTTTAATAGTTGCTATTAAGTGCAAATTTTCTTCGGCATTACATCCGAAATTTCAGCTAGAAGTACTATTCTTTTGAGGTAAGGGATAATAAGAGATGTTATTTTCTTCGTAAATGATATTATTTCTTTTGATATCATTATACCAAAATGTTGATATGAATTTTATTGTGAAAATTTACCTTTTCGTGTCGGAGTTACTATTCATGAGTTACTATTCACGAGTTACTATTCACATGGTACTATTCACGACAAAATTGGTTTCTTTTTTCTTACCAAATTATCATTTATTTATGAATCTTACTCTTGAAATTAAATTCATGTTTTGATCCTATTGTTTTTATTATCATTTATAACATTTTTATAATCCTAGTGATGAAATTTCTCTTTGACTTGAGTGTAAAGATGGGTAGATTATTGGTATGACGCGACTATGGGTTTTCTTTGGCGAGAGTTCAAAGTTGAATCTGTCATTGAGTATGATCATGACCATTGAATTTACAATTGAATATCTTTAGCTTAAGTGCAAATGTGAATTGATCAACATGGTTATAATTATTGTTTAAATTCGAAATGATTATATATTTCCTTTGAGATATTAATATCTTTGGCCCGGTAGTGCAAAGATGACCGTTGTTGAATATCTTTGGCATGTAGTGCAAAAATGATCTGTTGTTGAATATCTTTGGCCTGTAGTGCAAAGATGACCTATTGTTGAATATCTTTGGCCAGTAGTGCAAAGATGAATTGTTGACGAATATCTTTGACCCGTAGTTCAAAGATGAATTTATCAGTATGATTATGAACATGAACTGTGATTTGGTATAACCATGATCTTTGATGTTTCAGGTAAATACAGGTGATGAAAATTATCTTCGTCCTGAATACGAAAAGGAATTTAGAACCACAATTATGATTATGAGTTATTCACATGATTGTGGACATGAATCATTGATTGATGTTACATGGGTAAAATATTGTTGGTGGATTTTTTAACATGGAGAAGATAATAGACTTTATGGTCTATTTGACTCTTCTAATGGATCGCTTCGTTTCATTTTAACTATGGTTGAAATTTTTGATCATCTACCATATGTTCTAAATCTCTCGATTCATTATTGATTTAAGGCTATTGATAATTTAATTATCTTTAGTCATGATATTCTTTATTGGGCTAGTTGTGCTCACCCTTTTGCTTCACAATTCCTTTCACGTAATAAGAGTATACCGGTTGAGCGAAAGTAACAGGGAATATAACGGTGATCTCTAATGTGGAGGTTCTCCTAAACAAAGATAAAAATAATTTTATTGAGAACTTTAGAATAGTGTGTTGTATTTTATACATCATTTAGTAGTTATATTTGGTGAATCAAATAGGGTGAGGCTTAACCCAACGTTGAAAGGTATTTTGCCACCATCATACAAGATGTCTAATTACATGTGACTTCGTGTTATCATAAGACAAGGTTGTGCACATCCACTTCTTCGAGTATATCTACGAGCATTACCTATATAATCTTGGAGTTTAGATGAAATAAAATTCTCAATTAGAGACAATGGAGATAATTATATGTCAAGAGAAGACTCACCATTGGAAAGAGTATGATAGCAATCTTCTCGTTTTTCTTTGGGGTCTATTGGGTCAACCAAGGATAATTTTCCAGTCTTATAATATCTATTATAACTTAAATGCATGGCCTCCCATGTACGAAGGTTTCCTTAAGCATTTTCCGAATATTTTAATTTCTAAAACCGTTATTGACTGTACCTTTATGTAAGGTGTTATTGTGACGTGCTATCAAATGTTGGGATGAGAGTCACAGTTGGTATATATTTGTATCAAAACTCACAACATATGTGTTGTTGTATTTTGCATGGCAATTGTAATAATAAAGTTGTAGTTATTTTCTATACCATGTATTTGGCGACTCAAAATGGGTTGGGTGATGTATACCTATTTTGGGGGCGTCACAAATAATACTTTAATCATTTACTAATATTACTAATCACTTAATAATATTTTAATCATCTTTTAATATTATTAACCTTTTAATAATATTTTAATCTTCAACAAATATTATAAATCATGTAATAATATTTTATTTAATTAAGAATATTATTAATCATTTAATAATATTTTAATTATCTGATAATATCTTAGTCTCGATATTATTAACCTTTTAATAATATTTTAATATAATATTATTAATTATTTATTAATATTTTAATCATTTATTAATGCTTTTAATATAACATTATTAATCATTTAATAATGTTTTAATTCAACTTTAATGTAAATATTATTAATTACTTAATAATATCTTAATATAATATTATTAGTCTTATAATATATTTTATTCATTTATTAAACAAATAAACAATTTATTTTAATTGTTTACCCTTTAATAACTCTTTTATTTGATAACCTTAAAATGCCATAAATATAACATTTCATTAAAAATGACCAAATTACCCCTTAAAAATCTGATTTCTTCATATCAATGGTATTTGGACCGAAAAATTACCTTATACCCTTTTTAACACTACATTATATTTTAAACCTATTTACACATAAATCAACCATTTACATGAAAAATACCAAAACAAATCCTAAATTATTTCTTTTCTAGGATTTGACAGATTATAACTCCCTTATGAATATATATTTTTCCTGAAAATTTTAAAAGTCATTTACTATTTTTAATTAGTCTAAAACAGCCGGATATTGCAACATTTTTAATAACTCAAAATTGTGTCCAAATATTCTGAAATTTTCAGGGTATAGTCTTATCACATATATGTGCTCCCTGTAAAACTTTCACAATTTTTAGAGTTAACCACAAAGAGTTATTCAAGATCACGTTTAAAATAGTACTTTCTTGTAAAATCCATAACTTTCATTCTACACATCCAAAATTATCCATCTTTGGACAAAACCTACATAACTTATCATAGTATCAAATTTTCCCAGCATTTTTAAAGCACAAAAAGTGGACGAAACAGTCCTAACAAGAAATTGGCCAGAAACTTTGTTTTCGCTTTTTCCTATTTCTTTACAATTTGGACTGTTTTACTGAAATAACCATCATGGCTTGTAAAATCAATATTTCTGACTGCTACCACTTGGGTTTAACATTTAACTTACATATCTAGCACCCCTATTTGACGGATCACAAAAAGAAGTGGTAGATTTCAAATGTTAGTTGATCAAAGTGAACATAAATTAGGGTTTCTAGTCCCTTATACTACATGAAAACCGGTTATTTCGATTTAAATTATCCTCGATTTTAATCATTACATCGATATTAATCTATTTATGATGTAATAATCCATCATAACTAATTCCTCATTAACTAATATACTTTCGACGGAAGTCAAAAGTAGTATTCCCTCCATGGCACGAGCTTTCCCGCCAGCGCAAAACCTAATTTCGATGGACCAAAGTTATTTTCGAGGGACTATTTCGTCGAATTTAAGATAATTTCGAGGGAGTTATTTTCGTCGAAAATAACGAATAAAACCTAATTCCTCAAATCTTCTTCTCCATCGCCTCCTTTCTTTTATTTCAGATCACTCTATTTTTTTTCTCTCTCGCCTCTCTCAATGGTCCCCCCTCCCCAAGATAGCCCCCCACCCCTCCTTCCTCCACAACCACCTCGTCCACCACGCCGACGCCACCTACACGCCGTCGTTCCTCACTACTCTGCCGCCATTAATTTTTTGCCTAAAAAGTATGTTTAATTTACTACCCTATATTGTGCATATTGGTAAAATATATGTTTGAAATTACTCCTACTATATATCTATTGTTGGTGAAATTGCTGAAATTGAAAATTAATTTGAACTGTTGATGAAATTGGGGCTAATTTTGAAATGACTGTTGATGAAATTAACATTATTTATGTTCTGCAAATTTTGTTGCTGAAAATTGAGATTATTTAATTTCTGCAAATTGTTGCAATTCTTAGGTAGGTGTTTGACAAATTTGGGACTGATTTTGTGTTTTATCAGTCCATTCGGAATTATATATTATTTCATTGATGATGAGATTTCATTTCTTTATGATTCATTGATATTATTTAGCTCAATTGGGGTTGATTTTGGTATTGGTTTAGTATTGCTATGATATCCTACAATTTAATTTTGCTTTGTAAATTTGTTATTTCTGACAGAATTCTCGACGGAATTTCTGTCAAAAATGTTCAGTTGCAATATTTGTGGCCCCTATTTTATTTTATTTATGTAGTTTATTTAGTTTTCCAATATTAAAATAAACTAAGTAACATTTACTTAGTTTTAACACTACTATATAAAATAAAATAATATAATAACATAAACTAAATTTACATAATATAATATAAGATAATATAATATAAAACAATAAAATTAAATAACATAAGATAATTAATTTAAAATGAAATGAAATAAAATAAAATAATTTAAGTAACATAATTTAATTAAAATAAAATAAATTAATGAAAATAAATTATAATAAAATAAATAATATAATATAATGTGATACAAATTAAATTAAAGAAAATAAAATAAAACCAAATGAAATAACTTTAATAATATCTAATAAATAAATAAATAAAATAAAATTAATTATATTTAACTAATATAATATAATATAATATAATACAAAATAAAATAAAATATAAATTACTAATAAATTAGAATAGAATAGAATAAAATAAAAAAATAATAATTAATTTAATTTAATAAAATATAATAAAACAAAACAAAACAATATAATATAATATAATATAAAAATAAATAAAATAAAATACTAAGTAGTACACCTTATTCTTCTATAACTAAAGTAAATTAAATGAAAATAAAATAAATTTAATAAGATATGATATTATAATATAAAACAATAAAATTAAATAACATAAGATAATTAATTTAAAATGAAATAAAATAAAATAAAATAATTAAAATAACATAATTTAATTAAAATAAAATAAATTAATGAAAATAACTTATAATAAAATAAATAATATAATATAATGTGATACAAATTAAATTAAATGAAATGAAATAAAACTAAATGAAATAACTTAAATCATATCTAATTAATAAATAAAATAAAATTAATTATATTTAATTAATATAATATAACATAATACAATACAAAATAAAATATAAATAAAATATAAATTAATAATAAATTAGAATAAAATAAAATAAAACATAATAATAAATTTAATTTAATTTAATAAAGTAAATAAATTTAATTTAATAAAATATAATAGAATAGAATAGAATAAAATAAAATAGAATAATATAATATTATATGAAAATAAATAAAATACTAAGTAGTGCTTGCTTAGTCTTCTATAACAAAAGTAAATTAAACGAAAATAAAATAAATTTAATATAATAAGAAAATATAAAATACTAAGTAGTACTTGCTAGAGTTCTACAACTAAAGGAAATTAAATGAAAATAAAAATAAAAAAATACTAAGTAGTACTTGCTTAGTCTTCTACAACTAAAGTAAATTAAATGAAAATAAAATAAAATAAATAAACTAAGTAGTATTTACTTAGTGATATACTTCTAAAGTAAACTAATTATGTAGTACACTTTTTAGAAACTTTAGTAAACTAAGTAGCATTTGCTTAGTTTGTTACAATCTTCAATAAACTCAATAATACTCTCTCTTTAATATTCAATATTTCTCATAAACCTGAGTAGCATTTAGTTTATATCATTGGAAAAAATAAACTAAGTAACATTTGCTTAGTTTTTCACAATTACTGAGAAATCAGTATATGTAACACCCCTTCACGAAAAGGAAATGGAGGTCACGTCATGAAAGCACAATAAACCTCAAAATTAGTAAACAAATTCATCGATAACTTCAAAATATTAATAATGATATCCATCAATGAAGTACTAATTATGTAAGACCTCAAATTTTTTAAATAAAAGGAATTTCCTTTATTTATTATTTTGAAATAGTAAGGGTGGATTTGATTAATGTGGTTAGTTATGGGTAAAATGCATAAATATTTTAAATAAGCAAGTGGTGATAAAATATTCATTATAAATTGAGAATATTCGTTTGGTCGTGGAATATTCGCATCTGCTTGTCGAGAATATTAAATGCTGACAGCGCACGATCTTTTGTGGGCCCATAATGTGAAAGCGATTGGATGAAGAAAACGACAAATATAAGTTGTTAATAAATAACTGGCGTAGTTGTTACCAATTATCATGTTGGAATACCCGTGGTTAAAACACACTAATACGCGTTGTTGAACAAGAAGAATTTGCAGTATTGCACCAATTATTGATTCTTATGTAAGAAGGCACTACTCAATAATGGTTACGAGAATTATTATTCAATATTTTATTTTATTGATTCAATAATTCACGCATTGATATTTTATATTATCGTTGTTTCAATAAATTGTCATCACACGTATTTTCCATTATCGAAGCAATAATTCATATTATCCGAATAATATTATTAGATAACATTATTGGCAATGTCTAGAAAGTTCTCATCTAAGGAGAGGTTTGGTCACCTAATTGCGGCCAAGAAGGAGAAATTCTTATCGAAAGCCCCTCTTTTCCGGAACGGCACGGTCACAATCTTGTGATTCTGTAATATTATTTGTGAATAATTAATTATTGATTTATATGATGAGGAAAATATTGATTTTATGTGGATATAGATGGAGAAAATTTTAAAATGACAATTGTTGAAAATTAATATTTTATCATTTTTGATAAAATAATTCATTTAAATATATTATTTTAATAATATATTAACGGTGATATTTTTACAATGAATGTGGGATATATGAATAAATGAGGAGGAAGAGTATTTTTGTTGGATTAAATGTTTAACACATGTTTTGTGTGTTGGTGGACACAATTCTTGACCGAAAATTGATTATAGACTGTAAAATCGACCGTTTGTGGATTTCGGTCAATTTATGTTTGGAATTTGGAAAAACTTTCTTCTGCAAAGTTGTAGAGAATTGAATTTCCTATAAAAACACGCGAGATTCGAATTTTTACGATAAAAGGGCTATTTATTGTGAATTATTAAAGTTTTGGTATATCCAGTGCGAATTGATTTTTGGAGTTTAAATGATTTTTGTTAGAAAAACGTTTTTTGTACTTTTGGTGGCCCTCACTTGCACATGTTAATGGCTGAAATCAGATTTCAAAGGTGGGCTAAGGAATTTTGTTTATAAATAATATTATTATATTTAATTTTACGCTTTGGTGTTCTAAGCATTTTCCTATAAATAGGAGCTTAGGTTAGAATTGAAAATCATACCGTAAAGCGAAGTTTTCTCTCTATTCTCTCTCGATATTTTGAGCATATTCTTGTGAGTATACTTTGAGTGTTGTTATCTTGTGTGCAAGTTCAAGTCATAGCCTATATCCTGTGTTTCAACTAAATCTTGTCTTTCGAGGTAAGGGATCTTTATTTTCTTCTCAAATGATATTATTTCTTCAATATCATTATCTTTGAAATATTGGTTGGAAACTTTTATCAAATTTGGAACTTTTTCATGTTGGGGTTACTATTCATGAGTTACTATTCACGAGTTACTATTCATGAGTTACTATTCACGAGTTCTTATTCACGAGTACTATTCACGAAGCGTGAAGATGTTTTTTGGGAAATTTCTATCTTTTGGTGTGAGTTACTATTCACGATTATGATTACTTATTCACATTATCACGACACTAATTATTCACGAATCTGGCACTATTCACCGAAAAATGAAATTTCTTCTTTTCGTCCAAAATATCTATTTTGGATACTAGCTTTGATTGTATCCATGTTTTGATCATTCTTGAATTTTACACCACTATGATTATTTTTGAGGTATTGTTGTACATGGATAAAACAAAGTACGAATCCTTAATCCTTAATCCTTGTCATTTTGTTTCACTGGATTCGTTTCTTTAAAAATATTTTCATCATCCTCGATCTTAAATGATGATATTCTTGAATATCTTTGGCCCTGTAGTGCAAAGATGAATGATTTCTTGATGAATATCTTTGGCCCATAGTGCAAAGAAGATGAACAGTGTTCACGATGAACATGACCGATCGATGAATATCTTTGGTCCAGTAGTGCAAAGATGAGCAGTGTTGAGATGAACACGAATGATCGATGAATATCTTTGGGCTGTAGTGCAAAGATGAATATTTGATTCAGATATATATTGATTGATGTTACTGAGGATAAAATATCGACGATGAACTTTTAAATTCATACATAGAAGATAGTAGATATCATTCTCACGTAACTCTTCTATGAATTATTATTTTATTGCCGAATATTGATCCGAAACTTGTTTCTATCTATTGTATTCTATCGATTTTTCCTGTTGAAGACTAACGATAATTTTTGTACATTATCTTAGTCATAATATTCTTTTTGGGCTAGTTGAGCTCACCCTTTTCCTTGTTGTTCTATTTTTCTTCTCGTCGAAGCGAGATTATAGCGCAGAACTAGTCGGGGTGTGGAGTGATGGTTCTAGATAATGCTGTTTTAGTAGTCTTCACTATTCTGTAAAATAATGTATCAATAATTATGATGGGGATTTATTTGCGTGTGGATATTGTCTAGATGACAATATCTGTATTTAAACTCACAGTTTATATGTTGTAATAATAAAGTTGTAGTTATTTCTGTACCATGTATTTGGCGACTCAGAATGGGTTGGATGGAATGGACCTATTTTGGGGGCGTCACAAATTATATTTCTCAAACTAGAGTCAAAATAATAAAAACCAAAAATCGAAACAACCTAGATGGTCAAAGGTAACACTCTCATCACACTAGCTCTGAATCACCCCTGCAAACCTGCCGGAAGAAAAAATACAGCATGAGCCAATTGCCCAGTACGGATACAGATATACATTTGCCCAGTACGGATATAGATATACAATTGATATACGAAATTAACTATGACAACTGAAATTTTGTAATTTAATTTTAATATTTATTGGATTAAATAAATATTTTTCGATGAATTAATTATTAGATTAAATAATTAATTAATGAAGTTGTGGTAGATTAATTTAATTATATGTGTTATATTTATTAAATTAATGTGGAGAATTTTTATTATTCGAAGTATGTAATTATGTGAGCTTATTGAATAAAAAGAAATATTTAATAAGCCTAATATTATTTTAATTAATTTGATAATTAATTAGAGAATTAATAATTTGACGTAATTAACAAATGAGAAATTATTATATTTTAATTAGAATAAATTAAACAAGATATTTGATTTATTTTATAAAGGGTGTGACACTATTAAACTATAGTATAAAAGATTTATTAAATTAAATGGAATGAGTCTTTTAAGGCTAGCCAAACGAGCCCTATTGGGAGTTAGGCGATTAACCACGAATGGGAGTAATCCACCACCCTGGCTGCGTCGATTTTTGTAATTATATACGCTTTCCTTCTTTTATTTTGTTAAGTCTTTTATTTTCTAAGTCTCGCAAAGCAAATCACAGAGAGAGATTGAGAAATTGTTGAGGGAATTTATGAGTTGTGTGATTTAAGAATTAATTGAGAAGGGTTTCATCTCTACTCATCTACGCTTTGGGTAATCTCTTCAACCCAGTTTGTTTTATTCACATCATTTAAAAGTTTTCATGAAAATGGCTTTCAAGTTCTTTAAAATCTTCGTAATTGGAAATTGTATTGATTATGTGGATATATATGTGATAATACGTTAGCATAGCATGTTTTTACTATATATTGTAGATTTCCATATCATCGGTTTCATAAAATATGCCTAGTATATTATTGCTTCAAAATTACGAGTATGAAATATATATTA
The DNA here is from genome assembly GCA_020205615.1 of Panax quinquefolius. Classification (NCBI taxonomy): domain Eukaryota; kingdom Viridiplantae; phylum Streptophyta; class Magnoliopsida; order Apiales; family Araliaceae; genus Panax; species Panax quinquefolius. Next base: position 66,731,950 of record CM035165.1, on the reverse strand, counting down.
TATGGCCTTACATACCAAATTTAACACGATAATCATAAGTTGTATCATAAATTTATACATGTATGTGTTAATATGTTAAATGTAGTATGTTTTTACTATGTTGTATGAACCATAACATCAGCTTTTATAAAAATTATGTAAAGACGTTCTTCAAAATTATAGAGTATGAAAATATGGCCATATGGCCTTACATACCAAATTTAACACGATAATCATAAGTGGTATCATAAATTTACACTTGTATATAATTATGCATGTTAAAACGAAGGAATCAAACTCCAAATTAACAGATTCAGTGTTATAATGAACCTGTAATGTTGATTTTTCATGTTTTGTGTTGAAAACTTTCAAGAAAATTAGAACAGTAATTAATATGTTTTGATTCTGCAAAATTATGTATTTTAACATGTTAAAATTATGCTAGAAGGGTTATGTAATAGTTATATGTGTATGACAATGTTTGGGTATGTCTAAATTCGTGTAGAAATAATTTAATTGAAAGTTATGGCCATGTTCTGTGTTCTTCAAGAGAACATATTAACTTGTGAGAGATTTTTTTGGCCTAATTTGGCCTTGTTATGTAGAAACTGAGTCTGAGTAACCTCGCCCCCGGCGGGCATTACCAAACTAAAAAAATAATAATAATAAAAATAATAAATAATAAATAAAATAAAATAATAATAATAAAAATAAAAATAATAAAAAAATTATTAATTAAAATATTTATCAAATAAAATATTTTAATTGAGATATTTATGGAATAAAATAAATATTCGATGAAAATTATTATTAAAATATTTATAAAATAAAGTAAATATTTTAATTGAGACATTTATGGAATAAAATAAATATTCGATGGAAATTATTATGAAATAATTTATTCGAGTGTAATAATAGTAAGGGAATGAAAATATTCTAATTTAATTAAGTAATTAAATTAGAAGGGTAATGATTCGTAAAATAAAGTGGAGTTTATATTAAATAATTAAGTGAAAATGTAACTAATGAATGTCGTGAATATATATGGTATGTGTGTAGGATTTGTGGTGAATGGAAATAGTAATCGTTTAGCCTACGCACGAGGCAAGTTCTTAAACCTTGTTTTTTTACATAAAGCAAGTTCCTTATTCTATCTTGTTTATTATTGTTCAAGTCAAGATTTCATATTAGATGTTATCATTCTTTAAAAGCATGATTCCTGTTATAAAATACTTATTCGATTGTATACATCTTGAACTTTATTATTCAAATTGAATATCAATTATTGTTGAACCTTGTAAGACTAGCGAACCCTTATTGATTCGACTAGTCCATAGTTGATGAACGTTCTAAATTTCAGAACCATTGTTGAGCTTATCCAAACCAAACTTCCTTTGGTGCAGACTTTAATGTCAAACTGAGATGAACAACCCTGTTATAGGGGATTAATAATGCTTTAGCGTTAAGATATTGTGCACAATATGGTACTAAGGGTTGATCCCCCTAAGTATGAGAAGAAGAGTCCATAGTCTTATGATTGTTAAAGGTTTCAAGTATAAACATTTGACAACCTAGGACGTAGTTCAAGGTCTTATGACCCTCAGAAGTTCTTTTGATTATTGTTATTCATTCTTGATTCAAAAGCCAAGTTTTCTTATTTCAAAAGTTATTGATGCATTCGCATGTTATTATTTTATTGTTATATTATTATACTTGTGGGCAATCGTGCTCACTCTTGCGTAATAATAACATTGCAGTTAAGAACGAAAGGTCCGACGAGCCTTCTTCTAGTAAAGGTAAAGACAAAGTTAACAAGTGATGAAGACATGTTGTTTATTTGTTATGTTATGTTTTCAGACTTATGTTTAAGTTGTGTAAGACTTAATATTTATTTATGTTTCCGCATTTGAGATTTAAGGTTAGTATGACCTGGGATTGATGTATTAATTTTCAGATGTTTTAACTCCATAAGGAGAGGATTTATTTCTATCTATTTATGGTTTTCATTTATTATGGGAAGATAGATACATGATGTTTGGACAGTGAACACCAAATCCCGTGGGAATTGAAGTACCCAGATTTGGGGGTGTCACATCAACTGAGACAAGATACTGAACAAAACCTCAAGTGTATATACTAACAAAAATATAATCTCCAAAGATATGAATGGAATATATCTGAATCAATAGAATTGACGAAACCAATAGAAGAGTAAAGAAATAACGAACTGAAGTAACTAACTCAATAAATTGAACTGACAGAAACAAACAAAACTAATAAAATGAATTAATAGGCTGAATCAAATGGTTGGGTGTTATTTTATACCGAGTGAGCTCAGAAATATACATTGTCACACAGGCAAGTCAAAATAATGCCACACAAGCAAGTCAAAATAATGCCACACATGCAAGTCAAAATAATGTTACACAGGCAAGACAAAATAATGCCACACGTGCAAGTCAAATGATGCCACACAGGCAATTCACACATTGGACCGCGAATCCAAATGTATGCAAATCGGATAGGTGTGTTTGGTACAACATCACAAATCCACAGAACAGAAAACTAGGGTTAACCCATACGCCTCCCACAACAAAACACCAAATGGCCCGTTTCCTCCGGAGCCCAAAATGGAGACGCCGTGGACTAATCACAACGCCACAGAAAGTGTCATGCCTCTCGTGCCAAGACGACATGCCTGTGGTACCCCCACAGGTGGTTATAGCTCAGGTATACCCTACGGTATATTATAACGAAAATACAATGTCACAACACATGCGATATAATACCAACAAAAGGGTTCTATATGTACATGTTGAACAAAATCAAATTATAATCACAATGTCTCAAAAGAAGGTAGCAACATGTACCGCTCTATAATTATCAAAAATAAATACTAATTAGACATGATAACCTAATTCAAAGAGTACAAATTCGAGTCATATGTATCAACACCAAAATGAAACTATTATATGAATTTCACAAGAAATAATTATGTGAAATAATAACGAAATTCTAAACAACAACAAAACGAACAAATCAAATTTAACAAGAGTAACACTGAAAAATTATTGAATATGTTCAAATAGTAATAGAAAGAAAGGAATTCAAATTACTGAATAAAGCCAAAGTATCAAATTTTTATTTAAGAGTGTCAATAGAATTATAAAAAAATGAAACGAAAGACAAGACATCACGAGATATAAAGAATACAACAATAATCAAAGGAGTGGAGTACGGAATCCGTACCTGATACTTCCAAACCATTTATAGCACACTCCACAAAATCACTCTCAATTGCCAACGATATCAAATACGAAACGTTATTCACAACCTAAATATATTCACCTCAAATTAAAAATAATCCAAACTAATAATTCCAAGATAATTCATAATCTATTTAATATGCCTTTAATCATCGCCTTATATCAATTATTAATACTCTAAAATTTATATTCCAAATATAACTCTTTAAATTCCCTCAAAATCAGATCTAATTAAAAGTAATAATAATACAATTATAGTTACCTACTAATTATAAATTATATTAATATGAAATTAATTTTTCCAATTACATCAATTTTACAAAATAAACCCGAATTAAATTATAAATAATCTTTTAATCATCACTTCATTTTTTTTAACTAATTAATTTTCTTAATGGATATAATATATATAATCAACCTAAATACCAAACATGATTACCACCTCCTTCCATTTCAAAAGTAATATATATATATATATATATATATATATATATATATATATATATATATATATTCAACTTATTTTATACATGATTCCATAAATACATGATTTGACCAAATATAAAGAATTAGCTTTCTATTCTAAGATAACATAGGAACATATGATCCTGCACTCCAAAAACTTACTTGGTCATCATAATTGTTGTACATATTACATGGGTTATTCAACCAAAGCACTGCTCAGGCAAGTACACCAACAAAATCAATTTATTACATATTTTATTCAGTAAATGGCCATCTCCATCTGATGTGATAGATATCAATATTAAAATAATTCATTCATCATAATTCGTTTATCAGAGAAAAAGAAAGCAATGAGATCACATATTGACATTACCTTAATAGAGAGAGTCTACCCTTTTCTTTTCTACTATTTACCACTACCGCTTTAGATCTCTTCCTTTTTTATTTTTTCTATTATGCATTTGCTATCTCTTTTCTTTCGGTTACTTTATTAGGATGTATGAAAATTAGGTCTAGTACTTATTAATAAAGAGGTCTTGTTCTAATAAACTTCTAATTGGAGTTCAATTAATATTAAGGCCCAAATTTTATTAATTTAAATTATTCGTCACTTATTACTACTTGTTAGCCCATATAAATTAAATGACCACTTTGGCCCAAATAAAATGTAAAGTCCAATTAAAATATTAAAATTAATAAATAAATTTATATGTTATTTATTATTATCATTATATTTTTTTTTCGGGTATTACATTACCTACCCTTAAAAAGGATTAGTCCCTCGAATCAAAAGAAAAGAACGTAACTAATATTTAAAGAGATGTGGATACTCCGCTCGAATAGATTCTATCATCTCCCAAGTAGCTTCACGTTCCGGATAATTTTAGGAAAAATAAAATAAATATTTAATTATTAACAAAAATTTGGATTATTACATTTTTCCCTCCTTAAAAATAATTCCGTCCTCGGAATTCAAATAAGTTACATAAAGTTTTATTTTAGTTTTTATTTAAATTACATAATTATTCATAAACTTTAATGAAGATGTAGCGCCGCCATTTGTAACGATCAAGTCTGGTAAGTCCATCGTTCCATGCAATTATCCATGAACTTGTAAAAGATTCGTCAGTTATCGTGTCAAGCCTTGGTAAGGTTCTTCGTTTTGCATTGAATTTAACCACATGCTCCACAGCTGGTGCAACCCTTGTCAATTTCTTTATGTTTCATTCTTGCAAACGTACTCTTCGGAACATAATTCAAAATTACAAAAATTTCTCTTCATCTAAATACGATTGAATACCCAAAATATTTAAAATTATTTTTAACTCGTAAAATGTTTATGTTCCACACATGACAAAGATTTAACAAATTATTTTTATTTAATTTTACATAAATTCATGCAAAGCTCTAAGGGCATCCGATAAACAAAACAACTTAAATTATATCACCAACTCTCCCAAAGTCCTCAAGAGTTTCAAAATTTCATAACCTCAAATCAAATTAGTTCTCAAATATTATTACACCAAAAAAATATACTACTACTAAGATCTCTTCATCACCATACCAAACTCCAAATCATATATCCTACTATCTGAATAAGCAAACTATAACTATTCAAAATCACTTAAATCATTTAATAAATCAATCATCTCTTAGTGCAAACTCTAACCCAACAAATTCCAAGATCTCCTCTTACTATCTCAGTACAAAATTTTCATATGAATTAACTCCAATATTCTACTAGGAAAAAACCGCAAAATTCATTTACTCCAAAACATTAATCTAATTAAATCTCTACAATAATTCAAAATTACAAGAGATCCTCTGTACTTAATAATTTTCACTTTATCGTATTATCCCACCGATACACATACCTCAAATTATTCACAACTTAACATATATCAAAACATAACTCAAATCAAATCAAATCCTAGATTCAACGATCATAATAATTATCACAAAAAAAATAACTCTAACAAATAATTTTTCAAAATCAAATACTAAATCGATACAAATACTCACATCGTAATCACATCTCATATAAGATCACTTCTTATTATCTGCATAAAGTATAACTTTATTCACCTCAATGATTAAATCACAATTCTTAACTAATATCATTACTCAATCACCTTAACAAATTATTCCACTTTCCTCAAATCACCTACAAATCGAAAAGAAATCGATGGGTTGGTCAAAAAAGAGACCAACCAAACAAGGAACAAAATCGAATCAAACTCCTACATCTACCCAATGGTTTACCCATAACTTACAGGTCAAACCTAAATAGGTTTTCTACAAGAAAGAACCTAAGCTTTGATACCATCTATGTAACACCCCCTTCCCGAAAAGGAAATGGAGGTCACGTGCAAAGCACAACAAACCTCAAAATTAGTAAATAGAGCACTAATAACTTCAAAATATTAATAATGATATCCATCAATGAAGTACTAATTATAATTCTCCAACTAGAGCCAAAATAATAAAAACCAAAAATCGAAACAACCTAGATGGTCAAAGGTAACACTCTCATCACACTAGCTCGAATCACCCCGCAAATCAAATCTGGGAAGAAAAAAACACACCATGAGCCAATTGCCCAGTACGGATACAAATATACAATTGATATACGAAATCAACTGAGACAAGATACTGAACAAAACCTCAAGTGTATATACTAACAAAAATATAATCTCCAAAGATATGAATGGAATATATCTGAATCAACAGAATTGATGAAACCAATAGAAGAGGAAAGAAATAACGAACTGAAGTAACTAACTCAATAAATTGAACTGACAGAAACAAACAAAACTAATAAAATTAAATAATAGGCTGAATCAAATGGTTGGGTGTTATTTCATACCGAGTGAACACATAAATATACATTGCCACACAGGCAAGTCAAAATAATTCCACACAGGCAAGTTAAAATAATGCCACACATGCAAGTCAAAATAATGTCACACAGGCAAGTCAAAATAATGCCACACATTCAATTCACACATTGGACCGCGAATCCAAATGTATGCAAATCGGATAGGTGTGTTTGGCACAACATCACAAATCTGTAGAACAGAAAACTAGGGTTAACCAATACGCCTCCCACAACAAAACACCAAATGACCCATTTCCTTTGGAGCCCAAAATAGAGACGTCGTGGACTAATCACACCGCCACGGAAAGTGTCATGCCTCTCGTGCCAAGACGACATGCCCGTGGTACCCCCACAGGTGGTTATAGCTCAGGTATACCCTACGATATATTCTAACAAAAATACCATGTCACAACACATGCGATATAATACCAACAAAAGAGTTCTATATGTACATGTTGAACAAAATCAAATTATAATCACAATGTCTCAAAAGAAGGTAGCAACATGTACCGCTTTATAATTATCAAAAATAAATACTAATTAGACAGGATAACCTAATTCAAAGAGTACAAATTCGAGTCATATGTATCAACTCAAAAATAAAACTATTATATGAATTTTACAAGAAACAATTATGTGAAATAATAACAAAATTCGAAACAAGAACAAAACGAACAAATCAAATTTAACAAGAGTAACGCTGAAAATTATAGAATATGTATAAATTGTAATAGAAAGAAAAGAATTCAAATTACTGAATAAAGCCAAAGTATCAAAGATCAAATTTCTATTTAAGAGTGTCAATAGAATTATAAAAAAATGAAACGAAAGACAAGATATCACGAGATATAAAGAATACAACAATAATCAAAGGAGTGGAGTACGAAATCTGTACCTGATATATCCAAACCATTTATAGCACACTCCACAAAATCTTACTCTCAATTGCCAACGATATCAAATATGAAACGTTATTCACAACCTAAATATATTCACCTCAAATTAAAAATAATCCAAACTAATAATTTCAAGATAATTCATAATCTATTTAATATGCCTTTAATCATCGCCTTATATCAATTATTAATACTCCAAAATTTATATTCCAAATATAACTCTTTAAATTCCCCATGCCCGATCTAATTAAAAGTAATAATAATACAATTATAGTTACCTACTAATTATAAATTATATTAATATGAAATTAATTTCTCCAATTACATCAATTTTACAAAATATAATCTAATATATGTAGGGACGCTTCCCTATATCTACTCCAGATGTTCCAGGATTACCATCTAAAACTGCAAAGGAAATAATTTGCAAGGGTGAGCTATGACATGCTCAACAAGTTGTATATTTATAACAATATAGGATTTGAAGAATTATAACAATTCAAATTTCGACTGATAGTTGTTACCATTTCTGGATTTCTAATTCCAACTAGTTCTGGAATTTTTATCATTTCTGTCAGTTATAAAGACTTAGAAATTTTATTCAGATGTGAGATAGGGGATCAGCCTATTCAACATCCTAGGAGTATGCATATCACCTATAGTGCTCAAAATACACTTACAATTTACTGTCAATATATTCATTGACTAAACTTCGCTCCCTTACGGGATACTCAACTTCAGTATAAGATTGTCTTACCAAAACAATTTGGTTTGACACAACAATTTATGCTCAATAAACAATATCATATGAATAAATAATTCATTTCTTAGTCATGCTGGAACTATAGCAATAACTTTTCAATAATAGGTAATTCAATGTAGGTGTATTATATCAACAGTATATCAAGATAGAATCTTGTTCAGCGAATAAACAGGGTTGATAAATTTTGCATAAGTAATAAATTGGGTATAGGAGACTTGCCTGAGCGTAGATCAGTCAAGCTATGCTATTCGAAGGCTAATAAGTACCTATGACGTTTATAAATATAAATCTAACACGTTAGTATTGATAACAATACTCAAATAAAACATCTATTTAATACCGGGTTAGATTTGACTTTTAATACATTTGATAAATGAACTAAATTTTATTTATAAAATTTGGTTATATTTTTAAATAATTTAATTATCCTTATAATATATTTTAGAAGGTTTAAAGTAATTTTAAAATATTTATTTATCCTTTAAATGATTTTTAAATCATTTATCTCTATTTATAAGTAATTTATATTTACTAAAATTTTATAAAAACATTATTTAATATTATTAAATAATTTATAATCATTTATTATGATTTTTATTTCAATAATAATATTTTTATATAATTATTTAGTATTTAAAAGTAATTATTCTAATTACTTTATTAATAAGTTAATTATAAATAATATCTAAATAAAATAAAATAATTATTACATTTTTGTAGAAATATCAGAAATAATTTATAATAATTTTTAAAACTATTTTTTATGTATTTATTAATTATTTCTAATTTTTTATAATTTATTTTGAAAGAAAATAATTTCTGTTCGTCGCTAAAGCTCTACAGTGACATAAAGTGTCGCTGTAGGTGTTCTTGAGTTTCTGGGCAGCCATTGGTCATGGTCGAGTGACCAGTTTGACCATCAAATAACTCGTTACTGTTAATGATTTTTGGTTAGATCAAGTATTGGTGTTGTAGTACTCAAACAATAGTACAAGCTCAAGCAATAATCAGGCTTTAATCTACATCTAACAAGAAATTATAAAGGTTCAAAGTTATTGTCGAGTCGTTCTTGGTTTTGGGTAACCCGAGCAGGGTCACGGCCGATTCAAGCGGTTTTGTGGCTTGAATAACTTTGATTTTGTGTATTAGATGTATGTTGTGTTTGTTGTAACATGTAATCTATATGTCAGGCTACATATATATAACATTAACATGAATAAAACTTAAATCTAAGGTCTCTATTTATCTTTGGTCAAAGTATGCACTACCAACCTGTTCTTCGTGTTCTTCGTTTACGGAAAAACCTAGAAACTTGGTTATGCTCGGTCAACTACTTTTGACTAATAATTCCGGTAATCTTATGAGTTATTTGTTTGATTGAAGATCATAGATATGTAGTATGTATAACAGGGTACCAATATATAACAAAAACTTAAACAATTAACAATCAGAAGACAATTAAAAAGGTCGGTCAAACTAGCTGGTTTAACTGTTCTTGAGCTTTCTGGGCAACCCAGAAAACCAACTTCCGTGAACGGTCAACCCACTTTGACTGCTTATATCTTGGAATCTATGGTTCATATGAACTTGTTTTCTTTTCTAGATTAAAGACCTACTTACAGGCTACAAATACCAATTAATTAACACACCAAATCATAAACACACATGAATCGAAAAGCCCTGACATTCGGCTGTCAGACCATTTTTTTCAAAATTTCCAGATTTCATAAAACGCTTAATTAAGGAATCTAGATGTTATGAAAATGTGTTCTACCACTCTAGCATACTTTCTAACATCCTAATACAATATTCTAAACATCTAAACAACAAATCTAACATAAGATCAAAGAGAAATTTATGAACTAGGGTTTGCACCTTAACTTGAGCAATTCTTGATTCTATCTTCTGATCTTGTTGCTGTTAACACCCAGGCTTGATATGGTAGGTTTATAAGTGTATCCAGGCTTTGAGAATTTGTGATTTTGCTCAGCCCTAAGGTTCCTATTTATAGAATTCTTCAACTTGGCTTTTTGGTCATTTTCCCACCTACTTGCCTCTATAAAGATCTGATTTGTGACTCTTCTGCTGCTTGGGAGTTTGGAAGCATGTCATGTGATGTTTTGGAACTTGAAATGGTGACTCTCAACCTACTTGTGAGCTAGTTGATCAAATTAGTAGCTTAATTAGGTTTAAATCTTCACTAATCTTGATTAGGGTTTTGTTTCTAATGATTAGGAATGTTAAGTAATGTTAATTAGTACCTAATAGAAGTTTACTAACCATGATTAGGTGTTAACATAAGCTAGTTAGGTTTAAATTAGCTAATTAGGGTTTAATTTATAAACTAGGTTTAGGGTTTTGCTAATTAGGGTTAGGGTTTGTTAACCTAGGTTTACTAACCTAAATTTCTCACTAATCCTAACAAGCACGACAAAGCGTTTTGTCAGTGTAAGCACGACAAAGCAACTTGTCAAAATAATTTTACCGAAAAGTCCGATTATGGGAAAAAAATTTATGCACGAGGTGTTAAGCACGACGTTTTTTGGATAAAATTTATTTGGTCAATTTTGTCAAACCAAGTATATAATAACACGTAACATATTCAGAACAGAGAAATTTTATTTATATAACAGGATTTATACATACGAGTCTTATTAGGGTTTTGGGTTTTTACACCAAGACCAAAGAGTCATCTTGTCATTGGAACCAAGTGGGTCTTCAGAAACAAGATTGATGAAGATGGAGTAATAACCAGGAATAAGGGAAGACTAGTGGCCAAGGGTTACTCTCAAGAAGAAGGCATTGACTATGATGAGACATTTGCACTTGTTACCAGACCTGAAGCCATCAGAATATTCCTTGCCTCTGTTGCTCACATGAAATTCAAGGCCTTCCAGATGGATGTCAAAAGTGCATTCCTAAATGGAGAAGTTCAAGAAGAAGTCTATGTAGAGCAACCTCCGTGTTCATCAATCCATCTCTTTCCAATTATGTTTATAGATTAGACAAAGCCTTATATGGTCTTAAACAAGCACCTAGAGAATGGTATGAAACACTAGCTAATTTTCTTATTGAAAATGGGTTCACTAGAGATAGAGTAGATACCACATTATTTCTTAGAAAGCATAAAGACAAAGTCCTATTGGTTCAAATATATGTTGATGATATTATTTTTTGTTCTACTAATGAAAAACTATGTAAGAGATTCTCCAAGCTTATGCAGAGCAAGTTTGAAATGAGCATGATGGGTGAACTGAATTTCTTCCTTAAATTACAAGTAAAGCAGACTAATGAAGGAATCTTCATAAACCAAGCCAACTACATTAAAGATTTACTTAAGAAGTATGACATGGAATCAGCATCTCCCATGAAAACCCCAATTGCTCCTACAACCAAGCTTGACAAAGATGAAAAAGGTAAAAGTATTGATATAACTCAATATAGAGGTATGATAGGCTCTCTTCTATATCTAACTGCCAGTAGACCAGATATAATGTTTGTAACATGCATTTGTGCTAGATTTTAGGCTAATCCTAAAGAATAACATTTAACTGCTGTAAAGAGGATTTTTAGGTATCTCAAGGGTACACCTCACTTGGGGATTTGGTATCCCAAGGAGTCCTCATTTGAACTAACATGATACACAGATGTTGATTTTGCATGCTACAAAATAGATAGAAAAAGTACCAATGGCACATGTCAATTGCTAGGAAACAGACTTGTGTCCTGGTTTAGCAAGAAGCAAAATTCAGTATCTACTTCAACCGCAGGTTTGAATACATTCTTCTTTGGCAAAATGGTAGTGCTCGAGATCCTATGGATGAAAAATCAGCTAGCAGATTATGGGTTTGAATTCAAATCCATACCTATTCACTGTGATAACACAAGTGCCATAGCAATAACTCATAATCCTGTCATGCATTCTAGGACTAAGCATATAGAAATAAGATATCACTTCATTAGGGATCATGTGCAAAATGGAACTATATATTTACAATATATCTCTACTAAAAATCAACTTGTTGATGTCTTTACAAAACCTCTAGATGAATCCCGATTTAACAAGTTAATAAGTAAGCTAGGCATGCTTAATTTACAACCATAAAATATATGCTCTAGTCTGTGCTAACCATACAGATATAAAGGCTATGTTTGAAATCATAGACATGATTAAAGGAAGTCGACAATCGTGTAGTGACATAAAAGACAACGATCGCAGTGCAGACTCAACGATGGTAGAGCCCCATCAACAAAACAAAGGAGCATCATGTGATGATAAAGTTCAAAACAAAGCAATCTCTCTGATAAGTGCTTCAGGAACAAACCTAACCCTTGATTCACTCTATGAGGTTGGCCCTTCCTGAGTTACCTTAAACCAAGAAGAATGCTGAGTCAAAAGTTCATCACAAGGACCCAGACAGACACGATGATTGCAGTTCAGACTCGACGATTGCAGTTTAGACTCGACGATTGTAGTTTAGACACGACGATTGCTGAGCAGACACAATGATTGCAATTCAAGCTCGATGAATGCAAAACAGACTCGACGAATGCAGAGCAAACTCAACAATCACAAAGGCCACCTCAACGATCGTAGTCCTCCCTAAGGACACGTTAGATCAGAAGGAGCTAAGGGAAAATTAGTATAATCCTCCTCAGTCAGATTCGTAGAGCCAATCAGAACTTGACACCTGCCCCACTAAGCAAAATGGAGAGAGGGAAGTTGCAAGTACAGTTTGAAAATGCCATTTTGAAATCATAAGTTCAAAAAGCTTATTTCTCTCCTTCTCTCTTCAAGCAGAAACCCTAACTCTTAAAGAAAGCTCAAACAACCATTCTCCCTGCAAAGAAATCAATGGTAGCTTCCAACATCATCTCTGACTACAGACTCTGCTTTGATGAGTTCAAAATAGCTGAACCCAAATTTTACAAAACTCTGACACTGATAAAGAAGGCTGGTCTTGAAGACGCTCTGGGTACGAGTACATGGATCTACCCGAAGCTGATAAAGGAGTTTTACAGGAATGGGGCATTCAAAAATAACGTCATCACCACGAGGGTCAAGGACGTGGAAATCAAACTCAGAACTAAGGATATCAACCTAGCCCTAGGCTTCATGTAACGCCCCCAAATCCGGGTATCTTTCAACCCGACAAATGGTGCTATACTGTACAAACATTCATACATTCATTCAATTGAAAAGTCTCAAAGAACGAACATAACTTCTATATATTTAAAGTAATATTTACATTTCCTAGGTTCTATACCCATTACAAAGGTTCTTTGTCATAATATCAATTACATTACAACAATAGACCTATACTATTACAAGACAGCTTAATAATCTACCTTAGCTTTTCCTTTATCCTTTTTTGATCCTTTGGGACGTTCAATCTTAGCTGCATTCATATGGTTCAAGCAAGAGTGAGCATAACTAGCTCAGCAAGTATAACAATTCAATAACAACATGCTTGACACATACGAATCGTATATCTTCAATAACTGAACAATAGTTATGAAGTACTATTGATAATACAAAATAGCACTTCATCTTTCTTTCTAAATGTTTTACAGTAATAACAATATTTAGTAAAACATTCACTCCGGTCAAGGACCTCGAGTATTCATTCTTTATTAGAAAAAGGACAACCCGAAACTAAGTCCGTAAGCCCGATATTACTTATGAGCACTTCTAGGTGATCAGTCTATTGTACTCTATGTTGATCAACACTACATCCATTAAACGTGTGTACGTTTAATCATTTGGCAACCTCACGTGCCTGTCGTTTTATTGACAAAACATTTTAACACCTCAGTCTTCTTTTGAAAACCATATCTATTAGTTAACAAAAGATAACAACATTTGATAATAGATGAATAGATTATCAATAATGCACGCAATATATCAAGTCTAGCCAAAGGAATTGGCTTTAACTTCAACATACCTCAATTCATGCGAAAGAATACATGAACTTCAAAAACTTGTTCAGATTGAACTGAGATAAGAGTTAGAATACTTGCCTTTAACGTCTGCTACGGTATATTAACTTTATGTTCAAGTCTTGCAAGTCTCTACAATACATGATCACATAATGCCTTACATTAGGTCACATATAATCAAGTATGTATATGACTATATCTTACCCTTCATCTCAATCTAATTGTGTATTAGATTCAGTTATTATCTGTTCTGGTTTATCATTATCCTTGTATTTATACTTGACTAGGTTATCTCAACCTTTATACAACATCCTTAAGGTTTAACAAAGTTTAGACAATGTTACATTACATTCCTTAGGTTGTGTTTACTTTTAAATCAATTAAAAACATTCATTACTATTCTTGTTACGAGGTTGTTTGATTGCTGGCATGACTTTATACTTACATCTCATACATGCGCAAGACACTGCGTTAATAGTGGCATTGTCCGAACTTGGCCATGGCGCTGAGTCCTACTTGGGGGGGCGCATGCATGCGCCACACTTCGAAAGGTTTTTTCATCGTGATACATGGTGATGCGGTGCCACCATTTGTACTACGGTTCGCTGCTATGAAGACGCACGCTTAAGGTGCTTTCGACACGTTATACGCCGCTGTGGCATGACCAAATTGGCCAATTGTTTAGGGGTTGGCCATGTGCGCCAACTCAGGCACTAGAAAAATATTCAGTCCTTGAATTTTTGTGAACTTCCCGGATGTATACCCTCTTCGTTATAAGTCTGAATTGGCTCGTTCAAAAGCCTACGGTTCACAAATTATGTAATCTACGTGTTCATGCAAGAATTTTATCTATTTGACTTCGTTTGCTAAAAATTCACCTATTGGTTCATTTTTAAAGAAAACGATAAACGTTCGTGAACGTTCAACGCTCGTTTCTTTGTTCTAAGTCAGAATCCGGTCATTTTCGAGTCCGCAACTCTTAAATGCTAAATTTGACTTGTCTCCATTGGAAAACAATGGTTCCGAGTTCAAACACAAAATTTGACTTATATTCCGAGAATATTACGAATTCGACGATTATCGTCCAATCGTGCAATTTCTGGCAAATCTTCATTCTTATGATTTTTTCAACATTACAAATGAATTGCATTAATCATGTGAACATCTCAACCTACTTATTACAATAACTTATATTCATTGTTGGTTTTTAGACTTATTTCTTCATGAGCTTATAACTTGTCAAATTATAAACTACTTAAGATTTCGTTGTTCATAACTTATGACCATTAAAGTTTCTTAATCATCATACCTTATATGTTCTAAACATATAACTTTACTTATGTATTCATGATACATATGATCCTACAAGTTCTTTTTTTCATCCACATCACTTTTCTTAATAAACTCATTACAAGTTCATAATTTTCATACTAAAACTCAAGGTTAACTTATAATAAGTTCATAACTTTTATAAGTTCAAATGACTTATTTCCAACTTATGCGGCTTAAGTTCATTGATTACTCATTCTTCTTACTTCTTAACATCCATGTTCCTTAATCCATACTTTTCTTATCAACCTATCATGGTAGAGATAGAAGATAAATGGAGAAGAAGTCTTACTCTTTGAAGTCTTTGTAAAGTAGCCTTCTTCTTCTTCTTACAAATGAAAGTAACTTATTGTAGCTTATTCTCTCTAACAATTAAGCACTTTGTAATATGTTGGATTATTTAAACAAGTGTTAAATGGCTAGCAAGGCTTCTCTATTTATAGAAATTGCAAAGCTAGGGTAGTTTAGTCATTAATTCAACCACCTCCTTAAGCCACCTCCTTACTATTCATTACTTGCTAATCACAACTCTTATCCTTTGCTTGGCCATTACTCTTATTACTTGGTCATTACTTCTAACTTGGTCATTACTCATTTAACCATATTAGTATGGTTTGCCCCATGGGTCATAATAATCCATTGGACTTTAACTTAGCTTAGATTAACATATCTTTTGGGCTTGCATTAATTAACTTATTCATTAATTAATATTGGGCCTTAACATTTTATTCACTTGGGCTTGTACCAATTGTTAACCAATCTTCCAATTCCATTAACATTACTTAATACCTATACATATTGTTTATGTATCATTTTTGTATTCTAATTCATATAGAATTTATATACGATATTTCATCCTTCATACAAACTCGTATAATACTTCGTATTATACTCGTTTTCATTACTTTGCACAATACTAAAGTATCATACAATTATTACTTACTCGTTACTACTTTGCCCTTCTTAACGTTTATAAATTAAGTCCGCAAGTGAAATATTACATTTTCCATAACTAGATTTTTATTACATAATACATCTTTCCTTGTCATTCTATCATTACGTATTTCTCAGAAATTCAAAAATAGATCCCGAGCAAAATACCGATGAATAGTGTTTTTCGGAAAACTTTTATTTTCGTCTTGGAAATTCAAACACTTTAATTCGTTCACGTAGCTCAAATACTACGACATTCTAACATCAATAGGTTATACAATGACAACCATCTTGTTAACACATAGAATAAAATTTTATTATTATTTAATTTAATAAAATCATTTTACAATAAGATCCGAATTTCTCCGTCGTTACATTCTTCCCCCCTTATAAAGATTTTGTCCCCAGAATCTCGTCTTACTTTAATCAAATAGTTGAGGAAAATTTTTCTTCATCTTTTCTTCTAATTCCCACGTTGCTTCTTCAGCATCGTGGTTCTTCCATAATACCTTTACTGATGGTATTACCATATTCCTTAGAACTTGTTCCTTTCTATCAATGATCTGCATCGGCGATTCTTCATATGTTAAGTCTTTCTCGATATTAATCGGCTTATACTCGATTACATGCTTATAGTCCGGCTTATATGGACGTAATACAAATACACGTGAAACACATTATGTATTTGTTCTATCTGGAGGTAATGCTATCACATAGGCTACCTCTCCCACCCGTTTTAATACTTCAAAAGGTCCTATAAACCTTGGACTTAACTTTCCTTTCTTTCCAAAGCGTATCTTTCTTTTCTAGGGAGATACCTTTAGAAACACATACGAACCCACCTCAAACTCTCGACTTAGTCTATGCGAGTCCGCATACTTCTTCTGTCTGTCCTGAGCTGTGACGAGACGCATCCGAATTAACTTTACCACATCCGCTGTCTGCTGCACCAATTCTGGTCCTAGCATCCTGCGTTCTCCCACCTCATCCCAACACAATGGTGTTCTGCACTTTCTTCCATACAGAGCTTCATAAGGCGGCATAGCTATGCTTGTATGATAACTGTTGTTATACACAAACTCTACTAGTGGTAGGTGATCATCCCAACTACCCTTGAAATCCATGACGCAAGACCTCAACATGTCTTCCAACGTTTGAATTGTTCTCTCGCTCTGCCCATCGGTTTGTGGATGATAAGCTGTGCTTAATTTCAGCTGTGTTCCCAACTGTTCTTGCAAACTCCTCCAAAAGTTTGATGTGAATCGTGGATCACGATCTGACACAATCGATACTAGTACTCCATGTCTGGAAATAATTTCCTTAACATAAAGTTTAGCTAACTGGTCTAAGTTATACTTGACCCTAATTGGCAAAAAGTGAGCCGACTTCGTTAACCGGTCCACTATTACCCAAATCGAATCGTATCCTTTATTCGTCGTCAGAAGTCCTACCACGAAGTCCATCGTGATATGCTCCCACTTCCATTCTGGAATCTCCAATGACTGTAATAAGCCACTGGGTCGTTGATGTTCGACCTTAACTTTTTGACAAGTTAAGCACCTACTCACATACTCTGCTATTTCTCTCTTCATGTTTGGCCACCAAAAACTCTGTCGAAGGTCTTGATACATCTTAGTGCTACCAGGATGTATCGAGTACCTCGAGCAATGAGCTTCTTGTAACACTTGTTCCTTTAATTCCGTCTCATTCGGAACCCAAATTCTTCCTTCAAATCTTAATAATCCCTCATTATCAAGACTATACTTAGTATCTTCCTTCTCGGATAACCGCTTCTTCATTTGGTTACACTCGTCAGTCTTGAGTTGTACATCCTTGACTCTTTCTACGATGGTAGATTGTATCCCCGTCGTAAAGAGTATCTGCCTCGAATCACTCGGCATCTTTACTTCTATTTCCATCCTATCCATCTCTGTTATTAACTCATTTTGAGCCGTTAACATAGATAACTTTTCCCGACCCTTCCTACTTAAGGCGTCGGCAACTACATTGGCCTTTCCAGGGTGATACAGGATTACACAATCATAATCCTTTATCAACTCTAGCCATCTTCTCTGTCTTATATTCAACTCCTTCTGAGTGAAGATATACTTTAGACTTTTATGGTCCGTATATATCTCACATTTTCCCCATAAAGATAATGTCTCCATATCTTTAGGGCAAACACTATCATGCCAGTTCGGATCATGAGTAGGATAAACTTTCTCATAATCCTTCAACTGCCGTGATGCATACGCAATAACTTTGACATGCTGCATAAGCACACAACCAAGTCCTCTATGCGAAGCATCACTATACACTACAAAATTTCCTGTGTCATCTGGCAATGACAAAACAGGCGCTTCACTTAATCTTTTCTTCAGTTCTAGAAAACTGTCTTCGCATTTATCCGTCTATACGTATTTCACCGTCTTCCTTGTTAAATTAGTCAACGGGGTAGCTATCTTTGAAAAATCTTGGATAAATCTTCGATAGTACCCTACTAATCCTAGGAAACTCCGCACCTCAATCGGTGTTTTCGGTTGTTCCCAATTCATTACTGCTTCTACCTTCGCTGGATCCACTGAAATCCCCTCTTAATAAATGACATGACCTAAAAACTGCACCTTTCCCAGCCAAAATTCACATTTGGTGAATTTCACATATAACTTCTCCTTCCTTAGTGTTTCCAACACTAATCTTAAGTGTTCAGCATGATCTTCTGGCGTCTTAGAATAGACTAGAATATCATCGATAAACACAACGACATTTAACTTGTCCAAATATGGTTTGAACACTTTGTTCATCATATCCATAAATGCAGCTGGTGCATTCGTCAACCCAAATGACATCACCAGAAACTCGTAATGACCATAACGAGTCCTGAATGCCGTCTTTGGTACATCTTCCTTCCTAACCTTCAACTGGTGATACCCCGTTCGCAAATCTATTTTAGAAAAATACTTTGCCCCTTTCAATTGATCAAAGAGATCATCGATCCTGGGTAATGTGTATTTATTCTTTATCGTTAACTTGTTCAACTCCCGATACAAAGCCTTAACGATCCATCTTTCTTCTTGACAAACAACACTGGTGCCCCCCATGGGAAAACACTTGGTTGAATGTACTTTCTGTCTAATAGTTCCTGTAGCTGAACCTTTAGTTCTTTCATTTCCACAGGCGCCATTCGGTACGTTGCCCTTGAGACTGGTGCCGCTCCTGGCATAATGTCTATCACAAATTCGATCTCCCTATCCAGCGGTAAACCCGGTAACTCACTTGGAAATACATCCATGAATTTGTTCACTATAGGTATTTGTTCCATGGTTGCTCCCACTCTCTGGGTATCAACAACATGGCATAGATAACCTACACATCCCTTCCTTAAAAGTTTTCTAGTTTGTGTCATCGTAAGGCAACACGAACGTCCTGGCGATTTATTACCGTAAAATACTACAGGAGGTTGCTTCAACGTCCTGATGCTCACACATTTCTTTTGGCAATCTATAATTGCTCCATGGTTAATCAACCAATCCATTCTGAGAATTATGTCGAATTCACTTAACTTTATCGGTATTAAATCTACCGATAACTTACAACCACGTACATCTACGCAACAACTCCTATGAATATCTTCAACAGGAATTATCTCTTCGTTCGCTACCTTAATGTTCAAAGGTATGGGCAATTTTTCGGGAAATAATTCTAGTCGTCTAGCAAAATCACATGCTATAAACGAACAAGTAGCACCTGAATCAAATAGCACATATGCATTTATGTTATTGATCGGAAAAATACCTGCAACTACATCCCCTGATGATACCACATCTTGGACCGTCATATTAAAAGTGCGGGCCATTGATTTACCCAGCTGAGCTGGACCACTAATAGCCAACTTACCGCTATTAGTTCCCTTATTTCCTTATGTCCCCTTCTTCGGGCAGTTCTTCGCTATGTGGTCAGTTGATCCACATACAAAACATCCTTGATTTTTCTTCGAATTTGGACAGTTAGGCGAAATGTGCCCTTCCTGTCCACAATTATAACCTATTGCCTTTCCTTTGAGATAGACTCCTAAGTGAGTCTTCCCGCAGGTTTTACAGGCCTCCATCCTCCTCTTAGAATCCCCTTGTTTTACTCCAGTATTCCCAGAGTTAAAGCCCTTCCTCTTTTGACCGTTGCCACTTCCACTGGCTCCCTCGTTC
Source organism: Panax quinquefolius (assembly GCA_020205615.1). NCBI lineage: Eukaryota > Viridiplantae > Streptophyta > Magnoliopsida > Apiales > Araliaceae > Panax > Panax quinquefolius. Next base: position 66,711,299 of record CM035165.1, on the reverse strand, counting down.
TTGATTCCTCCATCAACCTTGCCCTTGTTTTTCTTATCCTTGTGGTACTGGCTGAGAGCCTCATTCCCACCTTCAGCAATTATTGCCTTTTCTAATATGGTTCCGAAGGAAGTACTTTGGAACACAGAGATTCGGCTATAGAGCCGTGGTTTCAAGCCCCGTCAATCTTCTAGCCTTTCTCACTTGGTGTCCACTTGATGTGGAGCAAATCGTGCGATTCATTAAACTTAGCAAAGATCTTGGGAACCTATCATATCCCCTTGTTTCAATTCAAGAAACCTCATTTCCATCCTCCCTTGCATACTCGTGGGAAAATAGGTCTCAAAGAAAATCTCCTTGAACCTCTCCCACGTTAGGTTTCCTATATCGGCCCTAGCCTGGTTTGCCTCCCACCAGAAGTTGACCTCTCCTTTCATTAAATAGGTTGCAAAAGCAACCTTTTAACCCTCCTCAACATTTGCTATTACAAATTCTTTCTCGATTTCTTTTACCCAAGTCTGGGCTTCTATAGGGTCTGTAGTTCCTTTGAACTTCGGCGGACCTACACTTTTAAAATCCTTAAAAGTAGTAGCTCTTACTACTCTAGGAATCACGGGTACATTAGCCCCCGTTCTATTAAATGCAGCCGTTAAAAGATTAACGAACTCCTGCATTAGATTAACCGGACCACCCTCCGGTTGGTTAACATTAGTGCCTTGATTTCGTTGTCTCCTTCTTAGCGGCATTTTGCTATTAAGAAAACAACACATCATTATTACTTTATTCTTGGTAGTTTGTTATTATTTGTAATAAAATAATAACTTATACTCATTACTCAATATATTCCATAAAAAGACTTATATTGATTCATAACTTGTAGTATAACACTACATTGTTTACATTACTCAGTCTTAGCTGATTACATTACCATCCCGCAATTACTTTCCAAAAATTGGGATTTACAAAAGACTACCCTTTGTTATACAAAAGAGGGTTTTACGTCACTACTAGATACATAATATTTACATATCTAAACTACTCTAGCTATTGCTAGATTACATATGCCGTAAGGCATTCTCAAAATCTTTGTTGGCCAGACCGGCAATAACATCTCTACTGATAGTGTGTCGGGTCTGTCCTACTTCTACCGGATACCCAGCTACCTGCTGCTGGAAATCCACATGAGAACTCCTATGTATATAGGACATCCTCTCCAACTTCGTTGTTTAGTCTTTAGCTCCTGCTTGAGCTCAAAGACTTCACATCTCAGCTCTTGGACCTTGTCCTTAGCTAGAATTCTATCATCGTGCTCCTCTTCCCACATTCCCTCCATGCTAGTCTTGTCCTCACAGACAGCTTGGAGTTCCTCTTTCAACTCCTTAACCTCTTGGCAGTAATGGACATTCCTATCCAATAACCGACATAAACAAAGGCTCTTCATCGATTCCCCCGTAGACAATTCCTCTGTAGGTGGAACCTGGTCAAAGGACATCACGTCCACCTCCTCCTCTAGCATGCCATCAAATATAGACATGTAGTCTAAATCATCCGAGTCTCCAGACTCGATTGTCACCACCTCTGGTTCTCATCAGCACGGATTTGGTAGTATCTCTACCCGATTAACCGAATCCTCGCTCACTACATGTATGTCTCTATACATATCATTTTCTCCTGACATCTACAATAAAACAATATAGTTTGATTAATACACGTCAGTAAAACAATAAAAACACATAACATAATATAATGCATTTTTATAAGGTTACTTTCCATCTTTTACTTCTTTATTCTTTCTTAAGGTTCTACTTTCCCCCTTAAGTTTTATAACCTAGGCTTGGATACCAACTTGTAGCGCCCCCAAATCCAAGTATCTTTCAACCCGATAGATGGTGCTATACTATACAAACATTCATACATTCATTCAATTGAAAAGTCTCAAAGAACGAACATAACTTCTATATATTTAAAGTAATATTTATATTTCCCAGGTTCTATACCCATTACAAAGGTTCTTTGTCATAATATCAATTACATTACAACAATAGACCTATACTATTACAAGACAGCTTAACAATCTACCTTAGCTTTTCCTTTATCCTTTTTCGATCCTCTGGGACATTCAATCTTAGCTGCATTCATATGGTTCAAGAAAGAGTGAGCATAACTAGCTCAGCAAGTATAACAATTCAATAACAACATGCTTGACACATACGAATCGTATATCTTCAATAACTGAACAATAGTTATGAAGTACTATTTATAATACAAAATAACACTTCATCTTTCTTTCAAAATGTTTTACAATAATAACAATATTTAGTAAAACATTCACTCCGGTCAAGGACCTCGAGTATTCATTCTTTATTGGAAAAAGGATAACCCGGAACTAAGTCCGTAAGCCCGATATTACTTACGAGCACTTCTAGGTGATCATCCTATTGTACTCTATGTTGATCAACACTACATCCATTAAACGTGTGTACGCTTAATCATTTGGCAACCTCACGTGCCTGTCGTTTTACCGACAAAACATTTTAACACCTCAGTCTTATTTTGAAAACCATATCTATTAGTTGACAAAAGATAATAACATTTGATAATAGATGAATAGATTATCAATAATCCACACAATATATCAAGTCTAGCCAAAGGAATTGGCTTTAACTTCAACATACCTCAATTCATGCGAAAGAATACATGAACTTCAAAAACTTGTTCAGATTGAACTGAGACAAGAGTTAGAATACTTGCCTTTAGCGTCTGCTATGGTATATTAACTTTATGTTCAAGTCTTGCAAGTCTCTACAATACATGATCACATAATGCCTTACATTAGGTCACATATAATCAAGTATGTATATGACTATATCTTACCCTTTATCTCAATCTAATTGTGTATTAGATTCAGTTATTATCTATTTCGGTTTATCATTATCCTTACAGTTATACTTGACTAGGTAATCTCAACCTTTATACAACATCCTTAAGGTTTAACAAAGTTTAGACAATGTTACATTACATTCCTTAGGTTGCGTTTACTTTTAAATCAATTAACTTTCTATTCTTTGTAATTAAAAACATTCATTACTATTCTTGTTTTCGAAGGTCAGTCTTTAAAGATGGCTTTATACTTACATCTCGCATGTTGTACAAGCGTTAATATAGTGGCATTGTCCCGGACTTGGCGCTGCGGCGCGAGTCCTTACTTGGGGGGACGCGCTGCGGCGCCACACTTTAGAATGTTTTTGTATTGTACATAGCGCTGCGGCACCACCATTTGTACTATGGTGGTATTTGCGGCAGACGCTGGGCCAGCAGTGTGCTTTCGGACACCGTTATATTACTGTGACATGGCGTGACCAAATTGGCCTAGGGTTGGTGCCGTAGCGCTAACTCTGTGCACCAGAAAAAAAATTCAGTCCTTGAATTTTTGTGAACTTCCCGGACGCATAACTTCTTCGTTATAAGTCCGAATTGGCTCGTATAAAAGCCTACGGTTAACAAATTACGTAATCTACGTGTTCATGCAAGAATTTTATCTATTTGACTTTGTTTGCTAAAAATTCACCTATTGGTTCATTTTTAACGAAACGATAAATGTTCGTGAACGTTCAACGCTCGTTTCTTCATTCTAAGTCGGAATCCGGTCATTTTTGAGTCCGTAACTCTTAAATGCTAAATATGACTTGTCTCCATCGGAAAATAATGGTTCCGAGTTCAAACACAAAATTTAACACAAAAGTTACCTCCTTACTATTCATTACTTGCTAATCACAACTCTTATCCTTTGCTTGGTCATTACTTCTAACTTGGTCATTACTCATTTAACCATATTAATATGGTTTGCCCCATGGGTCATAATAATCCATTGGACTTTAACTTAGCTTAGATTAACATATCTTTTGGGCTTGCATTATTCATTAATTAATATTGGGCCTTAACATTTTATTCACTTGGGCTTGTACCAATTGTTAACTAATCTTCCATGTCCATTAACACTACTTAATACCTATACATATTGTTTATGTATCATTTTCGTATTCTAATTCATATAGAATTTATATACGATATTTCATTTTTCATACAAACTCGTATAATACTTCGTATTATACTCGTTTTCATTACTTTGCACAATACTAAAGTATCATACAATTATTACTTACTCGTTACTACTTTGCCCTTCTTAACGTTTATAAATTAAGTTCGCAAGTGAAATATTACATTTTCTATAACTAGATTTTTATTACATAATCCATCTTTCCTTGTCATTCTATCATTACGTATTTCTCGGAAATTCAAAAATAGATCCCGAGCAAAATACCGATGAATAGTATTTTTCGGAAAATTTCTCGGAAAACTTTTATTTTTGTCTTGGAAATTCAAACACTTTAATTCGTTCACGTAGCTCAAATACTATGACATTCTAACATCAATAGGTTATACAATGATAACCATCTTGATAACACATAGAATAGAATTTTATTATTATTTAATTTAATAAAATCATTTTACAATAAGATCCGAATTTCTCCGTCGTTACATTCGTCCCCCCTTATAAAGATTCTGTCCCCAGAATCTCATCTTACTTTAATCAAATAGATGAGGAAAATTTTTCTTCATCTTTTCTTCTAATTCCCACGTTTCTTCTTCAGCATCGTGGTTCTTCCATAACTAATGATATAAAGGAATCAGGGATTCCAGGAAACATGTCAGTCGTTAAAGAGACTGAAGAGGAAGAGGAAGAGATCAACAAAGAAGAACCCCCACTGCTCTGGTCAAGAAAAGCATGGGAAGAGAAAGCTAAAGGCTAGAGTGGCAGAAGAACCTCAAGGGTCTACCACTGATATACCTGTAGAGTCCTCTGATATTGAGACTCTGCGGATCCTAAGAAGAAAAGAACAGCAGGCTGAGGCAGATGAAGACAAAGCTACCATATCACAGCTGCTGAAGAAGAACAAAATCTATCACAAGTCCAAGAGGCCATCTGTCTCTTCGATCGTAGAGTCTTTACCGATCGTAGAGTCCAGACTGAACACCTCGAATAAAGAAGTTACTGCACCAGATGCTCTGGCTGATCAACAAGACAGAGCTGAAGCTCAAGAAAGTCCTGAGGCTGTGGCTCAGCCTAGAAAACCAAGACGAAAATTGGTTAAAAAGTACATCCTTGTCAATGAAGGAGTACTCAAAGAGGAAGACAAAAAGATGGCTGCTGAAAAGGAACTATCCAATGAAATCCAAAAGGACATAGCTCAAGCTGAGGGGGAGATACCTGAAGTTCTCACCCTAGAAAATGCTCCAGCTGAGGGGGAGCTACTAGCCCTGCAGATGGATGATCATGTTGAGGGGGGAGCCTCATGATATCCCCATGACAGAAGAAGTTGAGGCTGTGGCTCAGCCTAGAAAACCAAGATGAAAATTGGTTAAAAAGTACATCCTTGTCAATGAAGGAGTACTCAAAGAGGAAGAAAAAAAGATGGCTGCTGAAAAGGAACTATCCAAAGAAATCTAAAAGGACATAGCTCAAGCTGAGGGGGAGATACCTGAAGTTCTCACCCTAGAAAATGCTCCAGCTGAGGGGGAGCTACTAGCCCTACAGATGGATGATCATGTTGAGGGGGAACCTCATGATATCCCCATGACAGAAGAAGTTGCTCCTGCAGAAAATGAGAGAGAACCAGAGAAAGAACAAAATGAAGCCATTGATATAGTGGAATCCTTGAACGAAGACAGAGAAGAGGACGAAGATGATGAGGTCGAGATCATAACTGTGGGCTGTAATGGGTATAGAAAAGCTAACTACGAGCAGCTGTTCTCCTATCTACTTATAATAAAATATTGAACAGTAATTACTGTAACAATTATCTGCTTCACCTGCACTCATGGAGAAAGCTATTATTGTATTAATGTTTGTTTGTGATGCAATGACTATTGAACATGTGTGATAATGTGATTAGATTATGTGCTGACTGCGAAATGCAGTATTATATGTTATAGTATATTGTTCTAATCGAACGAATGATCTGATTAATGATAGGTCGTGATATAAAAGATTAAACTAAGTTGCGTATTGTAAGCAGCACATCAGGCAAGTATCCTATCTTTGCATTTTCTTTATGCAATGGACATGAGTAATAATGTTTCAGAATTATATTATTACTGTACATATTATTAACCCTTTATTATATACGCTCATTGATTATCAACATGTTAGTATATGGTAATTCAGATATATATTTTGTTCGATAATTTCTATAAATGGTTATACAAGTGTCCCCACTTGGATAATCATTGCATTTAACCTCATGTTGATACACCTTTGTTAAATACCCGTATATATATGTTGAATTATAGATTATTATTGAACAAGATAAAACCTTAATATTATCTAACCGAATTGATTTGGTTTGGAACCCCGACAAGTATGAACATCCCTTACACGGGAAAACTTTTATGCGCCCAAGGCGGACAGAGTGAACGATCCTATCGTTCTCGCATGCGATGTTGATCGTCTGAGGTACAATCTAGGGTGATCACCCCGGTGCGTTCGTAAGTTATGACGGTTTCTGAGATGAAGTTCGCATTTAACCTTTTGAAAATGAAAACAATGTTCATAGTATGTCCCCTTAACCCTATTTATAGTCAGTCCGTAGTTTCAAACATTTTGAAAGAGGGTTGTTATGTTATTATTATCGGTTTAGATTACTTCACAACTATTGATTTGTTGTAGAAGGGTAGTATAAAGAAAACATTTAAATTTTTTCAGCGTATATATATATATATATATATATATATAATTGTTATTACTTGCTGGGCACTCAAATGCTCATCCTTGCTTAATTTAAATATTTTTCAACTAAGTGTGAACAACCTGAAGGCTCTGTTAAGAACAAGGGAAAGAGAAAGGTTGCTGAATGAGTTCAATGTTATCTTATGTAATAGTTTAATATTATTAAGACAATATTATATATTTATTATCACGTATTGTAAGGAATGATTAAAGGTTACGTACTTGGGAGCTAGACTTTGATAATTATGTAAAGCAAGTTTAATATTTATATTATTGTTATTATTATTAGTATTATTTCGCTCATAGAAATGGTATCGTGAAGCACTGAATTCGGGTTTCAAGTACCTGGATTTGGGGGCCTTACAAATATTCTTACTGTCGGAGAATATTCGTACGACGACACAACCATTTGTGGGCCCCATAACAGAATATTTGTCAGATGAAGATAACGACAAGTTTGAGTTTTTATAAATAACGATGTAGTTATTACTGATTAACCTTTGTTAGAATATCAAATTGGTTAAAATACGAATACGTGTCGTTACAAAGTAGCACTGCGGTATTGCACAATATTTTGAATTATTGATTCTTACGTAAGAAGGCACTACTCAATAATTTATTACGGTAATTCTTATTCAATATTTTATTTTATTGATTCAATAATTGCTACGTTGATATTTTATATTATTGTTGTTTCAATAATTGTCACTGCACAGTATCTCTATTATCAGATCAATAATTCATATTATTTGAATAATATTGTTAGATAGTATTATTGGCAATGTCTAAGGAAGTTCTGTCTAGGAAAGGGGTTTGGTCACCTAATTGCGCGCCAATAAGGAGAAATCCTTATCGGAAAGCCTCTCTTTCTTGGAAACGACCTGGTTGTCATAATTGTAATTCTGTAATATTATTTGTGAATAATTAATTATTGATTTATATGATAAGGAAATATTTATTTTATGTGGATATAAATGATGGATAGGGAAATATTTATTTTGTGTGGATATAAATGAAGGAATTAATGCTGAGGTGTTTTATCAGTATTTTGTCGGAATGGAGGAACTCTTAGAAAAGAGTCAATTATTGAAAATTGATATTTTATCTTACATTATAAATATATAATGTGGTTATATAATAATATAATAATGGTGATATTTTCACACTAAATTCACGGTGCATGAATCAAATGAGAGAAATCTAGAAATCAAAAGAAGAACAAAATATGGGATTTTCAGAAAAATTAGTTTATTACTTGATTTTATAAAATCCATAACTCTTTGTGTATAATGAGTTAGGAGATGAGCCATATATCAAAAGAAAGCCCTGAAAGTAAGCTAAGCATGAAATGTGAATCACCCAAATATTCTTTGTGGATTTTTTCGTGATATTTGTTTGAGTGAAACTGGTACGAGGGACTTATAGTCCGAAAATCAAATCAGTGTTCTTGAAGCTCTATTGCGTGAGTTATAACTTTAATCCGACCGTTGGATCGTTGTTATTTTTGGATATGTTATACATATATAAGTTGAGTATATGTCCACAAATTTTGAACCTTTAAAAATTAACGTATGATTTGTTATAAATTTTAAGAGGTGTTGAAAATTATCCGTATGTGAATTTCGGTCATTTTTCGTTTGAAATTTTGAAAAACTTAAACTTTCAAGGTTGTAGAGAATTTAATTTCCTATGGAATGGACATAAAATTCGTATTTTTCTAATAAAAGTGCTATTTATTATGAATTATTGAAGTTGCAGAAATAAATGTTTTTATTAAAAACATGGGTGGGCCCCATTTTTGTATTTTTTGGAAAAGTGCTGAATTGGTGGGCCCCACTTATGGTGGCTGATTATTTGGGCAAAGATGGTGGGCATAGAATTTTTGTAAAAAATATTAATTTATTAAATTTTAGTCTACAATGGCGTTCTAGCATTTTCCTATAAATAGGGTGCTTAGTTAGAATAGAAAATCACACCAGAAACAAGTTTTCTCTCTCTATATATATTATCGAGCGTATTTTGTGAGTATTTAGATACTTTAATAGTTGCTATTAAGTGCAAGTTTTCTTCGGCATTACATCCGAAATTTTAGCTAGAAGTACTATTCTTTTGAGGTAAGGGATAGTAAGGGATGTTGTTTTCTTCGTAAATGATATTATTTCTTTTGATATCATTATACCGAAATGTTGATATGAATTTTATTGTGAAAATTTACCTTTTCGTGTCGGAGTTACTATTCATGAGTTACTATTCACGAGTTACTATTCACATGGTACTATTCACGACAAAATTGGTTTCTTTTTTCTTACCAAATTATCATTTATTTATGAATCTTACTCTTGAAATTAAATTCATGTTTTGATCCTATTGTTTTTATTATCATTTATAACATTTTTATAATCCTAGTGATGAAATTTCTCTTTGACTTGAGTGTAAAGATGGGTAGATTATTGGTATGATCGTGACTATGGGTTTTCTTTGGCCAGTAGTTCAAAGTTGAACTATTGACTGGTATGATCATGACCATTGAATTTACAATTGAATATCTTTAGCTTAAGTGCAAATGTGAATTGATCAACATGGTTATAATTATTGTTTAAATTCTGAAATGATTATATATTTCTTTGAGATATTAATATCTTTGGCCTGTAGTGCAAAGATGACCTGTTGTTGAATATCTTTGGCATGTAGTGCAAAGATGATCTGTTGTTGAATATCTTTGGCCTGTAGTGCAAAGATGACCTATTGTTGAATATCTTTGGCCAGTAGTGCAAAGATGAATTGTTGATGAATATCTTTGACCCGTAGTTCAAAGATGAATTTATCAGTATGATTATGAACATGAACTGTGATTTGGTATAACCATGATCTTTGATGTTTCAGGTAAATACAGGTGATGAAAATTATCTTCGTCCTGAATACGAAAAGGAATTTAGAACCACAATTATGATTATGAGTTATTCACATGATTGTGGACATGAACTGTTGATTGATGTTACATGGGTAAAATATTGTTGGTGGACTTTTAACATGGAGAAGATAATAGACTTTATGGTCTATTTGACTCTTCTAATGGATTGCTCGTTTCGCTGCAACTATGGTTGAAATTTTTGATCATCTACCATATGTTCTAAATCTCTGATTCATTATTGGCGAAGGCTATTGATAATTTAATTATCTTTAGTCATGATATTCTTTACTGGGCTAGTTGTGCTCACCCTTTTGCTTCACAATTCCTTTCACGTAATAAGAGTATAGCTGGGTCGAGCGGGGGTAACAGGGGAATATAACGGTGATCTCTAGCTGTGGAGGTTCTCCCTAAACAGTATAAAAATAATTTTATTGAGAACTTTAGAATAGTGTGTTGTATTTTATACATCATTTAGTAGTTATATTTGGTGAATCAAATAGGGTGAGGCGAACCCAACGTTGGAAGGGTATTTTGCCACCATCATACAAGATGTCTAATTACATGTGACTTCGTGTTATCATAAGACAAGGTTGTGCACATCCACTTGCTGAGTATATCTACGAGCATTACCTATATAATCTTGGAGTTTAGATGAAATAAAATTCTCAATTAGAGACAATGGAGATAATTATATGTCAAGAGAAGACTCACCATTGGAAAGAATATGATAGCAATCTTCTCATTTTTCTTTGGGGTCTATTGGGTCAACCAAGGATAATTTTCCAGTTTTATAATATCTATTATAACTTAAATGCATGGCCTCCCATGTACGAAGGTTTCCTTAAGCATTTTCCGAATATTTTAATTTCTAAAACCGTTATGGACTGTACCTTTATGTAAGGTGTTATTGTGACGTGCTATCAAATGTTGGGATGAGAGTCACAGTTGGTATATATTTGTATCAAAACTCACAACATATGTGTTGTTGTATTTTGCACGGCAATTGTAATAATAAAGTTGTAGTTATTTTCTATACCATGTATTTGGCGACTCAGAATGGGTTGGGTGATGTATACCTATTTTGGGGGCGTCACAAATAATACTTTAATCATTTACTAATATTACTAATCACTTAATAATATTTTAATCATCTTTTAATATTATTAACCTTTTAATAATATTTTAATCTTCAACAAATATTATAAATCATGTAATAATATTTTATTTAATTAAGAATATTATTAATCATTTAATAATATTTTAATTATCGATAATATTTTTAGTCTCGATATTATTAACCTTTTAATAATATTTTAATATAATATTATTAATTATTTATTAATATTTTAATCATTTATTAATGCTTTAATATAACATTATTAATCATTTAATAATGTTTTAATTTAACTTTTAATGTAAATATTATTAATTACTTAATAATATCTTAATATAATATTATTAGTCTTATAATATATTTTATTCATTTATTAAACAAATAAACAATTTATTTTAATTGTTTACCCTTTAATAACTCTTTTATTTGATAACCTTAAAATGCCATAAATATAACATTTCATTAAAAATGACCAAATTACCCCTTAAAAATCGATTTCTTCATATCAATGGTATTTGGAATGAAAAATTACCTTATACCTTTTTAACACTACATTATATTTTAAACCTATTTACACATAAATCAACCATTTACATGAAAAATACCAAAACAAATCCTAAATTGTTTCTTTTCTAGGATTTGACAGATTATAACTCCCTTATGAATATATATTTTTCCTGAAAATTTTAAAAGTCATTTACTATTTTTAATTAGTCTAAAACAGCCGGATATTGCAACATTTTTAATAACTCAAAATTGTGTCCAAATATTCTGAAATTTTTAGGGTATAGTCTTATCACATATATGTGCTCCCTGTAAAACTTTCACAATTTTTAGAGTTAACCACAAAGAGTTATTCAAGATCACGTTTAAAATAGTACTTTCTTGTAAAATCCATAACTTTCATTCTACACATCCAAAATTATCCATCTTTGGACAAAACCTACATAACTTATCATAGTATCAAATTTTTCCAGCATTTTTAAAGCACAAAAAGTGGACGAAACAGTCCCAACAAGAAATTGGCTAGAAACTTTGTTTTCGCTTTTTCCTATTTCTTTACAATTTTGACTGTTTTACTGAAATAACCATCATGGCTTGTAAAATCAATATTTCTGACTGCTACCACTTGGGTTTAACATTTAACTTACATATCTAGCACCCCTATTTGACGGATCACAAAAAGAAGTGGTAGATTTCAAATGTTAGTTGATCAAAGTGAACATAAATTAGGGTTTCTAGTCTCTTATACTACATGAAAACCGGTTATTTCTGACGAAATTATCCTCGACGGAATCATTACGTCGATATTAATCTATTTATGACAGAATAATCCATCGCAACTAATTCCCTCACAACTAATATACTTTCGACGGAAGTCAAAAGTAGTATTCCCTCCATGGCACGAGCTTTCCCGCCAGCGCAAAACCTAATTGAAAGTAGTATGCACACAAGCTAATCATGTTTGATGATAAAGCATATACTTTGAAACAATCTTATTCATTTATTAATAAAAAGTATTAATTTATTAAAGGCTTTTAATTATCTACATGATGCTGTTTTATAATATGTGATAAACCCATAGTTTTAAGCAATGCTTTTAGAATAATGATGATGATCATTCTAATGAGATCTAAATTCTTAGAAAGCTTAAAACTAAAATAGTTCCCAATCATTGGATTACTAAATTGGGGATTAGTGAATCCGGATAGATTGGTACATACGTTACTTGCTCATTGGATGAGGATGATTGATCTCATGATCATTTGTGTGGAGACACTAAAGCAAGTATGTAGGTGCTTATTAGAGAATAAGTTCCTTTGAGCGTGGCTCGCTAAGGAATACCTAATGGAGTTTTATTTTGCTGTCAATAGGAATTCTGTAGTGATGATAGTAGTACAAGTGATCCTTGGACTTGAGATCATCATAGTATCTTGTGTATGATGAGTTATACTTTGACTTATTCCTTAAGACCCTTAGGGTATATCAAAGGGTATGCTTGGGTATAATAAGTTGTACATGGAGATAATGTATGATCAATAAAGAATCTACCACTTCTAATAAAGAAGAGAAATGTCCTATGTGATTCGATAAATGACAACCCAGTGAGTCCTTGGCGGCGAATGAAATTAGAAAGGAGTTTCTAATTTGCATTATTTGAGTTGTGCATTTAAGGATCGAAATACATATAATTAAATAAAATAAGACTTGTGATAGAATTCCATGTCTTATATTTAATTGGGACATTGTATGGTGGAAGGATTGAATTATGCGGTAACTATTTACTCAAAGGTTCTTTAATGATTAATGTTGAAATCTATATTATCCGGAAAGTCGTTGATCATTTAGGGAGGCTTATCCCTATTGTAGAATAAATATTATTTATTTAAATAAATTAATTGTTTAATTTATTTATTTAAATAAGATTAGAATTATTCTAATTGATTTATTCTGTAGGTTTAATATGGAGAACCTAAAGGGTCACACCATAAAAGGAAGAATAATTATTTAAGAAGTTAATGGCATAATCGTAATAATATGTTAAGTATATTTAATTTAATCTATGGTGATAGAATAAATTAAATAGCTTAAATATTTATTATTTAATATTTTAGAAATATTAAATATAAATTAATAAGAGGAGTCTTATTAATATTATTACAATTATTATTATTTTAATTTCTAAAAGTGTTTAGGAATTAATTTAATATAAGTACTCTCATTTATTCCTAATAAGATTAGGAGGTTAAATTAATTAAAAGAGTTTAATTAATTATCCCTAATAAGATTAGGGAGCTTAATTAATTAAATAAAACCCAATTCTTTAATTGTTAAGGTGGGTTGCCCACATCTATTAATAAGAGGAGTCTTATTATGGGTGAATGGGGATGTTGACTTTTTCAACATACGACATAATTCCAATTGTTGAGAGAGTACACCCTTTCTATAGAGATAGAAAAACTAGGGTTTAGCCAACCACCCCTTCTTCTTGAATTTTCTTCTTCCTTGGTGGATCACCTCTAGAGGCCAAACATATGGGTGGCTAACGTTGATCAAAGGAAGGAACAAAACCCCGGTGGATTCAAGTTGAACGCGAAAGGATTTGGAGGTGAACTTGTACCTGAGGAAGCTCGATCTTCAAGGGTATGATTTTATTTTTTATCTTTTCGTTTAATTAATAATTGTGCATAAAGGGTGATCCGGGTATATGGTTTGTAAATTTTTAAACTCTGATTTTACACGCTTCCGCATTATTTTGCAATTTGATTGCGCACATGAATATTACAAACCTAACAGTGGCATCAGAGCCAAACCTTTATGCGAATTATTAATTGTTTTAATTTAATATCTATATTGATATGTGTTTAGAACAATTTAATTGGGCATAATTTTATTGTATAAAATTTAATAAATAAATAAAAAAAAAAGGACGTGAATCATGAAAAGTGGCCAGGATCAATTTTTTTTTTGAAAAGGGCACCATGTTATCACGTGGCCCAAGAAAAACCGGACTGGCGAAATTTTTTTTTTTTTTGATTCAAGCTGGCACGGATTTCAAGAGAAACAGAATTTTTTTTTAGAGTGCACGGAAATCAATGACTGCATGATTGGTTAATGATTGCATGATTGGTTAATGATTATCACGGAAATCAAGGACAGATTAATCATTATCTAATGATTATATAATGATATATATATATATATATAATACTGTTATGCACGGAATTTTAAAAAAAAGGTACAAGTTGCCGTTTTTTTTTTTTTGTTCAAAGGATGGCACGGTTTTATATATATATATATATATATATATTATTATTATATATATATATATATATATATAATAGTTATATATATATATATATATATATATATATATATTATTCTTTATTATTTTATAATTAAAATAAAATATTTATTTAAATTTTAAAATAAAAGTTTATTTTAATATTAAAATAAAATGTTTATTTTAATTTTAAAATTAGAATTTCATGCTAACTAATTGGAGTTGAAATTGGATTTTATTTTCTAAAATAAAGGAGTTTATTTGTGAATAGGGAAGTAAATCTATCTTTTCTTAAATAAAGGAGTTTGTTTAGATATGAAATAAGATTTCATATTATTCAAAATAAAAGAGTTTATTTGTGAATAGGAAAGAGAATCCATGTTTCCTTAAATAAAGGAGTTTATTTAAATATGAAATAAGATTTCATATTATTCAAAATAAAGGAGTTTATTTGTGAATAGGAAAGAATATCCAAGTGTTTCCTTTAATAAAAGATTTTTTTTTACATGGAATTGGATTCCATAATTAATTAAAATAAAAGAGTTTATTTTAATTAAATTTTTTATTTTTTTACATGGAATTGGATTCCATAATTAATTAAAATAAAGGAGTTTATTTTGATTAAAGATTTTGATTAAAATAAAATAGTTTATTTTATTCAAAATTGGATAAATTAAAATAAAATAGTTTTATTTTGATTTAAATTTGGATTAAAATAAAGGAGTTTATTTTGATTCAAAATTAGATTTTATACTAACTAATTTTGCCCATTAAATGATATCAATATATATATTAAATGTTTATTATTCATATGATGAATGTTATTTATTGATGCATATGATGATATGTATGATAATAAATGGGATTGATTATGGACTATTGACGATGCGATTGGATTTTATTTTAGTTGGATGCATGAATGTATGGGTTTTATTAAATGGGAATTCTGCGTGCCTCGTCTTCTCTAATTTTTCTTAATGTAAATTCTATCTCCCTCCTATGTACTTTCCTCGATTAACGATCAAGGTTTCTATTTATTTTAAATAGTTTTGTAATAGGAATAGTTAGAATTAATTTTGAAAAATTGGAGATCAAGGAGCAAGGCGCTTGAAAACCCGTTTATAATCGAGCAGGGTTTAAATGTAATAGTTATATTTAAATATTATTTCTTGCACCCCTAGGGTTTGACCTTTTGGTTCACTTGGTGGCTCTAGTGAACCAAACTAGAATAAAAGTCCATAATCAATCCGGGTAGAATATAGTATTCTATATGTGCATGCTTATACTATATATATTATATATTATGCAAACATGCTTCGCATGTTAATTAATATGACGCGTATTTTATATATATATATATATATGCATGCGCGCTAAACAAGATGAGACAAATTAATAACAAACCCCTCAAATTTTTATATTAAGTCCTAAGCGTTCAAAGATATTTGGAATATCGAACGTCGCCTTCTAGCATGATAAAATTAATAGAGTATTAAATATTTAATATGAGTTTGTTGTGTCACCACAAGGCAAGTATTAAGTATTTAAGATGTTAATTTATCACATTTGATGCTTATAAAGAAAATTGAACAATATTGTTTTGTTGTGTCACCACAAGGATGATATTTTTCTTTTTTGAATATATGGAGTGCTAGGTCGGACTTAACTTGGATAATTTTGATTCGGATGTGCCACCACTTGATCAAAATAATCTAAGAGGCAAAATACAAGGAGTTGCATAGTTGATGTAATTGACAAAAGTTGTCTACCTATTTATTTATATATAGTTTGTTGTGTCACCACAAGGCTATATACATTTGAAATGGGATCCTTATTCTCACTAGCAAATCTTTAATTAGATTTTGCCGAACTATATAAGTGAGGTAATATAGTTTGAAGAAAATAGTGGGAGATACCAATTTAAAACAAGACCTAATTTATTTTGGTAATTAATAAAAGAATGTATGTTAAAATGTTGTTAATTACAAATTCATTTACAAAATTTTACAATGTCTAAAATTACTATTTGCTGAAGCATATTAGATGCTAAATTAACGGGCCAAATTAAGCAGTTGGTTAAGGAATTTGAGAATAGTTCTCATGTTTGAAAAGCTATCTTATGTCTTAATCGCCTATCCTCGCAATGGTTGTAGACAATGCCTCGAGGGAAGACATTGCTACTTTTAGAAAGTGGCAAGATGATGCACCGTTGGCTCGATGCATCATGCTCGCATCCATGAGTAACGAGCTTCATGTCAAGATGAAACTATGGATGCTCCTACTATATTCCTGCACATCAAGTAGTTGATGGTGAGGAAAGTGGGACCGATAGATATCGAGATATCTAAGGAGCTCTTACGATCTAGAATGGCCAATGGCACTAAAGTATGCAGACAAAAAAGTTCTTAACATAATCAATTTGATTGATCAATTAGGACAATTGGTTTTGTCATGGATGGAGAGTTGAGCCAAGATTTGATCTTGCACTCACTCCGGACTCCTTTCAATTGTTGTGAATTTTCATATGAACAAGCTAAATATCGGCCTCATTGATTTGCTTAACATATTGAAAAATGTTGAGAGTCACTTTCAACCAAGAAAGATCAAGTCTTCTTGGTAGGGGCCAAAGGATCTTACGAAAAGAAGAGCGATTCAAAGAAGGTAAATAGAAAGGCATAAACAAAGGATAATAAGAACAAAAGCGATATGGATAGCAAAGGAGTTTGCTTCCACCGCAATAAGCACGGACACCGGAAAGAAAGCTGCGAGAAGCATCTTGCGGAGAGGCTAACCAAAGAAGCTTAGTGAAGTTTGAATTGCAATCTGATTTTTGTTCATGATTGAAATAAATTTTCTTTAAGTCAAGGTTCTACTTGGGTATTTGGACCGACTTTGGTTATCATAAATATAGATTTATGAAGGGACCAAGTAGAAGTAGAAAGTTAAACAAAGATAAGTAATCCTATGTGTGGAAAATGAAGCAAAGGTTGCTGCATTAGCCATAGAAACTTATAGTTTAGCAATGCCTACGGGAAAATCTATTAAGTCAATAAGTTGTTATTGTATTCCAGTTCTTGTTAAAAATATTATTTTCATTTTATTGTTGGACAATGAAATCTTTGGTATTATAATTAAGAACAATTGTTGTTCTATTTATAATAATAATGTTTTGTATAGAACTGGAATATTACTTAATAAATTTTGTATACTTGACTTACATGAAAATAATTTTGCATATTGAACAAATTAGTATAAGAAAAGGAGATGATCATTCAAAGAGTTGAATGTGTGTATTTTTTTGAAATACAAGTGTGAATTATTTGAAAGGTTCAAAGAATTCAGAAGTGAAACAAATTGGCAAAGTATTAAGATTCTTTGATTAGATCAAGGAATAAATACTTGTACAATAAGTTTCTAGATCATCTCAAATGGTTTTCTCATAATGGACACATCGACACGTGATAATTGATTGATGTATACGAAAGGAAAAATCATACCTTGTTGAACATGGTACGGTCCAAAATGATTTTCTGAGCATTCCGGTATCCTTCTCAGGTCATGTCCTAGAAATGACCGCATATCTACGAAAAATGGTAACCTCTAAATCCGGCCCCAAGACTCCATAAAAGTTATGGACATGGAGGATTCCTAATCTTAAGTATGTTAAGATAAGGGGTTGTCCAGCTTATGTGAAAATGGTTTCAAAGGATAAGCTTGGGACAAAATTTGACATGTACAGATTTGTGGGACATCCTAAAGTAAGTTTAGGGTATATGTTCTATAATCCTACTTAGCAAAAGGTGTTTGTTGCGAAACACGATGCCTTCTAAGATAAAGGTGTTTATCATTGAAAGGGCTAGTGGGAGGATTATAGATCTTGAAAAGTTCGTGATCCACAAAACACTATAAGTCAAATAAGAGGAACCTGTAGATAGACCTATTGTACCACAACCGAATCGTAAATCTGGAATAGTACCAAAGATACCTAGGAGGTATGGATTCATCATGGTTGATGATGATGAAGTACGCATCATATAAGATGATGATCCAGAGTTACATACGATGAGGTGAGAGTTTTAGTGTGTACAAAAGGGTCAGTGGGAGCGTCTTGAAATTTCTAGTATTATATGTTGATATACTACGGATAAGGAATTACATACCAATGCTACAATCAGTAAAGATAAAGTTGTCTAAACAATCCTCCATGAATGATTTGGGAAGAGTATCATTATTGGGGATGCAAATCTATATAGATAGATTTAAAAGGATGCTCGACTTAACCCAAGGAACGTATATTCATTTGATGCTAAAGTCGTTTAGCATGGCAAACTCCAAGAGATGTCTCATGTTGATGAGCTATGGAGTGTATCTCTCTTAATAGTCCCCACGGACTCTGAAAAAAGAGAGGTCGCATGAGTGACAATCGTGTATGCAATGAAATGTACGAGACACGATGTTGATCGGTCATATTATGGAGAAGTTCACTATGAGTCGGTGAAAAATATCTTAAAGTGCTTACTTAGGCACTAAGGATGTGATCATATTCATGGTGGGTCTAAATTAAAACTAGAGGGCTTAATGAGACACAAGTTTTTCGAATGCAGACCAAGACGACGAAAAATCCGCTTTAAGGTAAAGGGTTACCTTGAGCAGTGGTGCGATGAATTGGAAAGGTTCCAAAAGCAAAATAAGTTCTTTGGTTTAGTGATAAAGACAAAGTACATAGCTATAAATGAAGGCCGCAAGTTGATTGTTTGGATTAAAAGTTCATTCTGAGAACTAGGAATAGTTCTAAGTCTCATCTTGGATCTAAACATGTGTTGTGGCACTTTCATTTGATTATTAGAATCATTGAAAGATGGGAAATCACTATAGAGATAGTGGACTCTCATGAACAACATTACATATCCATTAACTAAAGCTTATCCAACAAACAGGATAATCGTCACTTAGAGAAGAAGAGTATGAGATACCATGGCGATTGGCTTTAGTGCAAGTGGGAGATTGAAAGTAGTATGCACACAAGCCAATCATGTTTGATGATAAAGCATATACTTTGAAACAATCTTATTCATTTATTAATAAAAGTATTAATTTATTAAAGGCTTTTAATTATCTACGATGATCTTTGTTTTATAATATGTGATAAACCCATAGTTTTAAGCAATGCTTTTAGAATAATGATGATAATCATTCTAATGAGATCTAAATTCTTAGAAAGCTTAAAACTAAAATAGTTCCCAATCATTGGATTACTAAATTGGGGATTAGTGAATCCGGATAGATTGGTACATACGTTGCTTGCTCATTGGATGAGGATGATTGATCTCATGATCATTTGTGTGGAGACACTAAAGCAAGTATGTAGGTGCTTATTAGAGAATAAGTTCACTGAACGTGGCTCGCTAAGGAATACCTAATGGAGTTTTATTTGTCTGTCAATAGGAATTCCTGTAGTGATAGTAGTACAAGTGATCCTTGGACTTGAGATCATCATAGTATCTTGTGTATGATGAGTTATACTTTGACTTATTCCTTAAGACCCTTAGGGTATATCAAAGGGTATGCTTGGGTATAATAAGTTGTACATGAAGATAATGTATGATCAATAAAGAATCTACCACTTCTAATAAAAGAAGAGAAATGTCCTATGTAATTCGATAAATGACAACCCAGTAGTCCTTGGCCAAGGCATAATGAAATTAGAAAGGAGTTTCTAATTTGCATTATTTGGAGTTGTGCATTTAAGGATCGAAATACATACAATTAAATAAAATAAGACTTGACAGTAATTTCATGTCTTATATTTAATTGGGACATTGTATGGTGGAAGGATTGAATTGTACGGTAACTATTTACTCAAAGGTTCTTTAATGATTAATGTTGAAATCTATATTATCTGGAAAGTCGTTGATCGCTAGGGGAGGCTTATCCTATTGTAGAATAAATATTATTTATTTAAATAAATTAATTGTTTAATTTATTTATTTAAATAAGATTAGAATTGTTCTAATTGATTTATTCACAACCTAGGTTTAATATGGAGAACCTAAAGGGTCACACCATAAAAGGAAGAATAATTATTTAAGAAGTTAATGGCATAATCGTAATAATATGTTAAGTATATTTAATTTAATCTATGGTGATAGAATAAATTAAATAGCTTAATATTATTATTTAATATTTTAGAAATATTAAATATAAATTAATAAGAGGAGTCTTATTAATATTATTACAATTATTATTATTTTAATTTCTAAAAGAGTTTAGGAATTAATTTAATATAAGTACTCTCATTTATTCCTAATAAGATTAGGAGGTTAAATTAATTAAAAGAGTTTAATTAATTATCCCTAATAAGATTAGGGAGCTTAATTAATTAAAAGAATTTAATTAATTAAATAAAACCCAATTCCTTAATTGTTAAGGTGGGTTGCCCACATCTATTAATAAGAGGAGTCTTATTATGGGTGAATGGGGATGTTGACTTTTTTCAACATCTGACATAATTCCAATTGTTGGAGAGTACACCCCTTTACATAGAGATAGAAAAACTAGGGTTTAGCCAACCACCCCTTCTTCTTGAATTTTCTTCTTCCTTGGTGGATCACCTCTAGAGGCCAAACATATAGGTGGCTAACGTTGATCAAAGGAAGGAACAAAACCCCGGTGGATTCAAGTTGAACGCGAAAGGATTTGGAGGTGAACTTGTACCTGAGGAAGCTCGATCTTCAAGGGTATGATTTTATTCTTTATCTTTTCGTTTAATTAATAATTGTGCATAAAGGGTGATCCGGGTATATGGTTTGTAAATTTTTAAACTCTGATTTTACACGTTTTCGCATTATTTTGCAATTTGATTGAGCACATGAATATTACAAACCTAACACTAATTTCGATGGACCAAAGTTATTTTCGAGGGATTATTTCGTCGAATTTAAGATAATTTCGAGGGAGTTATTTTTGTCGAAAATAACGAATAAAACCTAATTCCTCAAATCTTCTTCTCCATCGCCTCCTTTCTTTTATTTCAGATCACTCTATTTTTTTTCTCTCTCGGTCTCTCTCAATCGGTCCCCCCTCCCCCTCGGCATAGCCCCCCACCCCCTCCTTCCTCCACAACCACCTCGTCCACCACGCCGACGCCACCTACACGCCGTCGTTCCTCACTACTCTGCCGCCATTAATTTTTTGCCTAAAAAGTATGTTTAATTTACTGCCCTATATTGTGCATATTGGTAAAATATATGTTTGAAATTACTCCTACTATATATCTATTGTTGGTGAAATTGCTGAAATTGAAAATTAATTTGAGCTGTTGATGAAATTGGGGCTAATTTTGAAATGACTATTGATGAAATTAACATTATTTATGTTCTGCAAATTTTGTTGCTGAAAATTGGGATTATTTAATTTCTGCAAATTGTTGCAATTCTTAGGTAGGTGTTTGACAAATTTGGGACTGATTTTGTGTTTTATCAGTCCATTCGGAATTATATATTATTTCATTGATGATGAGATTTCATTTCTTTATGATTCATTGATATTATTTAGCTCAATTGGGGTTGATTTTGGTATTGGTTTAGTATTGCTATGATATCCTACAATTTAATTTTGCTTTGTAAATTTGTTATTTACGATGTAATTCTCTAATTTGAATTTACATCAAAAATGTTCGATTGCTAATATTTGTGGCCCTATTTTATTTTATTTATGTAGTTTATTTAGTTTTCCAATATTAAAATAAACTAAGTAACATTTACTTAGTTTTAACACTACTATATAAAATAAAATAATATAATAACATAAACTAAATTTACATAATATAATATAAGATAATATAATATAAAACAATAAAATTAAATAACATAAGATAATTAATTTAAAATGAAATGAAATAAAATAAAATAATTTAAGTAACATAATTTAATTAAAATAAAATAAATTAATGAAAATAAATTATAATAAAATAAATAATATAATATAATGTGATACAAATTAAATTAAAGAAAATAAAATAAAACCAAATGAAATAACTTTAATAATATCTAATAAATAAATAAATAAAATAAAATTAATTTTATTTAACCAATATAATATAATATAATATAATACAAAATAAAATAAAATATAAATTACTAATAAATTAGAATAGAATAGAATAAAATAAAAAATAATAATTAATTTAATTTAATAAAATATAATAAAACAAAACAAAATAATATAATATAATATAATATAAAAATAAATAAAATAAAATACTAAGTAGTACTGCTTATTCTTCTATAACTAAAGTAAATTAAATGAAAATAAAATAAATTTAATAAGATATGATATTATAATATAAAATAATAAAATTAAATAACATAAGATAATTAATTTAAAATGAAATAAAATAAAATAAAATAATTAAAATAACATAATTTAATTAAAATAAAATAAATTAATGAAAATAAATTATAATAAAATAAATAATATAATATAATGTGATACAAATTAAATTAAATGAAATGAAATAAAGCTAAATGAAATAACTTAAATCATATCTAATTAATAAATAAAATAAAATTAATTATATTTAATTAATATAATATAACATAATACAATACAAAATAAAATATAAATAAAATATAAATTAATAATAAATTAGAATAAAATAAAACAAAACATAATAATAAATTTAATTTAATTTAATAAAGTAAATAAATTTAATTTAATAAAATATAATAGAATAGAATAAAATAAAATAAAATAGAATAATATAATATTATATGAAAATAAATAAAATACTAAGTAGTGCTTGCTTAGTCTTCTATAACAAAAGTAAATTAAATGAAAATAAAATAAATTTAATATAATAAGAAAATATAAAATACTAAGTAGTACTTGCTTAGAGTTCTACAACTAAAGAAAATTAAATGAAAATAAAAATAAAAAAATACTAAGTAGTACTTGCTTAGTCTTCTACAACTAAAGTAAATTAAATGAAAATAAAATAAAATAAATAAACTAAGTAGTATTTGCTTAGTGATATACTTCTAAAGTAAACTAATTATGTAGTACACTTTTTAGAAACTTTAGTAAACTAAGTAGCATTTGCTTAGTTTGTTACAATCTTCAATAAACTCAATAATACTCTCTCTTTAATATTCAATATTTCTCATAAACTGAGTAGCATTTAGTTTATATCATTGGAAAAATAAACTAAGTAACATTTACTTAGTTTTTCACAATTACAGTAAACTGTATATGTAACACCCCCTTCCTGAAAAGGAAATGGAGGTCACGTGCAAAGCACAATAAACCTCAAAATTAGTAAACAAATTACTGATAACTTCAAAATATTAATAATGATATCCATCAATGAAGTACTAATTATGTAAGACCCCGAAATTTTTTTAAATAAAAAGGAATTTCCTTTATTTATTATTTTGAAATAGTAAGGGTGGATTTGATTAATGTGGTTAGTTATGGGTAAAATCATAAATATTTTAAATAAGCAAGTGGTGATAAAATATTCATTATCGTTGGGAATATTCGTTTGGTCGTGGAATATTCGCATCTTTGTCAAGGGAATATTAAATGCATTTGACGCTTGATCTTTTGTGGGCCCATAATGTAAAAGCGATTGGATGAAGAAAACGACAAATATAAGTTGTTAATAAATAACGGCGTAGTTGTTACCAGTTAATCTTGTTGGAATACCCGGTGGTTAAAAACACACTAATACGCGTTGTTGAACAAGAAGATACCAGTATTGCACCAATTATTGATTCTTACATAAGAAGACACTACTCAATAATGGTTCTGATGAAATTCTTTATCAAAGATTTTATTTTATTGATTCAATAATTCTTTGCATTGATATTTTATATTACTTGTTGTTTGATAAATTATCATCACACAAGTATTTTCCATTATCGAAGCAATAATTCATATTATCTGAATAATATTATTAGATAACATTATTGGCAATGTCTAGAAATTTACATCTAAGGAGAGGTTTGGTCATCTAATCACTTGGGCCATGAGGAGAAATTCTTATTGGAAAGCCCCTCTCTTTCACGAGAAGCGGCACAGTTACCGATCTTGTGATTCGTAATATTATTTGTGAATAATTAATTATTGATTTATATGATGAGGAAAATATTGATTTTATGTGGATATAGATGGAGAAAATTTTTAAAATGACAATTGTTGAAAATTAATATTTTATCATTTTTGATAAAATAATTCATTTAAATAATATATTAACGGTGATATTTTTACAATGAATGTGGGATATATGAATAAATGAGGAGGAAGAGTATTTTTGTTGGATTAAATGTTTAACACATGTTTTGTGTGTTGGTGGACACAATTCTTGACCGAAAATTGATTATAGATTGTAAAATCGACCGTTTGTGGATTTCGGTCAATTTATGTTTGGAATTTGGAAAAACTTTCTTCTGCAAAGTTGTAGAGAATTGAATTTCCTATAAAAACACGTGAGATTCGAATTTTCTGATAAAGGGCTATTTATTGTGAATTATTAAAGTTTTTGATATATACAGTGCGAATTGATTTTTGGAGTTTAAATGATTTTTGTTAGAAAAACGTTTTTTGTACTTTGGTGGCCCTCACTTGCACATGTTAATGGCTGAAATCAGATTTCAAAGGTGGGCTAAGGAATTTTGTTTATAAATAATATTATTATATTCAATTTTCTGCTTTGGTGTTCTAAGCATTTTCCTATAAATAGGGAGCTTAGGTTAGAATTGAAAATTATACCAGAAACTGAAGTTTTCTATCTATTTCTCTCTCGATATTTTGAGCGTATTCTTGTGAGTATACTTTGAGTGTTGCTATACGGTGCAAGTTCAAGTCATAGCCTATATCCGGTGTTTCAACTAGAAATCATTGTCTTTCGAGGTAAGGATGGTATTTTCTTCTCAAATGATATTATTTCTTCAATATCATTATCTTTGAAAGATTGGTTGGAACTTTTATCAAATTTGGAACTTTTTCATGTGGGTTACTATTCATGAGTTACTATTCACGAGTTACTATTCACGAGTTACTATTCACGAGTTACTATTCACGAAAGTACTATTCACGAAGCGTGAAGATGTTTTTTGGGAAATTTCTATCTTTTTTGGTGTCGAGTTACTATTCACGATACTAAGATTATTCACGTATCGACATTATTCACGAATCTAGACTATTCATAGAAAAATGAAATTTCTTCTTTTCGTCAAAATATCTATTTCGGATACTAGCTTTGATTGTATCCATGTTTTGATCATTCTTGAATTTTACACCACTATGATTATTTTTGAGGTATTGTTGGACATGGATAAAACAAAGTACGAATCCTTAATCCTTAATCCTTGTCATTTTGTTTCACTTTGGATTCGTTTCTTTAAAAATATTTTCATCATCCTCGGTCTTAAATGATGATATTATTGAATATCTTTGGCACGTAGTGCAAAGATGAATGATTTCTTGATGAATATCTTTGGCCCATAGTGCAAAGATGAGCAGTGTTGCGATGAACATGACCGATCGATGAATATCTTTGGCCGTCATTGCAAAGATGAGCAGTGTTGAGATAAACATGACCGTGATGAATATCTTTGGCTCAGTAGTGCAAAGATGAATATTTGATTCGGATATATATTGATTGATGTTACAGGGATAAAATATCGACGATGAACTTTTAAATTCATACATAGAAGATAGTAGATTTCATTTTCTACGTAACTCTTCTATGAATTATTATTTCGCTGCGAATATTGATCTGAAACTTGTTGTCTATTGTATTCTATCAGATTTTTCCCTGTTGAAGACTAACGATAATTTGTTGTACATTATCTTAGTCATAATATTCTTTACTGGGCTAGTTGAGCTCACCCTTTTTCTTGTTGTTCTATTTTTCTTCTCATGAAGCGAGATTATAGCAGGAACTAGTCGGGGTGTGGAGTGATGGTTCTAGATAGCTGTTTTAGTAGTCTTCACTATTCTGTAAAATAATGTATCAATAATTATGATGGGGATTTATTTGCGTGTGGATATTGTCTAGATGACAATATCTGTATTTAAACTCACAGTTTATATGTTGTAATAATAAAGTTGTAGTTATTTCTGTACCATGTATTTGGCGACTCAGAATGGGTTGGATGGAATGGACCTATTTTGGGGGCGTCACAAATTATATTTCTCAAACTAGAGTCAAAATAATAAAAACCAAAAATCGAAACAACCTAGATGGTCAAAGGTAACACTCTCTCATCACACTAGCTCGAATCACCCTGAAATGAACCTCTTAGGAAGAAAAAATACAAAGATGAGCCAATTGCTCAAAGACGGATGAGATATACATTTTCCCAAAGACGGATCTGAGATATACAATTGATATACGAAATCAACTATGACAACTAAAATTTTGTAATTTAATTTTAATATTTATTGGATTAAATAAATATTTTTCGATGAATTAATTATTAGATTAAATAATTAATTAATGAAGTTGTGGTAGATTAATTTAATTATATGTGTTATATTTATTAAATTAATGTGGAGAATTTTATTATTCGAAGTATGTAATTATGTGAGCTTATTGAATTAAAAAGAAATATTTAATAAGCCTAATATTATTTTAATTAATTTGATAATTAATTAGAGAATTAATAATTTGACGTAATTAACAAATGAGAAATTATTATATTTTAATTAGAATAAATTAAACAAGATATTTGATTTATTTTATAAAGGGGTGTGACACTATTAAACTATAGTATAAAAGATTTATTAAATTAAATTGGAATGAGTCTTTTAAGGCTAGCCAAACGGAGCCCTATTGGGAGTTGGGCAGTTAACCACGAATGGGAGTAACTGACCACAACTGCGTCAGTTTTTGTAATTATATACGCTTTCCTTCTTTTATTTTGTTAAGTCTTTTATTTTCTAAGTCTGGCAAAGCAAATCACAGAGAGAGATTGAGAAATTGTTGAGGGAATTTATGAGTTGTGTGATTTAAGAATTAATTGAGAAGGGTTTCATCTCTACTCATCTACGCTTTGGGTAATCTCTTCAACCCAGTTTGTTTTATTCACATCATTTAAAAGTTTTCATGAAAATGGCTTTCAAGTTCTTTAAAATCTCTGTAATTGGAAATTGTATTGATTATGTGGATATATATGTGATAATACGTTAGCATAGCATGTTTTTACTATATATTGTAGATTTCCATATCATCAGTTTCATAAAATATGCCGTATATTATTGCTTCAAAATTACAGAGTATGAAAATATGGCCATATGGCCTTACATACCAAATTTAACACGATAATCATAAGTTGTATCATAAATTTATACATGTATGTGTTAATATGTTAAATGTAGTATGTTTTTACTATGTTGTATGAACCATAATATCAGTTTTATAAAAATTATGTCGTACGTTCTTCAAAATTATAGAGTATGAAAATATGGCCATATGGCCTTACATACCAAATTTAACACGATAATCATAAGTGGTATCATAAATTTACACTTGTATATAATTATGCATGTTAAAACGAAGGAATCAAACTCCAAATTAACAGATTTAGTGTTATAATGAACCTGTAATGTTGATTTTTCATGTTTTGTGTTGAAAACTTTCAAGAAAATTAGAACAGTAATTAATATGTTTTGATTCTGCAAAATTATGTATTTTAACATGTTAAAATTATGCTAGAAGGGTTATGTAATAGTTATATGTGTATGACAATGTTTGGGTATGTCTAAATTTGGTGTAGAAATAATTTAATTGAAAGTTATGGCCATGTTCTGTGTTCTTCAAGAGAACATATTAACTTGTGAGAGATTTTTTGGCCTAATTTGGCCTTGTTATGCTGGCGAGTCTCGAGTAACCTCAGTTTCTACGTAGCATTACCAAACTAAAAAAATAATAATAATAAAATAATAAATAATAAATAAAATAAAATAATAAAAATAAAAATAAAAATAATAAAAAAATTATTAATTAAAATATTTATCAAATAAAATATTTTAATTGAGATATTTATGGAATAAAATAAATATTTGATGAAAATTATTATTAAAATATTTATAAAATAAAGTAAATATTTTAATTGAGACATTTATGGAATAAAATAAATATTCGATGGAAATTATTATGAAATAATTTATTCGAGTGTAATAATAGTAAGGGAATGAAAATATTCTAATTTAATTAAGTAATTAAATTAGAAGGGTAATGATTCGTAAAATAAAGTGGAGTTTATATTAAATAATTAAGTGAAAATGTAACTAATGAATGTCGTGAATATATATGGTATGTGTGTAGGATTTGTGGTGAATGGAAATAGTAATCGTTTAGCCTACGCACGAGGCAAGTTCTTAAACCTTGTTTCTTTACATAAAGCAAGTTCCTTATTCTATCTTGTTTATTATTGTTCAAGTCAAGATTTCATATTAGATGTTATCATTCTTTAAAAGCATGATTCCTGTTATACAATACTTATTCGATTGTATACATCTTGAACTTTATTATTCAAATTGAATATCAATTATTGTTGAACCTTGTAAGACTAGCGAACCCTTATTGATTCGACTAGTCCATAGTTGATGAACGTTCTAAATTTCAGAACCATTGTTGAGCTTATCCAAACCAAACTTCCTTTCAAAAGTGCGGACTTTAATGTCAAACCGAGATGAACAACCTCGTTATAGGGGATTAATAATGCTTTAAGCGTTAAGATATTGTGCACAATATGGTACTAAGGGTTGATCCCCCTAAGTATGAGAAGAAGAGTCCATAGTCTTATGATTGTTAAAGGTTTCAAGTATAAACATTTGACAACCTAAGACGTAGTTCAAGGTCTTATGACCCTCAGAAGTTCTTTTGATTATTGTTATTCATTCTTGATTCAAAAGCCAAGTTTTCTTATTTCAAAAGTTATTGATGCATTCGCATGTTATTATTTTATTGTTATATTATTATACTTGTGGGCAATCGTGCTCACTCTTGCGTAATAATAACATTGCAGTTAAGAACGAAAGGTCCGACGAGCCTTCTTCTAGTAAAGGTAAAGACAAAGTTAACAAGTGATGAAGACATGTTGTTTATTTGTTATGTTATGTTTTCAGACTTATGTTTAAGTTGTGTAAGACTTAATATTTATTTATGTTTCCGCATTTGAGATTTAAGGTTAGTATGACCTGGGATTGATGTATTAATTTTCAAATGTTTTAACTCCATAAGGAGAGGATTTATTTCTATCTATTTATGGTTTTCATTTATTATGGGCAGATAGATACATGATGTTTGGACAGTGAACACCAAATCCTGTGGGAATTGAAGTACCCAGATTTGGGGGTGTCACATCAACTGAGACAAGATACTGAACAAAACCTCAAGTGTATATACTAACAAAAATATAATCTCCAAAGATATGAATGGAATATATCTGAATCAATAGAATTGACGAAACCAATAGAAGAGTAAAGAAATAACGAACTGAAGTAACTAACTCAATAAATTAAACTGACAGAAACAAACAAAACTAATAAAATGAATTAATAGGCTGAATCAAATGGTTGGGTGTTATTTTATACCGAGTGAGCTCGAAAATACACATTCACACGAGGCAAGTCAAAATAATGCCACACAAGCAAGTCAAAATAATGCCACACATGCAAGTCAAAATAATGTTACACAGGCAAGTCAAAATAATGCCACACGTGCAAGTCAAATGATGCCACACAGGCAATTCACACATTGGACCGCGAATCCAAATGTATGCAAATCGGATAGGTGTGTTTGGCACAACATCACAAATCCACAGAACAAAAAACTAGGGTTAACCCATACGCCTCCCACAACAAAACACCAAATGGCCCGTTTCCTCCGGAGCCCAAAATGGAGACGCCGTGGACTAATCACAACGCCACAGAAAGTGTCATGCCTCTCGTGCCAAGACGACATGCCTGTGGTACCCCCACAGGTGGTTATAGCTCAGGTATACCCTACGGTATATTATAACAAAAATACAATGTCACAACACATGCGACATAATACCAACAAAAGGGTTCTATATGTACATGTTGAACAAAATCAAATTATAATCACAATGTCTCAAAAGAAGGTAGCAACATGTACCGCTCTATAATTATCAAAAATAAATACTAATTAGACATGATAACCTAATTCAAAGAGTACAAATTCGAGTCATATGTATCAACACCAAAATGAAACTATTATATGAATTTCACAAGAAATAATTATGTGAAATAATAACGAAATTCTAAACAACAACAAAACGAACAAATCAAATTTAACAAGAGTAACACTGAAAAATTATTGAATATGTTCAAATTTTAATAGAAAGAAAGGAATTCAAATTACTGAATAAAGCCAAAGTATCAAATTTTTATTTAAGAGTGTCAATAGAATTATAAAAAAATGAAACGAAAGACAAGACATCACGAGATATAAAGAATACAACAATAATCAAAGGAGTGGAGTACGGAATCCGTACCTGATACTTCCAAACCATTTATAGCACACTCCACAAAATCACTCTCAATTGCCAACAATATCAAATACGAAACGTTATTCACAACCAAAATATATTCACCTCAAATTAAAAATAATCCAAACTAATAATTCCAAGATAATTCATAATCTATTTAATATGCCTTTAATCATCGCCTTATATCAATTATTAATACTCTAAAATTTATATTCCAAATATAACTCTTTAAATTCCCTCCGTCCGATCTAATTAAAAGTAATAATAATACAATTATAGTTACCTACTAATTATAAATTATATTAATATGAAATTAATTTTTCCAATTACATCAATTTTACAAAATAAACCCGAATTAAATTATAAATAATCTTTTAATCATCACTTCATTTTTTTAACTAATTAATTTTCTTAATGGATATAATATATATAATCAACCTAAATACCAAACATGATTACCACCTCCTTCCATTTCAAAAGTAATATATATATATATATATATATATATATATATATATATATATATATTCAACTTATTTTATACATGATTCCATAAATACATGATTTGACCAAATATAAAGAATTAGCTTTCTATTCTAAGATAACATAGGAACATATGATCCTGCACTCCAAAAACTTACTTGGTCATCATAATTGTTGTACATATTACATGGGTTATTCAACCAAAGCACTGCTCACGCAAGTACACCAACAAAATCAATTTATTACATATTTTATTCAGTAAATGGCCATCTCCATCTGATGTGATAGATATCAATATTAAAATAATTCATTCATCATAATTCGTTTATCAGAGAAAAAGAAAGCAATGAGATCACATATTGACATTACCTTAATAGAGAGAGTCTACCCTTTTCTTTTCTACTATTTACCACTACCGCCTAGATCTCTTCCTCTTTTTATTTTTCTGTATTAGCGGCTGCTATCTCTTTTCTTTCAGTTACTTTATTCAGATGTATGAAAATTAGGTCTAGTACTTATTAATAAAGAGGTCTTGTTCTAATAAACTTCTAATTGGGTTCAATTAATATTAAGGCCCAAATTTTATTAATTTAAATTATTCGTCACTTATTACTACTTATTAGCCCATATAAATTAAATGACCAATTTGGCCCAAATAAAATGTAAAGTCCAATTAAAATATTAAAAATTAATAAATAAATTTATATGTTATTTATTATTATCATTATATTTTTTTTTCTGGGTATTACATTACCTACCCCTTAAAAAGGATTCCGTCCCCTGAATCAAAAGAAAAGAACGTAACTAATATTTAAAGAGATGTGGATACTCCGCTCGAATAGATTCTATCATCTCCCAAGTAGCTTCACGTTCCGGATAATTTTAGGAAAAATAAAATAAATATTTAATTATTAACAAAAATTTGGATTATTACATTTTTCCCTCCTTAAAAATAATTCCGTCCTCGGAATTCAAATAAGTTACATAAAGTTTTATTTTAGTTTTTATTTAAATTACATAATTATTCATAAACTTTAATGAAGATGTAGCGCCGCCATTTGTAACGATCAAGTCTGGTAAGTCCATCGTTCCACGCAATTATCCATGAACTTGTAAAAGATTCGTCAGTTATCGTGTCAAGCCTTGGTAAGGTTCTTCGTTTTGCATTGAATTTAACCACATGCTCCACAGCTGGTGCGACCCTTGTCAATTTCTTTAAGTTTCATTCTTGCAAACGTACTCTTCGGAACATAATTCAAAATTACAAAAATTTCTCTTCATCTAAATACGATTAGAATACCCAAAATATTTAAAATTATTTTTAACTCGTAAAATGTTTATGTTCCACACATGACAAAGATTTAACAAATTATTTTTATTTAATTTTACATAAATTCATGCAAAGCTCTAAGGGCATCCGATAAACAAAACAACTTAAATTATATCACCAACTCTCCCAAAGTCCTCAAGAGTTTCAAAATTTCATAACCTCAAATCAAATTAGTTCTCAAATATTATTACACCAAAAAAATATACTACTACTAAGATCTCTTCATCACCATACCAAACTCCAAATCATATATCCTACTATCTGAATAAGCAAACTATAACTATTCAAAATCACTTAAATCATTTAATAAATCAATCATCTCTTAGTGCAAACTCTAACCCAACAAATTCCAAGATCTCCTCTTACTATCACAGTACAAAATTTTCATATGAATTAACTCCAATATTCTACTAGGAAATAACCGCAAAATTCATTTACTCCAAAACATTAATCTAATTAAATCTCTACAATAATTCAAAATTACAAGAGATCCTCTGTACTTAATAATTTTCACTTTATCGTATTATCCCACCGATACACATACCTCAAATTATTCACAACTTAACATATATCAAAACATAACTCAAATCAAATCAAATCCTAGATTCAACGATCATAATAATTATCACAAAAAAAAATAACTCTAACAAATAATTTTTCAAAATCAAATACTCGTCGATACAAATACTCACATCGTAATCATATCTCATATAAGATCACTTCTTATCTGTACAAAGTATAACTTTATTCACCTCAATGATTAAATCACAATTCTTAACTAATATCATTACTCAATCACCTTAACAAATTATTCCACTTTCCTCAAATCAGCTACAAATCGAAAAGAAATCGACAGTTGGTCAAAATAGAGACCAACCAAACAAGGAACAAAATCGAATCAAACTCCTACATCTACCCAATGGTTTACCCATAACTTACAGGTCAAACCTAAATAGGTTTTCTACAAGAAAGAACCTAAGCTTTGATACCATCTCTGTAACACCCCCTTCCCGAAAAGGAAATGGAGGTCACGTGCAAAGCACAACAAACCTCAAAATTAGTAAATAGAGCACTAATAACTTCAAAATATTAATAATGATATCCATCAATGAAGTACTAATTATAATTCTCCAACTAGAGCCAAAATAATAAAAACCAAAAATCGAAACAACCTAGATGGTCAAAGGTAACACTCTCATCACACTAGCTCTGAATCACCCCTGCAAATCTGCCGGAAGAAAAAACACACCATGAGCCAATTGCCCAGTACGGATACAAATATACAATTGATATACGAAATCAACTGAGACAAGATACTGAACAAAACCTCAAGTGTATATACTAACAAAAATATAATCTCCAAAGATATGAATGGAATATATCTGAATCAACAGAATTGATGAAACCAATAGAATAGGAAAGAAATAACGAACTGAAGTAACTAACTCAATAAATTGAACTGACAGAAACAAACAAAACTAATAAAATTAAATAATAGGCTGAATCAAATTGTTGGGTGTTATTTCATACCGAGTGAACACATAAATATGCATTGCCACACAGGCAAGTCAAAATAATTCCACACAGGCAAGTTAAAATAATGCCACACAGGCAAGTCAAAATAATGTCACACAGGCAAGTCAAAATAATGCCACACATTCAATTCACACATTGGACCGCGAATCCAAATGTATGCAAATCGGATAGGTGTGTTTGGCACAACATCACAAATCTGCAGAACAGAAAACTAGGGTTAACCAATACGCCTCCCACAACAAAACACCAAATGACCCATTTCCTTTGGAGCCCAAAATAGAGACGTCGTGGACTAATCACACCGCCACGGAAAGTGTCATGCCTCTCGTGCCAAGACGACATGCCCGTGGTACCCCCACAGGTGGTTATAGCTCAGGTATACCCTACGATATATTCTAACAAAAATACCATGTCACAACACATGCGATATAATACCAACAAAAGAGTTCTATATGTACATGTTGAACAAAATCAAATTATAATCACAATGTCTCAAAAGAAGGTAGCAACATGTACCGCTTTATAATTATCAAAAATAAATACTAATTAGACAGGATAACCTAATTCAAAGAGTACAAATTCGAGTCATATGTATCAACTCAAAAATAAAACTATTATATGAATTTCACAAGAAACAATTATGTGAAATAATAACAAAATTCGAAACAAGAACAAAACGAACAAATAAAATTTAACAAGAGTAACTGTAAGACCCCGAAATTTTTAAATAAAAAGGAATTTCCTTTATTTTGAAATAGTAAGGGTTGATTTGATTAATGTGGATAGTTAAGGGTTAAATACGCAAATATTTCAAAATAAGCAAGTGGTTATAAAATATTCATTGTTGTTTGGGAATATTCGTTTGGTCGTGGAATATTAAATGATCGTCGGGGAATATTCGTATTTACCTGGCACAGACCATGTGTGGGCCCCATAACTGAAAGCGATTGGATGAAAAAAAAGCGACAAATATAAGTTGTTTTTAAATAACTACAGTTGTCAGCCAAGTTATATTGTTGGAATACCCGGTGGTTAAAAAACACACTAATACGCGTTGTTGAACAAGAAGCTTTGCGGTATTGCACCAATTATTGATTCTTACGTAAGAAGGCACTACTCAATAATGGTTACGGTAATTTTCGCTCAAAGATTTTATTGAGTTAATAATTGTTGCGTTGATATTTTATATTCTTTGTTGTTTCAATAATTGTCATTACACGGTATCTTTCATTATCGAAGCAATAATTCATATTATCTGAATAATATTATTAGATAACATTATTGGCAATGTCTAGAAAGTTACATCTAAGGAGAGGTTTGGTCATCTAATTCGGCGCCAAGAAGAAGAAATTCTTATTAGAAAGCCCCCTCTTTCCAGGAATTGCACGTTGTCAATATTGTGATTACAGTAATATTATTTGTGAATAATTAATTATTGATTTATATGATGAGGAAAATATTGATTTTATGTGGATATAGATGGAGAAAATTTTAAAATGACAATTGTTGAAAATTAATATTTTATCTTTTACGATAAAATAATTCATTTAAATATATTATTTTAATAATATATTAACGGTGATATTTTTACAATGAATGTGGGATATATGAGTATATGAGGAGGAAGAGTATTTTTGTGGCATTAAATGTTTAACACATGTTTTGTGTGTTGGTGGACACAATTATTGACAGAAATTTGATTATAGCCTGTAAAATCGCCTGTTTGTGGATTTCGGTCGATTTTTGTTTGGAATTTGGAAAAACTTTCTTCTGCAAAGTTGTAGAGAATTGAATTTCCTATAAAAACTCGCGAGATTCGAATTTTCTGATGAAAGGGCTATTTATTATGAATTATTGAAGTTCAAATAATTGATTTTTGGGAGTTTAAATTATTTTGTTAAGAAAAACGTTTTTTGTATTTTTTGGACATCATTAACATGTGTGGCTGGTGTTTTGACCAAAAGGTGGGCTAAGGAAAATTTGTATAATTATATTAATATTATATTAAATTTTTCGCTTTGGTGTTCTAAGCATTTTCCTATAAATAGGTGCTTAGGTTAGAATTGAAAATCACACCGTAAACTCAAGTTTTCTCTATTTCTCTCGATATTTTGAGCGTATTCTTGTGAGTATTTTGAGTATACTTTGAGTATTGCTAGGCGGCAAGTTTTCCTTCAAAGACTATACCCTACGGATTCTAGCTAGAAGTCTCGATCTTTCGAGGTAAAGGATATTATTTTTTGTAATGATATTATTTCTTCAATATCATTATCTTTGAAATGTTGATCCAAGTTTTTATCAAATTTGGAACTTTTTCATGTACGGGGTTACTATTCACGAGTTACTATTCACGAAGTTACTATTCATGAGTTACTATTAAAGTTACTATTCACGAGTACTATTCATTAAGCGTGAAGATGTTTTGTAGAATTTCTATCTTTTGGTGTTGAGATGAACATGACCGATTGATTAATATCTTTGGCTGTGAGTGCAAAGATGAACAGTGTTTAAATGAACATGACTAATCGATGAATATCTTTGGCCCAGAGTGCAAAAGATGAACAGTGTTGAGATGAACATGACCGATTGATGAATATCTTCGGCAGTAGTGCAAAGATGAATATTTGATTTGAGATGAATATTGATTGATGTTACAGGATAAAATATTGATGATGAATTTGTTAAATTCATAGATTATAGTAGATTTCATTCTCTACGTAACTCTTCTATGAATTATTATTTCGGCTATGCGAATATTGATTCAAACTTGTTGTCTATTGTATTCTATCGATTTTTCCCTATTGGAGACTAACGATAATTTGTTGTATATTATCTTAGTCATAATATTCTTTATTGGGCTAGTTGAGCTCACCCTTTTCCTTGTTGTCCCATTTTTCTTCTCGGGGAGGCGAGAATGTAGCAGTACTAGTCGGGGTATGGAATGAAGGTTCTAGAGAGAGTTGTTTAGTAGTCCTCACCATTTTGTAAAATAATGAATCAATAATTATGATGGGGATTTATTTGCGTGTGGATATTGTCTAGAAGACAATATTATATTTAAACTCATTAAAGATATATTGTCGTATTTCACACGACATTTGTATTATTGAAGTCAGTAGTTTGCTTCTTGTACCATGTATTTGGCGACTCGTGAATGGGTGTTGTGTATACCTATTTTGGGGGCGCCACGGTTGGTATCGAAGCTTAGGGATATGATCTCGGCGGAGATCGGGGAATAGAACTAGGAGGGGAGAGGCAGTAAATCCTTCGCTAGTGTGTCCTACCTAAGCTTATTTGTTAGTTGGTCAAGATATAGGGATATTATGTGATATATTGATTTCTTAATTAACCCTTATTTTATGACACAAGATTTGAGAATGTCAATCGAGAATATTAACAAGTGGAGTAAATGAGACCGTGGAGATGCCTGTACTCACCAACGAGGAGAACGTGCAACAGTGGTAATGTTCCTCCCGTGAACAACAACCACCGAAAGCGAGATGATGAACGAGGGGATGTTTAGAAGCTTTTGCGGTTCATGCAAAATCGAGACGAGGAGACTCGTGTTCAAAATACTGAGGAAGAAATGATAGCAATTCACGGGTGGTCACGCCAAGCGGTTCAAAGAGTTGGGACCACCGTAAGTGCACTGGGAAAGCGGATCCGATTAAAGCGGAGACGGGTCAAACAAATTACCAAGATATTCGATGTCTTGGGATGCACGGAGGAACAGAAAGTTCCATTCGCCACCTTTATGTTCCGTGGCGAGGCGAGACATGGTGGGAATCAGGAAGCGCACGTCCATCCACCGCACTTTTCGATGTCACGGGAGACGTTGAGAAGCAGTTCAATGACAAGTACTTCCCAGAAAGTATCTGTCATATGAAGGAAGTGGAGTTTATTAGACTAGAGCGAATAACATGGCGGTGTCCCAAAGACGAGGCGAAGTTCGCGGAGTTATCGAGTTTGCACCTCATTTGGTGGAGAATGAGGAACGATGACGCGGATGTTTCGAGAGGTTTGAAACCCGACATACGTCAAAGATCTCATTTCTCATAAATTTTCTCTCTATTCAGGATGTTGTCAATGCGGGGCTCGATTGTTAGAAGCGAGATAAACGATACGCTCAACCGAGGGACCATAACCAGGATCATACCAAGATAGCAGTCATCGTAATAACGATAACCATGGAGAAAGAAGAATACTGAGACAAAGGCGGTAACCACTCCGGTGGTA
The DNA here is from genome assembly GCA_020205615.1 of Panax quinquefolius. Lineage (NCBI taxonomy): Eukaryota > Viridiplantae > Streptophyta > Magnoliopsida > Apiales > Araliaceae > Panax > Panax quinquefolius. The sequence goes on along the minus strand of CM035165.1, from coordinate 66,672,619 downwards.
ATCGTGGCCATGAAAATAGAAGAAGTTTAGTCGGGAGGAGATTTTAAAAGAGGAGATTCAACAACGACCATGTGAAGACGTCGCGCTTATAGCAACTAGTTTTAAGGGAGGAGAACGACCACCGGTCGTATGTTACAAATGCGGAAAGAGGGACATATCATTCAAACCGCCCCTAACAGTTTAAGGTATGCTATAGTTGTGGAAAGGAAGGACATATCGCCGAGATTGTATGCAGAGCGAAACCTAGTTCAATGGGGGGACGGTGACTCAAAAAAGATCGCCCCGAGAAAAGTCAAAGTCAACGATTCCGGAAGAGCGCGTTTGTCGTGACCGGGTCAAAATGCGAGGAACCCGAACGAAGTTAGCGCAGGTTAGTTAATTATAAATTCTGCGAAGTATATACCTTACTAGATATCTGGTTCTACCCATTCTTTTATCTCTCTTACTTGCGCTCAACGTTTAAACTTGACTCCGGAGAAATTAGACTTTGACCTATCTGTGGAAACTCCGTTAGGAGAAACTTTCATCACATCCACTGTTTATAAATCTTGCTTGATTCAGGTTGGCACTATCACATTACATGTTAACCTTATTTCTATAGAGATATTTGTTTTTGATGTGATTTTAAGGTTAACTACTCATCATGCCGAAATTGATTATTTTCGTAAGGTTGTTAGTTTTCATATTCCTAAGCAACCTGTTATTCAATTCGCCAATCAAACCATTGTAGTCAAACATTTTCATATCAAGCCATGAAGTCATTCGTTTATTACGGATGTCAAATTTTCTTAGTCCATGTTATGGATTTGAATAAAGACACGTCAGATTTGAATAATATTCCTGTTGTTATTGATTTTTCCTGACGTATTTTCTGAAGAATTTCTTGGCTTACTCCCAAAGCTTCGATATTAAATTTTGTATCGACTTTGAACCCCAGACAAAACTCATTTCTAAAATCTCACATCGAATGGCTCCTATTGAACTTCGTGAGTTAAAATTCAACTATAGAATTTGGTACTGAGCCTTTATCTTGTGACTTCCTTTGTGGAATTCACCTAAGCCGCTCTCTGTAGGGACGTCATATTCGCATGCGATAGTAAATCGATAGGTGTCATTGTGACGCTTTATCCAAGATTGGGATATGAGTCACGATTGAGAGCAACCTAAGTCGAAGAATCGAAATACGTAGCTTTTAGCTTAGTTGGTTATTATCGGAGATTCGTTGAAGGATATTCTCGAATCGCTATTCCGTTAACTTAGTGACTCGAAAAGATACAAAATTCTTATGGAGCGAGGAATGCGAGAAGATTTTCCAAGAGCTCAAGAGGCGACTCATTTCGCACATATTCTAACCATACCATCTTGGAAAAGCGAACGTGGTAGTGCGACGCGTTGAGTAGAAGATCATATCGCGGAACGAGTGCGATGATGTCAAGTATACGACAGAGCCAACTTTAATAGAAAAGTTAAGATTGCTCAAGCCACCGACTCCGGAATGATGCGTATGAAGAAGAAAGTACAAGAAGGAGTTATTCTAGCTTAGAATTGATGAAGAAGGAATACTTGAGTCCACTCTAGACTTTCAGGTTCCTAACGACTGACTGAAGTACAAGATTATGATGGAGGCACACAATACGCCATTTTGCAATCCATCTCGGGAGTACCAAATGTATTATGATCTTCAACATACATTTTGGTGGAGCAATATGAGGAGAGAGATCGCGAGTTTATCTCGATGTGTTTAACTTGCCAACATGTAAAGGCGAGAGCATCTTGTACCTAAGGGTCCGTTGAACCACTTGAGATTTTGAAATGGAAGTGGGAACACATTACCCCGGATTTCGTTATTAATCTTCCCAAGGTTTCTCAAGGCATAGATGCGATTTGGGTTATTGTTGATAGATTAACCAAGTCTACTCATTTCTTCACCGATACGAGAAACTTATTCCCTTGAACGCCTTTTCTCGTATGTACGTAAATGCGATTGTGAGATTGCATGGCATGCCAAGATCCATAGTTTTAGATCGTGACCCAAGATTCACTTCATGATTTTGGGTTAGAAAGCTACGGGCACGAATTTACGATTGATTTGGCATACCATCCTCAAGCGGATGGGCAATCGAAAGGACTACTCAAACTCTTGAAGATATATTAAAACTCGTGTCCTAGATTTCAAAGGAAGTTGGGATAAGTACTTGCCATTGGTGGAATTCTCATACAACAATAGTTATTAAACAAATATAGGCATGGTTCCATTCAAGCATTATATGGACAAAAATGTCGTTCTCAATATGTTGGGATGAGGTGGGTGAAGCAACATTGTTGGGACCCGAGTTAGTACGTATGACTAATGATTCGACAACGATACAAAGCGGCAGACAAGATCGACAAAAGAGTTATGCGAATCTTCATCGAAAGGACGTGGAATTTAGTGTAGGGGATCATGTATTGTCATGAAGTTTCTCCATGGAAGGGAGTTACAAGATTTGGGAAGAGAGGAAAGCTCAATCCACGATTTATCGGTCCATTTCAAATTCTTGACCGAGTAGGAAATGTAGCCTATAGACTTCATGCGTTACCTCAAAGTATGTCTCGTGTTCATAATGTGTTTCACATATCCGTGCTTCGTAAATATGTGAAAGACCCAACCACGTTATTGAAAGTTAGAACCGAACGAGATAGTCAAGACTTAACGTATGAGGAGGTACCTGTCAAGATTTTGGATAGGAAGGAGCATGTCCCTACGCATGAAAGGTTATACCACAAGTTAAAGTTTTGTGGAGGAATCATCTTATAGAGAAATGACCCGGGAATTGAAATGAAAATGAAAGCGAGGTATCCTCACCTTTTCAAAACACTAGTGTACGCACGTCAATTTCGAGGACGAAATTTCATAAGGAGGGAGGTTGTAAGACCCCAAAATTTTTAAATAAAAAGGAATTTCCTTTATTTTGAAATAGTAAGGGTTGATTTGATTAATGTGGATAGTTAAGGGTTAAATACGCAAATATTTCAAAATAAGCAAGTGGTTATAAAATATTCATTGTTGTTTGGGAATATTCGTTTGGTCGTGGAATATTCGCATCTTGTGGGGAATATTCGCATGCGGCCAAGCAAGTGACCATGTGTGGGCCCCATAACTGAAAGCGATTGGATGAAAAAAAATGACAAATATAAGTTGTTTTTAAATAACAGGAGTAGTTGGCCAATTATCTTGTTGGAATACCCGGTGGTTAAAACACACTAATACGCGTTGTTGAACAAGAGAGACACGGTATTGCACCAATTATTGATTCTTACGTAAGAAGGCACTACTCAATAATGGTTACAGAATAATTCATTGCTCAAGATTTTATTGAGTTAATAATTCTTTGCGTTGATATTTTATATTCTTTCGTTGTTTCAATAATTGTCATTACACGGTATCTTTCATTATCGAAGCAATAATTCATATTATCCTGAATAATATTATTAGATAACATTATTGGCAATGTCTAGAAAGTTCGCTTCTAAGGAGAGGTTTGGTCATCTAATTGCGCCATGAAGAAGAAATTCTTATTCGAAAGCCCCCTCTTCCTGTGAACCGCACTGGTTGTCAATATTGTGATTCTCGTAATATTATTTGTGAATAATTAATTATTGATTTATATGATGAGGAAAATATTGATTTTATGTGGATATAGATGGAGAAAATTTTAAAATGACAATTGTTGAAAATTAATATTTTATCTTTTTCGATAAAATAATTCATTTAAATATATTATTTTAATAATATATTAACGGTGATATTTTTACAATGAATGTGGGATATATGAGTATATGAGGAGGAAGAGTATTTTGTGGCATTAAATGTTTAACACATGTTTTGTGTGTTGGTGGACACAATTATTAATAGAAATTTGATTATAGCTTTGTAAAATCGCTTGGTTTGTGGATTTCGGTCGATTTTTGTTTGGAATTTGGAAAACTTTCTTCTGCAAAGTTGTAGAGAATTGAATTTCCTATAAAAACTCGCGAGATTCGAATTTTCTGATGAAAGGGCTATTTATTATGAATTATTGAAGTTCAAGTTCAAATAATTGATTTTGGGAGTTTAAATTATTTTGTTAGAAAAAACGTTTTTGTATTTTTTGGACATCATTAACATGTGTGGCTGGTGTTTTGACCAAAAGGTGGGCTAAGGAAAATTTGTATAATTATATTAATATTATATTAATTTTTTCGCTTTTGGTGTTCTAAGCATTTTCCTATAAATAGGTGCTTGGGTTAGAATTGAAAATCACATTTAAACCTGAAGTTTTCTCTATTTCTCTCTCGATATTTTGAGCGTATTCTTGTGAGTATTTTGAGTATACTTTGAGTATTGCTAGGCGATTGCAAGTTTCCTTCAAAGACTATACCAGTATTCTAGCTAGTAAATCTTGATCTTTCGAGGTAAGTGGGGATATTATTTTTTGTAATGATATTATTTCTTCAATATCATTATCTTTGAAATGTTGATCTGAAGTTTTATCAAATTTGGAACTTTTCATGTCGGGGTTACTATTCACGAGTTACTATTCACGAGTTACTATTCATGAGTTACTATTCACGAAGTTACTATTCACGAGTACTATTCATTAAGCGTGAAGATGTTTTTGTGGAATTTCTATCTTTTGGTGTTGAGATGAACATGACAGATTGATTAATATCTTTGGCTGTAGTGCAAAGATGAGCAGTGTTTAAATGAACATTTAATTAACTAATGAATATCTTTGGCCCAGTAGTGCAAAGATGAGCAGTGTTGAGATGAACATGACCGATTGATGAATATCTTTGGCCAGTAAAAGTGCAAAGATGAATATTTGATTTGAGATGAATATTGATTGATGTTACGAGGATAAAATATTGATGATGGATTGTTAAATTCATAGATTATAGTAGATTTCATTCTCTACGTAACTCTTCTATGAATTATTATTTCACCGCTAATATTGATTGAAACTTGTTGTCATTGTATTCTATCAGATTTTTCCTGTTGGAGACTAACGATAATTTGTTGTATATTATCTTAGTCATAATATTCTTTATTGGGCTAGTTGAGCTCACCCTTTTCCTTGTTGTCCCATTTTTCTTCTCGGGAGGCGAGAATGTAGCGAGTACTAGTCGGGTATGGAATGAAGGTTAGAGAGAGTTGTTTAGTAGTCCTCACCATTTTTGTAAAATAATGAATCAATAATTATGATGGGGATTTATTTGCGTGTGGATATTGTCAGAAGACAATATTATATTTAAACTCATTATTATATATTGTCGTATTTCACACGACATTTGTATTATTGAAGTTGTAGTTTGCTTCTTGTACCATGTATTTGGCGCACTCGAGAATGGGTGTTGTGTATACCTATTTTGGGGGCGTCAAGATGTATTGAAAATTATAGAATATGTATAAATTGTAATAGAAAGAAAAGAATTCAAATTACTGAATAAAGCCAAAGTATCAAAGATCAAATTTCTATTTAAGAGTGTCAATATAATTATAAAAAAATGAAACGAAAGACAAGATATCACGAGATATAAAGAATACAACAATAATCAAAGGAGTGGAGTCTGTAAATCGTGACGATATATCCAAACCATTTATAGCACACTCCACAAAATCTTACTCTCAATTGCCAACGATATCAAATATGAAACGTTATTCACAACCTAAATATATTCACCTCAAATTAAAAATAATCCAAACTAATAATTTCAAGATAATTCATAATCTATTTAATATGCCTTTAATCATCGCCTTATATCAATTATTAATACTCCAAAATTTATATTCCAAATATAACTCTTTAAATTCCCATGCCCGATCTAATTAAAAGTAATAATAATACAATTATAGTTACCTACTAATTATAAATTATATTAATATGAAATTAATTTCTCCAATTACATCAATTTTACAAAATAAACTAGAATTAAATTATAAATAATCTTTTAATCATCATTTCATTTTTTTAATCTAATTAATTTTCTTAATTGATATAATATATATAATCAACCTAAATACCAAACATGAATACCACCTCCTTCCGCTTTCAAAAGTAATATATATATATATATATATATATATATATATATATATATATAACTTATTTTATACATGATTCCATATATACATGATTTAACCAAATATAAAGAATTAACTTTCTATTCTAAGATAACATAGGAACTTATGATCATGCACTCCAAAAACTTACTTGGTCACCATAATTGTTGTACATATTACATGGGTTATTCAACTAAAGCACTGCTCACGCAAGTACACCAACAAAATCAATTTATTACATATTTTATTCAGTAAATAACCATCTCCATCTGATGTGATAGATATCAATATTAAAATAATTCATTCATCATAATTCGTTTATCAAAGAAAAAGAAAGCAATGATATCACATACTGACATTAGCTTAATAGAGAGAGTCTACCCTTTTGTTTTCTGCTATTTACCACTACCGCCTAGATCTCTTCCTCTTTTTATTTTTCTGTATTAGCGGCTGCTATCTCTTTTCTTTCAGTTACTTTATTCAGATGTATGAAAATTAGGTCTAGTACTTATTAAAAAAGAGGTCTTGTTCTAATAAACTTATAATTGGGTTCAATTAATATTAAGGCCCAAATTTTATTAATTTAATTTATTCATCACTTATTACTACTTATTAGCCCACATAAATTAAATGACCACATTGGCCCAAATAAAATGTAAAGTCCAATTAAAATATTAAAAATTGATAAATAAATTTATATGTTATTTATTATTTTCATTATATTTTTTTTTCCTGGGTATTACATTTTCCTCTGGAGCCCAAAATGGAGACGCCGTCGACTAATCACACCACCACAGAAAGTGTCATGCCTCTCGTGCCAAGACGACATGCCCGTGGTACCCCCACATGTGGTTATAGCTCAGGGATACCCTACAGTATATTCTAACAAAAATACCATGTCACAACACATGCGACATAATACCAACAAAAGGGTTCTATATGTGCATGTTGAACAAAATTAAATTATAATCACAATGTCTCAAAAGAAGGTAGCAACATGTATCGCTCTATAATTATCAAAAATAAATATTAATTAGACATGATAACCTAATTCAAAGAGTACAAATTTGAGTCATATGTATCAACTCAAAAATGAAACTATTATATGAATTTCACAAGAAACGATTATGTGAAATAATAACGAAATTCGAAACAAGAACAAAACGAACAAATCAAATTTAACAAGAGTAACGCTGAAAAATTGTAGAATATGTACAAATTGTAATAGAAAGAAAGGAATTCAAATTACTGAATAAAACCAAAGTATTAAAGATCAAATTTCTATTTAAGAGTGTCAATAGAATTATAAAAAAATGAAACGAAAGACAAGATATCACGAGATATAAAGAATGCAACAATAATCAAAGGAGTGGAGTACGAAATCTGTACCTGATAAATACAAACCATTTATAGCACACTCCACAAAATCATACTCTCAATTGCCAACGATATCAAATATGAAACGTTATTTACAACCTAAATATATTCACCTCAAATTAAAAATAATCCAAACTAATAATTCCAAGATAATTCATAATCTATTTAATATGTTTTTAATCATCGTCTTCTATCAATTATTAATACTCCAAAATTTATATTCCAAATATAACTCTCTAAATTCCCTCCGTACGATCTAATTAAAAGTAATAATAATACAATTATAGTTACCTACTAATTATAAATTATATTAATATGAAATTAATTTCTCCAATTACATCAATTTTACAAAATAAACCCGAATTATATTATAAATAATCTTTTAATCATCATTTCATTTTTTTTAACGAATTAATTTTCTTAATGGATATAATATATATAATCAACCTAAATACCAAACATGAATACCACCTCCTTCCGTTTCAAAAGTATATATATATATATATATATATATATATATATATATATATATTCAACTTATTTTATACATGATTCCATATATACATGATGTGACGCCCCAAAATGGTATACATCACCCATCTTGATTAGCCAAATACATGGTACAGTAATACAAATACAAACTTAAATATCTGACATGAAATGTTGGTTTTAATACAAATATTATCTTCTAGGCGTGATTCAAACTCAAAATAAGTCCTCAATACATTTATTATCACACTATTTCACAGAATAGTGAGGACTACTAATGCAACCATCTGGACCGTCAATCCATTCCCCGACTAGTCCCTGCTATATTCTCAGTTCTTGAAGAGAACTTTGATAGAAAGGGTGAGCTCAACTAGCCCAGTAAGAAATATTATGACTAAGATAATGCAGAATAAATTATCCTTAGCCTTCAACAGTATAACAACTGATAGAATATAATAGACAACAAGTTTTAGATCAACAACTGCAGCAGAATAAGCAATTCATTAGAAAAGTCAAGTAGAGCATAAAATCTACTATATTCTATGATTTTAAAAATTTTTATTATAAATTTTATCGCTGAGACTCAGCTTAATAAATAACCTACATCATTAAATCATCCCTGCACTACAGGCCAAGGATATTATTTAGTATCATGACCACGAATTATCCATGCACTACGGGCAGAAGATAATCGTATTTTCATCAACGGTCCTGATCATGCCATAAAACAATTTATCTTTGCACCCTTGGCCGAAGAGAATCCATAGCCATAATCATACCAAAAACTGTCCATCAATGCACTACGGGCCAATGAGGACTTTTTCCACCTCATTTGTAACAATACGGTCATGATTATACCGAATAATCCCTAGTCATAATCATACCAAGTCCATCTATGCACTACAGGCCACAGATGACTTTCAACATAATATAAGCATGAGGATGATGACAATTCAATAAAACAAGTTCAAGAATAACTTTTAAAGATTTATAAGTTAATTTATCCTGAACTCTATAACGTCCAAATTGTCAACATGATACTGCTTTGTGGAGTCAAATTCAAGAATGCTCAGAAGAATATTTCCATGAAAAGATACTGGATGAAGCGCAAATATCCAGGATATTCTACTAATTTCATGGAGTATAGAAGCTAAAACTTTAACCAATTGAGTATAATAGAATATATGAAACTGCAAATGGATTTTCGCCTGCTATGCGGTAATCCACATAGACAGATCATTTCCACAAGTTACTAAGGAATGAATACAAAGGATCATTCACCATGCATGCGGTAATCCACACAGACATGTTATTCCAATAGAGTAATAAAGAATGGAACCAGGTCATGCGTAATCCGCATGCATGGGATATTCCAAATGTAATAATAAAGAATGAAACCAGTCATGCGTAATCCGTGCAGACAGGATGTTCAAACAGTAATAATAAAGAATGGAATAACAACGAGAATTCACTAGGCATGCGATAGAGCCTTGCTGATAAAAGTTATTCCAACAGAATAATAAAGAATGGAATAACTGAAGAATTTCACCATGTATGCGGTACTTTGCATAGACAGGTTATTCCAACATAATAATAAAGAATGGAATAACAACCCTTACGAGTATTGAAAGAAAATAACTCTCTTCATGAATACGAAAGAATAATACCCCTTACCTTAAAAAGAAGAGTATTCCGACGGTAGGGCGGGGATATACTTGAAGAAAATTAGCACTATTTTCTACGCTCAAAACTTTCTTAAACTCTAAAGAAATATGCTCAAGATTATAGAAGAAGAATTCTCTGAATTTCTGGTGTGTTTTTCAATTCTAACTAAGCATCCTATTTATAGGAGAATGGAAAGGATACTATGCTGCACTATACAATAAAATATAATATATTCTATTTATAATCAAATAAAACAAAACTTTATAAAAAGTATTATGTTTTATATAAAAAGTTTTTTGTTTTATTACATTTATAATAATAATATAACAACATTTATCATTATTATAATTCACAATATTTAATCGACCAGGTCGTTCCCAGGAAAGAGGGACTTTCCAATAAGGATTTCTCCTGTTGGCCATTAATTAGGTGACCAAACATCTCCTTGATGTAACTTGACATCATCAATATTGCAAATAATAATATTAATAACTCGTCATCTCAATTATTGATTTAATAATATATAAAATATCGACAATAATTGAATCAAATAACGTGAGATACTATGCAATAATTCGTAATAATAATTGAACAAAACTGAGTGACTTCTCACGTAAGCATCAATAATCTATACCGTGTGCTACTATGCAACCATGCGTATTCATTGTACTTTTTTACTTAGGGTAGTTCAACAGTTTTAACGATAACACTTTCACCGTTATTTTTATAAAAAGATAATTCTGTCGTTTTCTAACTACGATAATACTTCTGTTGTGGGGTCTACCAAAGATTGTACCGTCATACAGATATTCCCTGATAAAAAGAATATTCCCCGACCAATCGAATATTATACAACAACTTGCATACTTTTCAAAATTTATAAATATTACCCATAACTATAACATTATCTCAAATTCACACCATAATTTTGGAAAAAATATTTCGAGAAAATTAAATCTTTATTCGTAAAATTTGGAATTTTACACATGATTTGACCAAATATAAAGAATTAGCTTTCTATTCTAAGATAACATAGGAACATATGATCCTGCACTCCAAAAACTTACTTGGTCACCATAATTGTTGTACATATTACATGGGTTATTCAAGCAAAACACTGCTCACGCAAGTACACCAACAAAATGAATTTATTACATATTTTATTCAGTAAATGACCATCTCCATCTGATATGATAAATATCAATATTAAAATAATTCATTCATCATAATTCGTTTATCAAAGAAAAAGAAAGCAATGAGATCACATACTGACATTACCTTAATAGAGAGAGTCTACCCTTTTGTTTTCTGCTATTTACCACTATCGCCTAGATCTCTTCCTCTTTTTATTTTTCTATATCAGCGGCTGCTATCTCTTTTCTTTCAGTTACTTTATTCAAATGTATGAAAATTAGGTCTAGTGCTTATTAATAAAGATGTCTTATTCTAATAAACTTCTAATTGGGTTCAATTAATATGAAGGTCCAAATTTTATTAATTTAATTTACTCATCACTTATTACTACTTATTAGCCCACATAAATTAAATGACCACTTTGGCCCAAATAAAATGTAAAGTCCAATTAAAATATTAAAAATTGATAAATAAATTTATATGTTATTTATTATTATCATTATATTTTTTTTCTGGGTATTAGATTACATACCCCTTAAAAAGGATTCCGTCCCCGGAATCAAAAGAAAAGAACGTAACTAATTTTTAAAGAGATGCGGATACTCCGCTCGAATAGATTCTATCATCTCCCAAGTAGCTTCACGCTCCAAATAATTTTAGGAAAAATAAAATTAATATTTAATTATTAACAAAAATTCGGATTATTATAGTATATATACCTCATGTGCATGTAATATTAATAGAATCTTAGAAACTCGTTTGACATTCACTCAGTAGGAGTGAATGTCGAATATTCCCAAGTTTGGGATTGTTACTGGATGTTATGTCTGTCACTTAGGCCGGTGCCAATTCATAAGGTACATTTTTTTTGAGGATTTTTCAGCTGGTTATCTCAACATGTTTCCCGAGTGCATACTTAGACTAAGTTTTCTTGGTCTATTTCATGTACTTGGAGACCATGGGGAGGTGCTGCTGAAATTTTCTTAAAATTGAATAAACGTGCTCAAGATTGACACTAGTGAGGACACGCATCTAGGAACGGGATAGAAGCCTAACCCCTATAGAGTGGAGATATATATACTAGGAAAATATAATTCATGCATAGACCTCATACATGAATATTCCATTTCTAATACAGGTGTTTTATCTTTAATTAAAGATGTCAGCCGACCGAAGTTGAATGTAACGTAGGATACCGACAAATGGAAGGGGATTAGTTTATGCATACCATGATGAGGTTTGCAATTTTATAAACATAGCTATAAAACATGTTGATGATCCAAACGGAAAGATGAGATGTCCGTCCTAACAACTCAAAACCAAAAGCACCTTTTTGTCTTACCAAGCAACAAGTTGAAGTCATTTGCAAGTGGGTAAGTGCATTGCAGCTCCCAGATGGCTATGCTTCTAATATATCTCATTGCAGTAAGGTTCAACAATTGAAAATAACTGGGTTCAAGAGTCACGATTGTCATGTATTCATGAAGAAGTGTATGCCAATTGCATTTCGTGAGATGCTACCCAGAAAAATTGTTGACCCTTGACCGAACTTTCTGTGACTCCCCCAAATTTAGGTACTTGAAACTCGAACTCAGTGCTTCACGATACCATTTTATGAGCGGAATAATACTAATAATAATAACAATAATATTGATTATCAAATTTAATTTACATATTATCAGAGTTTTCAATCCCAAGTACAAAACCTTTAAACATTCGTTACATTACATTCTAATTAATATATATCATCATTATCCTAATAAAGTCTAGTTATTACAAAAGATAACATTATCATTCATTCAGCGACCTTCCCTTTCCCTTTGTTCTTGGCAGAGCCTTCAGGTTGTTCATACTTAGCTGAAAACATTTAAATTAAGCAAAGATGAGCATTTGAGTGCTCAGCAATTAATAGCAACAATAACATTTAGTTGAATGAATTAAATGTTTTCTTTAAACGATACTTCTACAACGAATCAACAATTGTGAAGTAAGTTGATCCAATAATAAACAATATATCATTCTGATTTCAAAATTTTAAAACTACGTATTGACTATAAATGAGGATCAGTTGACAGACTATGAACATGGTTTTCTATTTTCGAAAAGGTTAAACAGAACTTCATCTGTAAACTGTCATAACTTACGAGAACGGGGGGTGATCAGCCCGTTATGCCTTGTATTGATCAATACTACATTAAAGGACGATATTTTTGTCCAGTATTTTCGCCTTAGGCGCATAAAGTTTCCCATATTTGGGATGTTCATACCAGTTTAGAATCCGAACCAAAACAATTCAGTTGGATAACAATAAAGTTCTTATCTTGTTCAACAACCATTTTAAGTTTGTGTCTAGCCAAATCAAATAGCTTAGACGACTTTTAATTCAACTTGTACATACTGGACACCGATAAGTATGTATCAACATATGATAAAATATAATGATTATCCAAGTACGGACACTTGTATAACCAAGTTTAGAAATTAACGAACATAATATATTTCTTGATTTACAATAACAGGATTAAGGAACTTATACAACAGATTATAATTTAATAATTTACTTATACAAAATCATTGCATAAGTACATACAAAGGTTGAAATATTTGAACATTTGAAAAAAATAGTTCAGATATTCTCTTACGCATGTCCATTGCACAAAATAAATGCAAAGGGTTAGATACTTGCCTTGTCTGCTGCTTGCACAACTTAGATTTATCTTTTATATCAAGCCCTATCATTAAATAGATCATTCGTACGATTATAATAACATATGATATCATATTGTACTGCTATTTATAGTCAGCACATAACATAATCACATTGTCATATAAGTTTAACCACCATTGAATCACAAATAAACATTTATCAAGTCAACCTATCTAAGTCCTCATTAATTTCTGAAATATGTCAGTGTACTGACAACTTTATCGGGTATTTATCGAGTCTAAAACTCTATACAGTAGTTCAATATCCATTTAAATAACTTATATATCCGTCATATTATTTTTAAATAACTTATAATATTTTTTTAAAACATTTACTATAATTTATCATGAATTTTCAAACATCGGAATAATTATTAAATTATTTAAATATTAAACAATTCTATTATCATTAATATTTAATTAATATTAAACCATTTATGAAACCATTGCCAAAATATTAAAGTTATTTATAATAACTTAAAATATTTTAAAGTATAAATATTACCACGAAAAGATTTTTAAAAATATTTAAAATCATTTTAAATAATTATCATTAATATTAAAGTATTAATGTATTATTTATCAAAATATTAAAAGTCATTAAGTATAACTTAATAATATTTTTAATTCATTTATATATTTTTAAATGATTTTAAATTAATAAAACTATTTTAAAACTATTTATTTAATATAATTATTAAATAATTTTAATATTATTAATAATAAATTAATAATCACTAATATTAAATTATTAATGAAATTATCCTTTAAATATCAAAATTTATATTTTATAACTTAAAATATTTTTAAACTTTTATTTTCATTTAAAATGATTTTTCTAATTATAAAATCATTTTTAATTAATTTATTTAATATAATTACTAATTAAATCTAATAGCATTAATATTAAATAATTAATGAAATTTGTCTTAAAATATTAAAAGTTATATTTTATAACTTAAAATATTATTAAATACCTTTTATCATTTAAAATGATTTTAACATAATAAAATCATTTTAATCAATTTATTTAATGCATTTATTAAATAAATAAAATATGAATAATATCCAAATAATTATTAATATTAATGAAAAATATGTCAAATTATTAAAAGTTAATTTTTATAACTTAAAATAATTTATAAAACTATTTTTGGAATTTTTAATAATAAATTTCTATTTTTAAATTATTTTTGGAAAATAAATTAAATAAAATTATTAAATCTGTCGCTATAACCTTTAGCGACAGAAAGCGTCGCCTTAGGTGTTCTTAAGCCCTCAAGAACATTCATAGCACAGTTTCGGGTGAGCACATTTGACCAAGTATTCCTCTCTGATTAATGTGTTTCTAGGTAAGTAAATGATTAGAGGTTGTAGTACTAGTGTCAGACTACACGATCCAACATGGCCAACAAACATAAAACCAGAGAGATCTAGGCTTGCAAAGTGGCTGTCAGAGCTGTTCTTCATTTCTGGGTTACCTAGAAATGAAGAACAGTTCGAGTGGCCACTTTTGGGCTTCCACAACTTGCTGATCATGTAAATGTTTTGTGGTCAAAGCTTTATAGTGTAGCCAACATGTCAAGGAAGAGATATCTCACATAACATCACCATAAC
Organism: Panax quinquefolius; assembly: GCA_020205615.1. Lineage (NCBI taxonomy): Eukaryota > Viridiplantae > Streptophyta > Magnoliopsida > Apiales > Araliaceae > Panax > Panax quinquefolius. Next base: position 66,657,549 of record CM035165.1, on the reverse strand, counting down.
AACAACTAAAACTCTAGATATTAACCGGTCAACCCATGTCAGAAATCACGATCATACGTTTTCTGGGTTACCCAGAAAACGGAAATCGTGATCGTCTTACATGGTTTAACCGTACACTACATGAATCCTATTAATCATTTAGATGTTCTACAAGCTTAAACATGTAGCGTAAACAACATACAACAACCTTGTTACAACAACAAAATCCAATTAACAAAAACATGAAAGATCTGGGTCCATGAACTTGCTGTCAGAGATTTCTGGGCAAGTTCTGGGTTACCCAGATCTGGCTCGATCAATTTCGGTCAACGGTGTTTGACCACGATTAACTGACATTCTATGCATGATCTGGTCCTGCCACAAGTTCTAGATCACAGAACTCATATCACACTACATGTTCAAACATTAAAAACACAAAAATCATAAATATCCAAAGATCTACAGGGCATGACATTCGGTTGTCAGTCAACATAAAATTTTTCCTAGATTTTTAAAAACACCAAATCCGAGCCTATAGATGTTATGGATCTAACATCTATCAACCCAATTCATCATTATACACTACATACAACATATTTAACACAAAAAACTAACATCCAACATAGGATCAAAAGTCAGATTTCATTTTAGGGTTTATACCTTCTATGAGCAATCTTTGATTCTTGGCCACTGATTTGGTTATAGAATTCGTGGGGCTTGATTTGGGGACTGGTCTAGCACTGGAAACTCGTGGGTTTAGAGAGAGATGGTCTAGTTGAGTGTTTGGGAATGAATGAGCAAAAATGTACATCTTTCTCTCTCTTAATCTATTTATATAACTTAGATTCAATGCATCTAACTTGCAAGGTATCAAAGAGGATAAGATTGGAGGAGTTTTAGGCATGTGCTATAAATCTAGAGTGGTGACTTGCAATCTAGCTTATTAAATAAATACCAAAAAGGCTATTTTAGTAAACTAACAAAGTATTTTAATGGTATTTTTGTCCATGATGCTTGAATCTAGATTAAAATCAATAGATCTTAAACCTTAAGGTTTCCCAAATAATTTCTAGGGTTTAAAAATTTAAGTTTAAAGTTTAATAAAATTTTAATTAGACCACACTAATTAAAATTAAGGGTTTTAATTCGTCAGATTTGAATGATATTTCTATTGTTAATAAATTTCATGACGTATTCCCCGAAGAGCTTCTTGGCCTACCCCCGGAGCGTGAAATTGAGTTTGGTATCGACCTTGAACCCGGTACAAAACCCATTTCCAAAGCCCCATATCGAATGGCTCCTATTGAACTTCAGGAGTTAAAAACCCAACTGCAGGAATTGTTAGACATCGGTTTCATTGGACCTACTACGTCTCCTTGGGGTGCTCCTGTTCTATTCGTGAAGAAGAAAGATGGAAGTATGCGACTTTGTATTGATTATCAGAAGTTGAATCATGTCACCATCAAAAATAGGTACCCGTTGTCTCGCATTGATGACTTGTTTGACCAGTTGCAAGGAGCCAAATTCTTTTCAAAGATTGATCTTCATTCCGGATATCATCAGTTGAAGATTAAAACTGATGACATTCCAAAGAGTGCTTTCAGAACTGGGTACGAGCATTATGAATTCCTAGTCATGTCTTTTGGATTGACTAATGCTCCTGTTGCCTTCATGGACATGATGAACTGAGTATTCAAGGAATATTTGGATCACTTTGTGGTCGTCTTTATTGATAACATCCTCATATACTCCAAAAGTCGTGAAGACCATGAGAAACACTTGAGGCTGATACTTCAAAAGCTTCGTGAAAACAAGCTTTATGCCAAGTTGAAGAAATGTGAGTTCTGGCTTGAGGAAGTTGAAAGTAGTATGCACACAAGCCAATCATGTTTGATGATAAAGCATATACTTTGTAAACAATCTTATTCATTTATTAATAAAAGGTATTAATTTATTAAAGGCTTTTAATTATCTACATGATCTTTGTTTTATAATATGTGATAAACCCATAGTTTTAAGCAATGCTTTTAGAATAATGATGATGATCATTCTAATGAGATCTAAATTCTTAGAAAGCTTAAAACTAAAATAGTTCCCAATCATTGGATTACTAAATTGGGGATTAGTGAATCCAGGATAGATTGGGTACATACGTTGCTTGCTCATTGGATGAGGATGATTGATCTCATGATCATTTGTGTGGAGACACTAAAGCAAGTATGTAGGTGCTTATTAGAGAATAAGTTCCTTTGAGAACGTGGCTCGCTAAGGAATACCTAATGGAGTTTTATTTGCTGTCAATAGAATTCCTGTAGTGATAGTAAGTCAAGTAATCCTTGGACTTGAGATCATCATAGTATCTTGTGTATGATGAGTTATACTTTGACTTATTCCTTAAGACCCTTAGGGTATATCAAAGGGTATGCTTGGGTATAATAAGTTGTACATGGAGATAATGTATGATCAATAAAGAATCTACCACTTTAATAAAAGAAGAGAAATGTCCTATGTGATTCGATAAATGACAACCCAAAGAGTCCTTGGTTAAAGCGTAATGAAATTAGAAAGGAGTTTCTAATTTGCATTATTTGGAGTTGTGCATTTAAGGATCGAAATACATATAATTAAATAAAATAAGACTTGATGAGTAATTCCATGTCTTATATTTAATTGGGACATTGTATGGTGGAAGGATTGAATTGTCACAGTAACTATTTACTCAAAGGTTCTTTAATGATTAATGTTGAAATCTATATTATCCGGAAAGTCGTTGATCGCTTGGGAGGCTTATCCTATTGTAGAATAAATATTATTTAAATAAATTAATTGTTTAATTTATTTATTTAAATAAGATTAGAATTGTTCTAATTGATTTATTCACAATAGGTTTAATATGGAGAACCTAAAGGGTCACACCATAAAAGGAAGAATAATTATTTAAGAAGTTAATGGCATAATCGTAATAATATGTTATGTATATTTAATTTAATCTATGGTGATAGAATAAATTAAATAGCTTAATATTTATTATTTAATATTTTAGAAATATTAAATATAAATTAATAAGAGGAGTCTTATTAATATTATTACAATTATTATTATTTTAATTTCTAAAGAGTTTAGGAATTAATTTAATATAAGTACTCTCATTTATTCCTAATTGGATTAGGAAGTTAAATTAATTAAAAGAGTTTAATTAATTATCCCTAATAAGATTAGGGAGCTTAATTAATTAAAGAATTAATTAATTAAAATCCAATTCTTAATTGTTAAGGTGGGTTGACCACATCTATTAATAAGAGGAGTCTTATTATGGGTGTATGGGTTGTTGACTTTTTACAACGTAATAATTCCAATTTGTTGTAGAGTACCCTTTTCTATAGAGATAGAAATCTAGGGTTTGAGCCAAATATCCATCTTCTTGAATTTTATTCTTCCTTGGTGGATCACCTCAGAGGCCAAACATTTGGGTGGCTAACGTTGATCAAAGGAAGGAACCAAACCCGGTGGATTCAAGATTGAAGCGAAAGGATTTGGAGGTGAACTTGTACGAGGAAGCTCGATCTTCAAGGGTATGATTTTATTCTTTATCTTTTCGTTTAATTAATAATTATGCATAAAGGATGATCCGGGTTTATGGTTTGTAAATTTTTAAACTCGATTTTACCACGCCGCTAATTTTATGCAATTTGATTGCGTTATGAATATTACAAACCTAACGATGGCATCGAGCCAAACCTTTATTCAATTATTAATTGTTCATATTTGATATGTATATTGATATGTATTTTTGAACAATTTAATTGGGCATAATTTTATGGTATAAAATTTAAAAAAAAAAAAAAATCGCTAAAATGAATGAGAGTCATATTTGCAAATTTAACAAGTGATCTTTGTTAACAAGTTTTTTTTAAGAAAAGGATTGCACCGGAAATTAAAAAGGTGTGTCTTTTGCTTTTTTTTTATTTTAGGATACATGAGTCATTTCTTTAAAAGAAATCAGCACCCATTATTAAAATTTGTGCAACGTTAATTAAAAAAAAAAAAAAAAAAGTGACGGCAGCATGTTGTCTGGTGAAATCTGGGCACGGAAATCGAGGCAACAAAGGAGCATGTTTTGTTTTTTGAAACTCACGGATTAGCGTAATATATATATATATTTAATATATATATACGGATATTATATGTATATATATATAATAGTTATATATATATATTTTAATTATTATATAATTAAAATAAAAAGTTTATTTTAATTTTAAAATAAAAGGTTTATTTTAATATTAAAATATAAAGTTTTATTTTAATTTTAATAATTTTATAATTAAAATAAAAGGGTTTATTTTAATCTTAAAATAAAAGGTTTATTTTAATATTAAAATAAAAGATTTATTTTAATTTTAAAATTAGAATTTCATGCTAACTAATTAGAGTTGGAATTGGATTCCATGATAACTAATTGGAGTTGAAATTGGATTGCCTAATTTCCTTAAATAAAGGAGTTTATTTAGATATGAAATAGGATTTCATATTATTCAAAATAAAGGAGTTTATTTGTGAATAGGAAAGAAAATCCGTGTTTCCTTAAATAAAGGAGTTTATTTAAATATGAAATAAGATTTCATATTATTCAAAATAAAGGAGTTTATTTGTGAATAGGAAAGATAATCCGTGTTTCCTTTAATATTTTTTTTTACATGGAATTGGATTCCATAATTAATTAAAATAAAATAGTTTATTTTAATTAAAGATTTTTTTTATTACATGGAATTGGATTCCATAATTAATTAAAATAAAGGAGTTTATTTTGATTAAAATTTTGATTAAAATAAAATAGTTTATTTTATTCAAAATAGGATAAATTAAAATAAAATAGTTTTATTTTGATTTAAATTTGGATTAAAATAAAGGAGTTTATTTTGATTCAAAAATAGATTTTATACTAACTAAATTTGCCCATTAAATGATATCAATATATATATTAAATGTTTATTATTCATGAGATGAATGTTATTTATTGATGCATATGGTGATGTGTATGATAATAAATGGGATTGATTATGGACTATTGACCCGATACGATTGGATTTTATTTTAGTTGGATGCACGTGAATGTATGAGTTTTATTAAATGGGGTCTGCGTACCTCGCCTTCTCTAATTTTTCTTAATGTAAATTCTATTCCCTCCTATGTACTTCCCTCGATCACGATCAAGGCTTCTATTTATTTTAAATAGTTATGTAATAGGAATAGTTAGAATTAAATTTTGAAAAATTGGAGATCAAGGAGCAAGGAGCGCGTGAAGACCCGTTTGTTATGGAGCCCGGGTTTAAATGTAATAGTTATATTTAAATATTATTTCTTGCACTAAGGGTTTGACCTTTTGGTTCACTTGGTGGCTCTAGTGAACCAAACTAGAATAAAAGTCCATAATCAATCCGGGTAGATATATAGTATTCTATATATGCATGCTTATACTATATATATATTATATATTATGCAAACATGCTTCGCATGTTCATTAATATGACGCCGTATTTTATATATATATATGTATAATGCTTAAACAAGATGAGACAAATTAATAACAAACCCCTCAATTTTTATATTAAGTCCTAAGCGTTCAAAGATATTTGGAATATCGAGCGTCGCCTTCTAGCATGATAAAATTAATAGAGTATTAAATATTTAATATGAGTTTGTTGTGTCACCACAAGGCAAGTATTAAGTATTTAAGATGTTAATTTATCACATTTGATGCTTATAAAGAAAATTGAACAATATTGTTTTGTTGTGTCACCACAAGGATGATATTTTTCTTTTTGAATATATGGAGTGCTAGGTTGGACTTAACTTGGATAATTTTGATTCGGATGTGCCACCACTTGATCAAAATAATCTAAGAGGCAAAATACAAGGAGTTGCGATAGTTGATGTAATTGACAAAAGTTGTCTACCTATTTATTTATATATGGTTTGTTGTGTCACCACAAGGCTATATACATTTGAAATGGGATCCTTATTCTCACTAGCAAATCTTTAATTAGATTTTGCCGAACTATATAAGTGAGGTAATATAGTTTGAAGAAAATAGTGGGAGATACCAATTTAAAACAAGACCTAAATTATTTTGGTAATTAATAAAAGAATGTATGCTAAAATGTTGTTAATTACAAATTCATTTCTGTAATTTTACAATGTCTAAAATTACTATCATCATGAAGCATATTAGATGCTAAATTAATCGGGAATCAATTAAAGCGGATTGGTTAAGGAATTTGAGAATAGTTCTCATATGAAAAGCTATCTTATGTCATAATCGCCTATCCTCGCAATGGTTGCGCATAATGCCTCTGAGGAAAACATTGCTACTTTTAGAAAGTGGCAGATGATGATGCATTGATTGGCTCAATGCATCATGCTCGCATCCATGAGTAACGAGCTCAACGTCAAGATGAAACTATGGATGCTCCTACTATATTCCCGCACATCAAGTAGTTGATGGTGAGGAAAATGGATGATAGATATCGAGATATCTAAGGAGCTCTTCCGATCTAGAATGGCCAATGGCACTATAAAGATGAGACAAATAGTTCTAAACATTATCAATTTGATTGATCAATTAGACAACGAGTTTTGTCATGGATGGATAGTTGAGCCAAGATTTGATCTTGCACTCACTCCGGGACTCCTTTCACAATTGTTGTGAATTTTTCATATGAACAAGCTAGATATCACCCATTGATTTGCTTAACATGTTGAAAAATGTTGAGAGTCACTTTCAACCAAGAAAGACCAAGTCTTCTTGGTAGGGGCAAAGGATCTTCAAAAGAAGAACGATTAAAAGAAGGTAAATAGAAAGGCATAAACAAAGGATAATAAGAACAAAAGCGATATGGATAGCAAAGGAGTTTGCTTCCACCGCAATAAGCCCGACCTTTGGAAAGAAAAGCGCAGAAGCATCTTGCAGAGGCTAACCAAAGAAGCTTAGTGAAGTTTACTGTTACAATACAGTTTTTGTTCATGATTGAAATAAATTTTTCTTTAAGTCAAGGTTCTACTTGGGTATTGGATACCGACTTTGGTTATCATAAATATAGATTTATGAAGGGACCAAGTAGAAGTAGAAAGTTAAACAAATATAAGTAATCCTATATGCGGGAAATGTAACAAAGGTTGCTACATTAGCCATAGAAACTTATAATTTAACAATGCCTACGAGGCAAATCTATTAAGTCAATAAGTTGTTATTGTATTTCGGTTCTTGTTAAAATATTATTTCCATTTTATTGTTGGACAATGAAATCTTTGGTATTATAATAAAGAACAATCGTTGTTCTATTTATAATAATAATGTTTTGTATAGAACTGAAATATTACTTAATAGATTTTGTATACTGACTTATATGAAAATAATTTTGCATATTGAACAAATTAGTATAAGAAAAGGAGATGATCATTCAAAGAGTTGAATGTATGTATTTGTTGAAATACAAGTGTGAATTATTTGAAAGGTTCAAAGAATTCAAAAGTGAAACAAATTGGCAAAGTATTAGGATTCTTTGATCTCGATCAAGGAAGAAATACTTGTGCAATAAGTTTCTAGATCATCTCAAATGGTTTTCTCATTAATGGACGCCTCCAGATCACGCTTAATAATTGATTGATGTATCGAAGGAAAAATCATACCTTGTTGGACATGGCATGCGGTCCATAATGATTTTACCGACATTCCAATATCCTTCTAAGATCATGTCCTAGAAATGGTCTGCGATATCTACGAAAAGGTAATCTCAAAATCCAGCCCAAGACTCCATAAAAAGTTATGGATGGGGAGGATTCCTAATCTTAAGTATGTTAAGATAAGGGGTTGTCAACTTATGTGAAAAAGGTTTCAAATGATAAGCTTGGGACAAGATTTGACAAGTGTCGATTTGTGGGACATCCTAAAGTAAGTTTAGGGTATATGTTCTATAATTCTACTTAGCAAAAGGTGTTTGTTGCGAAACACGCTTCCTTCTAAGATAAAGGTGTTTATCATTAAAAGGGGCTAGTGGGAGGATAATAGATCTTGAAAAGTTCAAGAACCACAAAACACTATAAGTCAAATAAGAGGAACCTATAGATAGACCTATTGTACCTGGCAACCGAATCATAAAACGGAATAGTACCAAGAAGATACTCTCGAGGTATGGATTCATCATGGATGATGATGATGAGGTACACATCATAGAAGATGATGATCCAGAGTTACATTCGATGAGGTAAGACTTCTAGTGTGTACAAAAGGGTCAGTGGGAGCGTCGTGAAATTTCTAGTATTATATGTTGATATACTACGGATAAGGAATGACATACTAATGCTACAATCAGTAATGATAAAGTTGTCTAAACATTCCTCCATGAATGATTTGGAAGAGTATCTTAGTTGGGGATATAAATCTATATAGATAGATTCAAGAGGATGCTCGACTTAACCCAAGGAACGTATATTCATTTGATGCTAAAGTCGTTTAGCATGGCAAACTCCAAGAGATGTCTCATGTAGATGAGCTATGGAGTGTATCTCTCTTAATAGTCCCCATAGACTCCAAAGAAGAGAGATCGCATGAGTGACAATCATGTATGCAATGAAATGTACGAGACCTGATGTTGATCGGTCATATTCGGAGAAGGTCACTATTGAGTCAGTGAAAAACATCTTAAAGTTCTTAACCGACACTAAGGATGTGATCATATTCATGGTGGGTCTTAATTAAAACTAGAGGGCTTAACAGACTCAAGTTTTTCAGACAAACCAAGATGACAGAAAAATCCACTTTAAGGTAAAGCGTTATCTTGAACAGTGGTGCAGTGAATTGGAAAGGTTCCAAACAGTGAAAGAGTTGCTGGTTTAGTGATAAAGACAAAGTATATAGCTATAAATGAAGCTGCAAGTTGATTGTTTGGATTAAAAGTTCATTACGAGAACTAGGAATAGTTCTAAGTCTCATCTTGGATCTAAACATGTGTTGTGGCACTTTCATTTGATTATTAGAATCATTGAAAGATGGGAAATCACTATAGAGATAGTGGACTCTCATGAACAACATTACATATCCATTAACTAAAGCTTATCCGGCAGGATAATCATCACTTAGAGAAGAAGAGTATAAGATATCATGACGATTGGCTTTAGTGCAAGTGGGAGATTGAAAGTAGTATGCACACAAGCCAATCATGTTTGATGATAAAGCATATACTTTGTAAACAATCTTATTCATTTATTAATAAAAAGGTATTAATTTATTAAAGGCTTTTAATTATCTACATGATGCTGTTTTATAATATGTGATAAACCCATAGTTTTAAGCAATGCTTTTAGAATAATGATGATGATCATTCTAATGAGATCTAAATTCTTAGAAAGCTTAAAACTAAAATAGTTCCCAATCATTGGATTACTAAATTGGGGATTAGTGAATCCGGATAGATTGGTACATACGTTGCTTGCTCATTGGACGAGGATGATTGATCTCATGATCATTTGTGTGGAGACACTAAAGCAAGTATGTAGGTGCTTATTAGAGAATAAGTTCATTGAGCATTGGCTCGCTAAGGAATACCTAATGGAGTTTTATTTGCTGTCAATAGGAATTCTGTAGTGATAGTAGTACAAGTAATCCTTGGACTTGAGATCATCATAGTATCTTGTGTATGATGAGTTATACTTTGACTTATTCCTTAAGACCCTTAGGGTATATCAAAAGGTATGCTTGGGTATAATAAGTTGTACATGGAGATAATGTATGATCAATAAAGAATCTACCACTTCTAATAAAAGAAGAGAAATGTCTATGTGATTCGATAAATGACAACCCAAGAGTCCTGGTTAAGGCGAATGAAATTAGAAAGGAGTTTCTAATTTGCATTATTTGGAGTTGTGCATTTAAGGATCGAAATACATATAATTAAATAAAATAAGACTTTGACAAAGAATTCCATGTCTTATATTTAATTGGGACATTGTATGGTGGAAGGATTGAATTATACAGTAACTATTTACTCAAAGGTTCTTTAATGATTAATGTTGAAATCTATATTATCTCGGAAAGTCGTTGATCGTTAGGGAGGCTTATCCTATTGTAGAATAAATATTATTTAAATAAATTAATTGTTTAATTTATTTATTTAAATAAGATTAGAATTGTTCTAATTGATTTATTCACTGTAGGTTTAATATGGAGAACCTAAAGGGTCACACCATAAAAGGAAGAATAATTATTTAAGAAGTTAATGGCATAATCGTAATAATATGTTATGTATATTTAATTTAATCTATGGTGATAGAATAAATTAAATAGCTTAATATTTATTATTTAATATTTTAGAAATATTAAATATAAATTAATAAGAGGAGTCTTATTAATATTATTACAATTATTATTATTTTAATTTCTAAAAGAGTTTAGGAATTAATTTAATATAAGTACTCTCATTTATTCCTAATTGGATTAGGAAGTTAAATTAATTAAAAGAGTTTAATTAATTATCCCTAATAAGATTAGGGAGCTTAATTAATTAAAAGAATTAATTAATTAAAATCCAATTCCTTAATTGTTAAGGTGGGTTGACCACATCTATTAATAAGAGGAGTCTTATTATGGGTGTATGGGTTGTTGACTTTTACAACGTAATAATTCCAATTTGTTGTAGAGTACCCTTTTTCTATAGAGATAGAAATCTAGGGTTTGAGCCAAATATCCATCTTCTTGAATTTTATTCTTCCTTGGTGGATCACCTCTAGAGGCCAAACATTTGGGTGGCTAACGTTGATCAAAGGAAGGAACCAAACCCGGTGGATTCAAGATTGAACGCGAAAGGATTTGGAGGTGAACTTGTACCTGAGGAAGCTCGATCTTCAAGGGTATGATTTTATTCTTTATCTTTTCGTTTAATTAATAATTATGCATAAAGGATGATCCGGGTTTATGGTTTGTAAATTTTTTAAACTCTGATTTTACCACGCTTCCGCTAATTTTATGCAATTTGATTGCGTTATGAATATTACAAACCTAACAGAAGTTGCATTCCTTGGTAGCGTGATATCAAATCATAGAATATATATTGACTAAGCGAAAATTGAAGCAATTCAAAGTCGAGCAACCAAAGTCGATGACAAAGTACGTAGCTTTCTCGAAGCAGCTAGTTATTATCGGAGATTCGTGGAAGGATTTTCTCGAATCGCTACTCCATTAACTCGGTGACTCGAAAAGATACAAAGTTTGGTTGGAGCGAGGAATGTGAGAAGAGTTTTCAAGAACTCGAGAAGACTCTTTTCGAGAACTATTACGACAATACCATCTGGCTCGGAGGGATTTGTCATCTACAGTGATGCTTCAGGCAAAGGGTTAGGATGTGTTCTCATGCAACATGGGAAAGTTATAGCCTATGCCTCACAACAACTCAAATAATATTAGAGGAATTATCCTACTCATGATCTAGAGTTGACAGCAGTGGTTTTTGCGCTTAAGATTTAGTGCCATTACCTGTATGGAGAGAAGGTGGAGATCTATACGGATCATAAGAGCCTCAAATATTTCTTCACTCAAAAGGAACTCAACATGTGGCAATGATGATGGCTTAAGTTGTTGAAAGATTATGATCATACCATTCAATATCATACTGGAAAAACGAACGTAGTAGCTGACGCATTGAGTAGAAGATCATATGCGGGTACGAGTAGGATATTGTCAACGTAAAGGCCCATTTTGTATGACTTACAAAGGATAGAGATAGAGTTAAAGACTCCAGGGACCCATGTGATGATGGCGAATATACGAGTAGAACCGACTTTAATCGATAAAGTTAAAGATGCTCAAACTACAGACCTGGAGCTGATGCGTATGAGGAAGAAAGTGCAAGAAGGTACTATTCCGGAAGCAAGAATCGATGAAGAATGAATACTTTGAGTCAACTCCAGACTTTGTGTTCCTAACGATTCTGACTTGAAGTATAAAATCATGATGGAGGCGCACAACACACCGTTTACAATCCATCATGGGACTACCAAAATGTATCGTGATCTTCGACATACATTTTAGTGGAGCAATATAATGAGAGAGATAGCGGGGTTTATCTCAAGGTGTCTAACTTGTCAACGAGTAAAGGCGAAGCATCAAGTGCCAAAAGGTCCATTACAACCACTTGAAATTCCAGAATGGAAGTGGGAGCACATTACCATGGATTTCGTTACTGGTCTTCCCAAGGTTTCTCAAGGCATAAATGCGATTTGGGTCATTGTTGATAGATTGACCAAGTCTTCTCATTTCTTACCGATACGAGAAACTTATACACTTGAACATCTTGCTCGTATGTACATAAACGAGATTGTAAGATTGCATGGTATGCCAATATCCATTGTTTTTGATCGAGACCCAAGATTCACTTCAAGATTTTGGGTTAGTTTGCAAAAAGCTATGGGCACGGATGTAATGATTTAGTTCGGCATATCATCCTCAAACGGACGGGCAGTCAGAAAGGACTATTCAAACTCTTGAAGATTTATTAAGACTCTTTGTCCTTGACTTCAAGGGAAGTTGGGACAAGTTCTTACCATTGGTGGAGTTTTCCTACAACAATACTTATCAAACAAGTATTGGCATAGCTCCATTTGAGGCGTTGTATGGAAGAAAGTGTCGTTCTCCAGTATGTTGGGATAAGGTGGGTGAAGCAACATTGTTGGGACCGGATTTGGTACGTATGATTATAGAAAAGATTCAAACGATCCGACAATGTATAAAAATCTCACAAGATCGACAAAAGAGTTATGCTGATCTTCATCGAAAGGACGTGGAATTCAATATTGAGAGATCATGTGTTGTTACGTGTTGCTCGTGTTGGAATGGAAAGGAGTTAGATTTGGAAAGAGAGGAAAGCTCAATCCTCGATTCATTGGCCCATTTTTAATCCTCGATCGAGTAGGAACTGTGGCCTATAGACTCGCCTTACCGCCAAGTTTTTCTCGTGTTCATAACGTTTTTCACATATCTATGTTACGTAAATATGTGAAAGACTCGAACCACATTATTGAATTAGAACCGGACGAGATAGTGGAAGATTTAACGTATGAAGAGGTAGCTGTTAAAATCTTGGATAAGAAGGATCATATTCGTTTGAACAGGGAATATTCGTACGACGACACAATTATTGGTGGACCCCACAACGAAAGTATTGTCTTAGTTAGAAAATGACATAATTATCTTTTTATAAAAATAACGGCGAAAGTTTTACCATTAAACTGTTGAACTACCCAATGGGTAAAAGTAATGCGATGTCTGTGAGTCGCATAAAGAGCACAAGGTATTGATTATTGATGCTTACGTGAGAAGTCACTTAGTTATACTCAATTATTGCTATAGTAATTGCTGCATCATTTCTCTCATATTATTGATTCAATTATTGTCACAGTATTATCTGCATATTATGTTATATTATTAAATCAATAATTGAGACGGTAAAGTTATTCATATTATTATTTTCAATATTGACAATGTCTAGAAGTTCTGTCAAGGAGAGGTTTGGTCACCTAATTGCGGGCCAATAAAGAGAAATCCTTATCGAAGCCCTCTTTCACAGGAACGACACGGTTGTTAAATATTGTGAGTTATAATATTAATGATGAATAAGTTCGTGTTGATTAACGATGAAATTGATAGTTTCATTATTTGGGAATTATTAGTGTTAGTGGAAATCGACATTTATTTCGATAATAATTAATGTCTGGAGGTTATATTGACCAATCGGGTAATTCATCGGATAAATGAGAAATTAATTGCTATTAATTCATATGCTTGGAACTATGTGTTCACATGTGTGTACTATTGATTCACATGATTTACTATTAGGGGAGTTGGTGCAAGATTGATAATACTTGCATGACTAAATTAAAAATAGAGGTATAGATGAAGGTACTATACTGTAATTAGTTTTTTCACATGATTATACTATTAAGTCACATGAATGAACTATTAATTCACATTATTTACTATTAGGGGAGGTGGTTCAAGTTTGATAATACTTGCAGGACTAAATTAAAAATGATGAAAAAGAGGAAGGTATTATATTGTAATATTTCGAGCCCCAAAATGTGCAATTATCGAAACTATATCTTCCTATAAATATAAGCTCATTCTTCTTTCATTCTCACCAATTCACTAAGTCTCACAAGAGCAATTATTATAGAGAGAAATTATAGAGAGAAAGAAGAAGAGAAGTCTTCTACCTCACTATTCCAGTATCCAGTTTCTTCTGAGGTAAGGGGTATTATTTCTTTCGTATTCATGAAGAGAGTTATTTTCTTTCAATACTCGTAAGGGTTGTTATTCCATTCTTTATTATTCAGTTGGAATAACCTGTATGTGCGATCTATCGTATGCCTGGTGAATTCTTCTATTATTCCATTCTTTATTATTCTGTTGGAATAACCTGTCTGTGCGGTCTATCGCATGCCTGGTGAATTCTTTTGTTATTCCAATCTTTATTATTTTGTTGGAATAACCTGTCATTGCGGTCTATCCCATGCTTGGTGAATTCTTTTGTTACTCCATTCTTTATTATTCTATTGGAATAACCTGTCTACGCAGGCTACCACATGCATGGTGAATTCTTCTGTTATTCCATTCTTTATTATTCTATTGGAATACCCTGTCTATTTGGACTATTGCATGCATGGTGAATGATCCTTCGTATTCATTCCTTATTAAATTGTGGAAATGGTCTGTCTACGTGGATTACCGCATAGCGGGTGAAAATCCATTTGCAGTTTCGTATATTCTATTATACTCAGTTGGTTAAAGTTTTGGCTTCTATACTCCATGAAATTAGTAGAATATACTGGATATTTACGCTTCATCCAAAGATCTTTTCATGGAAATATTCTTACGAGTATTCTTGAATTTTACTCCACAAAGCGAAGATCATGTTGACAATTTGGGCGTTATTGATTTACGGATAAATTAAATTATAAATCTTTAAAATTTATCTTGAACTTGTTTTATTGAATTATTATGTCATTGTCATCATCCTCATGCTTATATTGTGATGAAAGTTATCTTTGGCTTACGTGCATAGATGGACTTGGTATGATTATGACTGTGGATTATTCGGTAAGATAATCAACCGTAATGTGACAAATGATGTGGTGAAAGTCCTCATTAGCCTGTAGTTCATTGATGGACAGTTGTTGGTATGATTATGACCAGGGATTATTCGGTTTAATCATGACCATTGATGATTACATGAATATCCTTGGTCGTGATGCAGGGATGATTCGATTTTATTTATTAAGTTGAGTCTCTACGATCAAGTTGATGAAAAACTTTTTAAATCATAGAAGATAGTAGATTTTATGCTCTACTTAACCCTTCTAATGGATTGTTTATTCCGCTGCAGTTGTTGATCTAAAACTTGTTGTCTATTATATTCTATCAGCTGTTATACTGTTGAAGGCTAAGGATACTTTATTCTGCATTATCGTAGTCATAATATTTCTTACTAGGCTAGTTGTCACCCTTTCTTTCACTGTTCTATTCAGGAAATGAGAATATAGTTGGGACGAGTCGGGGAATGGATTGACGGTCCAGATGGTTGTTTTAGTAGTCCTCACTATTCTATAAAATAGTGTGACAATAAATGTAATGAGGACTCCATTGAGTGTGGATATTGTCTAGATGACAATATTCTTATTAAAAACTCTTAGATTATATTTTGTCATATTTTACACGACTGTTGTATAATTAAGTTGTATTTAAATTTTATACCATGTATTTGGCGACTCGAGATGGGTGATGTATACTTATTTTGGGGGCGTCACATAAATATTCCTGAAGTATTGACATACATCAAGTATGTATTTTTTTTTGTCGAGTTTAAAATATTTCCCTTCCCTGTTATCGCAAATTTAACCCTGTTATTATTATGTCAGTTCATTCAAAAATGAAGTGTATGCTTCTAACTTGGGACTAACTACAACATAGTTGGAAGCATTCACCAGTGAAAATCTTCAACAGTGATTTAAGAGAAGGGTTAAAGAAGATAACGCCTATGATCATTTTAGAGATGTTATTTTTGGTCCATATAAACTTATTAGTTCATATCCCGGCTGCATCGTTAATAGGTACAAATTTAAGGTTGATGACTTGAATGAACTAACATCAACAAATTCTGGCGTTGTCGTATTGGGAAGCTATTACCAAAATTCCGAGTCCAATTACTATGGACGATTAGAAGATGTGGTTGTGCTCAATTATCCCGGAGGTAAAAAGGTTGTTACATTTAAATGTCGTTGGTTTGATAATGAAAAGGGTGTTAAAGTTGATCGTAATAGAATCATCACAATAAATATCAAGTCAAAGATACATTCTGATGACATGTTCATATTAGCTAGTCAAGTGACTCAAGTGTATTACGCTCCTAATGTAGTAAATTCTAGAACCCCCTAGTATACAGTTGTCACAACGAAAACCAAGGCTTTTGATGGTACTGATTTGTTTGGAACAGATGACCCGTTGCAAGAACAAGTTAGCAATCCCAGCCATGTACTGCCAGATGATGATGATATTTTGGCAGAAGATGTCGTTAACATACTCGATGATAAAGAAGTCGATGATAACATTATTGTCAGTAATTTGTCATTGTACAAGATGATAACGACGAAACATTAGTTTATACGGACGAGGAAGAGATTGAATCTGAGGATGAAATTGATATTGATTCTGACAGGTTTGACGACGTATTAAGTCTTAATTTCAACTTATTGCTGTTTTTAAATAATTCACTAATAAAAACAATATTTATTAAGATAATTTTAGTAGAAATTAATGTTCTCATTCTTTTTAATTACAGTAGCAAAATTACTGCTAGAAACATGGCCAAGGTGGCGTCATCATTGGTGGTGACAGATCTCTGAGGATCATGGCGGCTCGGCTCAAGCGGGACGTCGTCATCATCTAATAAGTTTCCATCTTTTTTGTAATTTAATTTATTATTCCAATTTTATTTAATGCATAATGAAATACTATATATACTTACAGATATTGTTCGTCGACATAAACGAGGGACTAACCTCGGCTTATTTGGGCATCCACCGGCCCAGCAAGAGATTGCTATAGTTGATGTCGACTCGGTGCAGTACGTGTCAACTATAATATAACTCACGTATATAAATTACTTTATAACTTTATGTGATTGCATGAATTAAAGTAACACATATATTTCGAAATATTGCAGTATCCTGGACCCGGTCGTTAAGCATACGCTACACGCCATTTGCTTGACACACTTGCCTACAGAATGTATGTGATTCACTCGGTTCTTGTAGTATGATGCACACTATATGACTATTGTGCTGCGAGAGTTTCATGTAAGTCGAATTACATAACTTAAATTAAGTAAGATTCTATGTATTATCATCAATTTTTAATATTTTAACATTATTTGTATAAATTTATTTTAGATATGAGGAGGGTGTCTCACAAGTAGCCGACGACAATGTTATTATTGCAAATGTCGTAAAGAACTATTCTGCCTAGTTGTACGAGATGAGACAACGGGCTGCCCGGGCAGTTACTGACAGTCTGGGACTACCATACATGATCATCAGCCTCACATAGTCTCCGATGCAGAATGGGCGGCTATGTGTGCACACTAAAACGCTGATGACTTCAAGAAAAAGTCCGAGCAGGTAAAAAAGTATTATGGCCAAATTCGAGTCGTACACACTACTAGCTCACGGTCATTTGAGGAAGTGAAGTCGGTAAGTATCTTAATTTAGTTCTTTATTACTCGATTGTCATTATCATAATTATTAAATGTTATTTTCATGTATTTATTAGGCCATGCTAGATAGCTTAGGCTGACCTCCTACCATGCTAGAGTTTTGGGATAGAGCCCACACGCCGAAGGATTCTAGCATGTCTCCCGCATCATTAGCTATACAGTAAGACTAATAGAAATTAATGTATATAATTATTAATATTAGGTAGTTGATATAATAATTTCATTAAGGTTCAATGTCGCAAAATAAATTACTGAGACCGATTTTGTAAGCTTTGGGACCAACAGATAATCGAGTTGGAGGTCGCTAGGGAGAGTCTTGAAAGTTAGATTGTATTATCTCGGGATGACTAGTTGAGACTATGGGTCGCATCTCAGGATCCCCCTAGTAGTAGTACCAGAAGGTATCGAGTGTTAGGCATGCCGATGATACCGTCGTATACATTACTTGGAGGTAATATTATTTCTGCTATATAATTTAATATAATTTAATTTCAAATATTATTAGTAATGATATATTTGTTTTCGCAGGCTCTAGTCAGCGCCAGCGTCTGAGAGCACCTATTGGACCATCTCATACAGGCGCTGGCTTGGATGACTAGATTTTCTAGAGGGTCATGACGGTTGTTTCAGAGACGTTTCGTACGAATCAAGTTATTTATCGTCAAGAGTTTCCCAGCAGAGCTCGCCTTCACCAACTAGCATAGGATATTGCAGCAGGGGCGAACGTCGAAAGTACAGGTATCCCGTAGGAGCAGTTTATCGCGATACGCAACGAGGTGCTTCGATTGGTGGTTACCTTACTCTCTAAGGCTTTAGGGCCGATAGGGAGTCAGCCCCCACCTACTCAGGTATTATATTTATTTTAAGTTTATTAATTTGCATGTTATTTAATTTTCATACTGTACGGACTAATGTGTTTTATTTTTAATTGTATCAACAGGGTGACGATACTATTAATGGTGATGACGAGCAGGATTTTCAAACACTCGAGCAGCATCGTCGACCCCCGCCAATGACTCTGATCCTACTGGTGGTACTACTAGTTTAGGTTGATATATATATATATATATATATATATATATATATATATATATATATATATATATAGTTGCCATCATATATCTGTCTAGATGTTTTGTAGAACATTGTATAGGCATGTAGTGATAATTCGGCGCCATTTCATTATTCATTTTAGTTTATAAGTTATACTATATTAAAGTATATACACTCTACATATAAACATCATTGTTATCATACATGGATCAATGTTTATATTTTTGTAGTTTAGTTTTGAAGTTTATAAGATACATCATTGTAGTTTATAAGTTTAGTTTAGTTTTTTGTTATTCTTTATAGTTTAGTTTTTAATTGGCATTGTTATTTAACGTTAGAATGTATTCGAAGAAAAGTATATACAACGTTGTAATATGGGTTGATTGTGATATATATGGTGTTGTTAATTGTTGGATGTAGTTGTATTATGGGTTGAATATTATTGTATGTATTGTTGTGATAAACAGGTTATAGGTACAAAAAAGGGGTTTAAAAACCTGAAAAATGCAATTTCAAAAGAACTAGTAAAAAAACAAATTTGCTATTTCCGACATAATAAGTTAAAACCGACAGAATTTCCGTCGGAAATAATGAAATTAATTAATTTTATAAAATGCTATTTCCGACGGATTTTGATGCTATTTCCGACGAACATTCTGTCAGAATTAAAAAAAAATCTCACTTTTCATGTTGGGCACGTGGCAAGCTGTATCTGACAATTTTTTTTGACAGGATAAATTTCGTCGAGTATAGTTTATTTCTGACGGATTGTTCGTCGGGAATAAGTCCCTCGTAAATACGTTTTTCCGACCAAATTTGTGACGGAAATAAGCTCGACGAAAATATATTCGTCCGAACTTCCAACGGAATATTCTGTTGGAAATAAGGTATTCTCGACGGAATAACCTTATCTCCGACGGAATATTCCGTCGGAATTAGCTGTTTTCCTTGTAGTTAAGGACATAGTTTTCTTTTCTTTCCTTTTGATTCATATTCTAACACTCAAAAATGTTTGATTTGCACAGGAAAAACTCATTATCATGTGAATCAAGATTTTTTGAGGTTAGAACATTACCTCTTTATTTCATCAAAACATAAACGAACTAAGTAATTAAGCTTGTTTAGGGTATTATACCTTGATTTGTGAGCTACCTTTCTTGGTCTTCCAAAGTAATTGATAAACTTTGAACTCATAAAACCCAAAACTCTCTCTCTTCTTCCCTCTCTAGAACCCCTGCCTCTCTCTTCCTTTTCTTTTCTCTTGTTTTCTTTTGTTTTTCCTTTTTTAGGAGCAAAGTAAAATTATGGAATAAACTTTGATATATATATATATATATATATATATATACACATATATATAACCTATATACATATAATAAAACTCCCATCTTGCTCTTGCCCTTTCTCTCTCCATATGGCCTTCACATAGTTTTCAAATGGTGAGCAAATGTTTATTAACTAAGTGGCCAAATGAAATGGTGACAACCAATGAGTTTCACATGCTTTCCATCTCCCTTCACATGGTCTTCACATGGCCGTCCATATACCCCCACATGGCCTCACTTTTGTTTTTTATTTTTAATATAATATTTTTTGTATATTCATTAATGGTCATGATCATGCCAACAACTGTCCATCAGTGCACTACGGGCCAATGAGAACTTTTACCACATCATTTGTAACATTACGGTCATGATTACAAGAATAATCTCGGTCATAATCATACCAAGTCCATCTATGCACTACAGGCCACAGATGACTTTCAACATAATATAAACATGAGGATGATGACAATGATATAAGAATTCAATAAGACAAGTTCAATAATTAATTTGTCCAAGAACTACTAATGTCCAAATTGTCAACATGATACTGCTTTGTAGAGTAAAATTCAAGAATGATCAGAAGAATATTTCCATGAAAAGATACTGGATGAAGCGCAAATATCAAGGATATTCTACTAATTTCATGGAGTATAGAAGTCAAAACTTTAACCAACTGAGTATAATAAAGAATGGAATAACAAAAGAAATCACCATGCATGCGGTACTTCTCACAGACAGGTTATTCCAACAGAATACTAAATAACGGAACCCGTGTCAAAGCGAAATTGCACCGCAAGCGATGGGATGTTCCAATGAATAATAAAGAATGGAATAACAATGTAAATCACCATGTATGTGGTACTTCAGATGTATAGACAGTTATTCCAATGTAATACTAACAAGGGCGAAATCAGTCCGTAAAGAAACGCATGCATGTGATATTCCAAATGTAATAATAATAAAGAGCGGAACCAGTCCCACAGAAACGCATTGCACGAGGATATTCCAAGTAATAATAAAGACGGAATCAGTCCGGAGTAAAACGCATGCATAAGATATTCCAAATGAATAGTAAAAGGCGGAATAATAGAAGAATGTCACCAAGTATAGGGTAGACCGCGTATACAGGTTATTCCAAAAGAATAATAAGCAATGGAATAACAACAGTTCTCTTCATGAATAAGAAAGAATAACACCCTTACGAATACAACAAATAATATTCCCTACCTTAAGAAGAAGAGTCTTGGATATATAAGTAAAGAAGTAGCAGAATACTTTCTTCTTTCTCTCTATAGTTTATCTCTAGAGTTCGGTGAATTAGTAAGAAAATAATGAAGGAATGAATGAGCTTCTATTTATAGAAAAATGGAATGCATAGTAACTAATCCATGAAGCGGTCAGAGATTGATTTACTTTAATCGGACGGTCCATATATGTAAAGTAAAATCTTTTAAATAAAATATAATATATTATATTTATAAAATATATATATAATAATAATAATACGCAACTCCCCCCATTACTGACTCAATTTTCTTTCATTTCCCTACCAGCACTCAATCATACATATATATGTATATATAATATATAATCAAGCACATGGCACCATTATATATATATATATTATAATAATAAATCTCTCCCGACCAATTTTATCAACACAAAGCTTTTGTTTGAAAAGTTGGCCACTAAGTCCAAGACTTTGAAAAACAAAGCATTTTGCCAAAATCCATCAAAACCACCACCATTCACCCACATGCTAATATAAATATATATATACTTTATAACTTCCTTCCGATTATTTTAAAAAAAAGGGTAAATGGGTGTCTATAAAATACGCAAAACTGAGTGACTTCTCTCGTAAGCATTAATAATCAATACCGTGTGTTATTATGCAACAATGCGTATTACTGTACTTTTACTACCGAGTAGTTCAACAGTATCAACGGTAAAACTTCCGTCGTTATTTTCATAAAATATTTTTGTCGTTTTCTCTATCCGACATTAATTCTGTTGTGGGGTCCACCAATGATTGTTTCGTCGTACGAATATTTCCTGTTTAAAACGAATATTCCCCGACCAATCGAATATTATATAACAACTTGCGTACTTTGCAAAATTTATAAATATTACCCACAACTATAACATTATATCAATTTCACTCCCTAATATTTAAAAATAATATTTATAGAAAATTCATCTTTATTCAAAAAGTTGGGGTTTTACATATAGCTTAGTCAAATGACCAAAATGCCCTTTAAGTATTGGGCTTGCAATTGGGCTTTTAAAGTAATGCTTGGGCTTTTACATTCTAACATGGTCCAATACTTGTAGTCTTACCCTAATAATTTAATTAGGGTTTTCATTTCACTCCTTTGGAATTTAATAATTACTTATGTACATTTAATCTCATAACCCAATTAGACTTGCTTAAATTAGGTTTTAAATAAATATTAACTTGAGATAATAAAATTAATCTCTTATGTGAGTATAAATTTATAAACTAACATTCTTCATTACTATAACCCTTAGGTTATTTACTTACCATACCTAATATGTAATTAGGTTATGTAGCTTCCTCTTTAATTCTCTTCATACTAAATAAATATATATACATATTTATCACTATAGATAAAATAATCATATTATTTAAATACTCCCATAATTATTCACTATATGTCACAAAGATTTCAATATCATTAATATTTAATTAACATATTTATTTACAACGTGACTTATAATCCTTGGTTATTACACATTAGGCCCAATCCGGCAACCTATATTGGAGAAAAAGGGTGTTGTTAGTTCAATAAGAAATAGCAGTAAGATGGCTCTATTTAATAGTTAGTTCCTTTATCAATTAGTTAACAAGTTAGTTAGAACCTAGAATGCATAGGCTGGCTGAGGATAAGGCTGGGATAAGCTTGCTACTCCTAGAGGTCAAGTAGCCTGCATAAGTGAACTAATAGACAACGTAGAGGCCATATAGGAGGAGCCAGTTAGAGGTGATAATTGAGAGGAAATAGGGGTCAAGCTCAGTGGTCAGGCAGGGGTTGAGTATAGAAAAAAAACTCAGCCATATAACCTTAATGTTGCACCAAATTCCAGCAACCACACCAAAGTAATAAACTATAAAATTAGTATCAGTCATACAGATATGGTAATAGAGATCCGGCTGAGAATGGAAGCTTTAATTAGCAAAGTAGACATTCAATTCATTTCTTTGGAGCCTTAGAAAGCTAACAGGCCAACAAGGTGACCAGTTCTATTCCATTCCATGTCCATTTAAGTTCCATTTCCATAGTAAGCCATCTATTAATGGCCAATGGACTTCTGTTGACTGCTATAATTATTATGATATTATTTTGCTAATGGGGTTATGTTGTGTTGTTAATTGTATGGTATATAAGTTCCATTAATGAACCAAAAAGAATATGGGGTTGAAAAATGGCTAGGAAGATAGCTATTGAATGTATGTATTTAGACTGCACTAGTACAACTGTTTGTCAAAATGTTTGAGAAAGGACTGTTATATGCTAAAGGCTATTCTAAGTGTGCAGTCAAGACCAAAAAAATGTTCATGTGTTTTAGCTATGATACATATCTATCTTGATGCATATATGTTAATTGTGAGATGGGCTATGATTTACTTGGATAACTATGTTTTATTTCTTATAAAAGCCCAAGTAAGGATGTTATATGCAAATAGTTCTATTAAGTAAACTGAAGTTTGAAAGAAGATTTTGCTAAAAGGTTGGCCTACATAAGAATGTGTATATTTGTATTAGCAGTTGTATGCAAATAAAGAGATAGATCACCAGCTGTATAATTAAATATTAAAGCAAGGTTCTAATTTTAAATAACTAATCAATTGTGCAGTCAAGGTTTAAGGCTATGTTATCATGCTAGTAATCGAGTAATGATATGTTCTTATATACTTCATATGTTAGAGCATGTGGTGAGTAACTTGAATACCATAATAACTTTATGTGTGAGCTAAACAAATTAATTGGGACTGTATTAGTAAGCTTGTTTATGACTGTTATGTTTTGCCTCTTGTATAGTTCATATGCTATATCTTGGTGTCTAAAAGATCAAACCATAAAGACTAATAAGAGAAAAGCAAAGTGACATTTCCAACTAGCTAGGAACCCAGAACAAGGAAAATCTGGACCTGTTTTGAACAGACTAGATTCAGCCTCTGTCTTGGGGAACCTTATCATGTTATTGAACCAATTAAAAGCTAGATAAAAGGTTTGTTTGTTAAAGGATTGTTATGGTTAATTAATTTATCTATAAGGGCATTCAAGTCTAACATCATATCCATATGTTATACTAGTGATCTTATACTTGCAAGTATGCTTAGATGATAGATAAAGTAAATGACATATGACTGTTATGAGTGTGTATGCTAAATTCATCCCTAAGTTTTCTAAATAAGAGTTGTTATGTGCTAATGGTTACTATTTTTGCAAGCATGCTCACTACTATGAGAATAGATTATATAACAAGTGCATAAAGTAAAAATGCATATACTTGAATGCTTGAGACTAGTTTGGTGAATTAATACTAATTCATGATTATAATACCTAGTAAAGGATGTTTTAATATTATGAATTTAACTAACCTTTTCAAGCATACTAATGTACATGGTGAAGAGTTTTAATGATGATTTAAAGTTTATTAAAATGCTTAAAGACCCTTTGAGTTCTATTGTGGACTATTTGTGAATTAGTAGCCAAAAAGTATCTAATAAGGGACTGTTATGGGCAATTATAACTACTGATGTTATTAGACAGTAAAGAGTCCTCACATTGTCCATAAATAACATTTAAAAGTTGTTCCTTAAGTTAGTTGGGGTCTAAATTAGGTGTTGTCCAAAAATCATGTTTAAAAGTTGTAAAGTAAGCTTTAAAGTGACAACTAGAACCTAAACAAAGAGATGCAATACCTGGAACTTATAAGCAAGTTTAAATAGCTATAATATGACCTAAGTAAGATACACATGCTAGAGAAACAAAGTCTAGACTAATTTGAGTCTTGGACTTGTTAAAAATCATGTTTTAGGCTAAAATTGAACTATTTTGGGCATATTTGAATGCATGAGTTTATTGACCTATTATGAGTTTATATAAAGTTGATAATAGATGTTATTAGTGATTACCAGTTAACAAGAGAACCAAGTTAGGATCTCTTTTATAAGCCTAATGTGAATTTTAATATGTCAAATTTGGCTAGGTAATTAACTAAAGTGTGGTGATGATAAAAGTAACCTTAAGTAACTAAAATACACATGCATAGACTATCCAAGTAGCCAAAACAAGAAAAAAAATGGAAAAGTGTCAAAAATAGTTTTTGTGAAAAAATGGGAAACAGGTCAGGTTGAGCTCTTGTTTTAGGAAGCTTAACTGACATGGATACGAAACCTAAATCTTGATTAAAATACCTTGGTTTATGGTTTAGAAGTAAGGTTAAATGGTTGATCCAAGAACCTAAACCATAAATTCAAACAAATCACCAAACTAGCTAGTAAAATTACTAAAACTGCAGTTTCTATAGTTTTCTAAGTGTGAAATTTGAGATTTTGCTATTTTACTTAAAGGTCAGTTTTTACTTCTTAAACAAGTGAGTTAGAATTATGTTAAACTATTCTAAGTGTTGGAATGCTAATGCATACAAGAAAATGAGAAATTAGTATATAAAAGCTTGAAAATGCTAGGTTTAGAGGATCAAAACTAAATTTGTGCATAGCAAAGTCAGGGGAATGCTAAAGCTAGTCCTAACTAGTTATAAAAGTGTTTGCATAATTTCAAGTGGTCAAAAATGAGTTTGGCAAAATTTGACCAAAATTAAGAAAACTAAAAACTGTGGTGAGCAGCCTAGTTTGGGCATCAGTTTGAGGAACCTTAGGTTACTTGCTTGAGAACCTAAACTAGTAGAAAGATATTTTTGTTATATGGTATAAAAGTATGCCCAAATTTCAAAGCTAAAATCGTAACATAAAAATTCCAAAAATTCACCAAAGTAAGCATGAAAATCATGTTGGGTACTGCCATGGTGCAACTGTTGACTACTCTAAGCAAGCATTTTGCACCTCTGTTTTGGTAGCCTTCCAATGTTGTTTCCTATCAACTAAAGAAGGAATAAAATACTATGAAGTAAGTTCTAAACTCTTGAGCAAACTTGGCATCCAAAAGGTTAACACATAAAATCTTAAAAATCACCAAAGTACCCAAGAAAATCATATTTTCTAATTTTGAACTATGATGAAAAGTGGAATTTGATTCTTGGAAATGTCATAACATGACTTAAGATATTAGATGTATTATAAAATGACCATGAAATAAAATCATGCTATGTTTAGACCAAAATGAGTATGTTTGCGAATTTATAGAAACTAAGTATGTGATGTATACTAGTGATGTATACTAGGTGTGTATGGTTATAAAGTGATGAACGAATGTTATATGTATAATCTAAGTCTAAGGAACTTAGATGTGTAATATTTAACCAAGGGTGGTCTGTTATAATGGTGTGATACACACAGTACGTAAACTACAAGTGCGATAAGCTTGCACATGTGGTGATAAAAGGGAAATAAAACTAAGATATTTAAATAATGAAGTTGAATGTCTACATTATTATTTATAAAGAAGATACAAGGAAGATAATGTTTTAAAATAAGATCACACTAATAGTCAAACCCTGACTGATA